>ML794955.1:90046-122824 GCA_009831015.1 Picea engelmannii
TGGTAGAGCCCAGACGTGTTCACCTAGTGGCTGCAAAACATGTGATGAGGTACCTTAAAGGTACAATGGATTATGGTCTCAGCTATGATGGAGATCATGACTTCACACTGAGTGGATATACTGATGCAGATTGGGCAAGAAGCATTGCTAACAGAAAAAACACTTCCGGATGTTGTTTCAGTTTGGGATCAGCTATGATCTCGTGGCAGAGTAGGAAGCAATCTAGTATTGCTCTAAGCATAGTGGAAGCAGAGTACATTGTTGCATGTTCTGCTAGCTGCGAAGCTATATGGCTTCGAAAGTTGTTGGCAGGCCTATTTGATTTAGAGATGAGAGCAACCGCGATTCTATGTGACAATCAAAGCTGTATTAAAATGACAGAGAATCCTGTGTTCCATGACAGGTTGAAGCACATAGAGATTCGCTATCATTTCATCCGCGACATGGTACAGAGAGGAGCCTTGAAGCTCTAGTACATTAGCACGGATGAACAGGTTGTTGATGTGATGACTAAGCCTCTATCTCGTGTAAAGTTTGAACACTTTCGAGATAAGCTTGGTATTGTTCGAAAGGACCTTCCCTGAAGGGGGGAGTAGATGTATTCATTGCTTCTAACCTCGTTGTTAGATGTAAAGAAAGATGAGTCATGCTTCTGACCTCGCTATTAGACGTAAAGCATGACATCGTGTGATCCTTGCTTCTGACCTCGCTGTTAGACGTAAAGCAAGATGAGTCATGCTTCTGACCTCGCTGTTACACATAAATCATGACGTCGTGTGATCCTTGCTTCTGAGCTCACTTTTAGACGTAAAGCAAGATGAGTCATGCTTCTGACCTTGCTGTTAGACGTAAAGCATGACGTCGTGTGATCCTTGCTTCTGACCTCCTTGTTAGACGTAAAGCAAGATGAGTCATGCTTCTGACCTCGATGTTAGACGTAAAGCATGACGCTAGTGATCCTTGCTTCTGACTTCGTTGTTAGACGTAAAGCAAGATGAGTTATGCTTCCGAACTAGTTGTTAGACGTAAAGCATAACGTCGTTGATTCCTTGCTTCTAACCTAGTTGTTAGACGTAAAGCAAGATGATTCCTCGCTTCTGACCTCGTTGTTAGACATAAAGCGAGATGTTGATGTGTTCCTTGCTTCTGACCTCGTTGTTAGATGTAAAGCAAGATGAGTCGTGCTTCTGACCTAGTTGTTAGACGTAAAGCATGACGTTGTGGTTCCTCGCTTCTGACCTAGTTTTTAGACGTAAAGCGAGATGATGATATTACTTGCTTCTAACCTAGTTGTTAGATGAAAATCAAGATGTGACTGACACTAAGCTACCAGCTTAACCGCTGTGACATTGAGCTAGTGTAGTACTTTAATGTGCCAGCCTAGTGTTGTGATGAGGTATCATTTTTACTGATACATATTTGATGCAAATGATGATAGCATTCTTTCAAATGATGATGTTCCTGATGAAGAAAACTTCCAATGACTCGTAAATGTGCTAGACAATGGTTCAAGATGATATTGACAATACTGTCCTCTAGATGCCACTGATGATGCAGACCTCTCTCGCCTGATGCCGATGAAGAATAACCTTCTTGTTAAGGGGGAGTGTTGAAATAATGTAACTACGAAGAACATTCTTATTATTATTTTGTTATTGGATTAAATCCCCATTGTGGATTAATCATGTCATTATTATTATTATTATTGTTATTGGATTAATCCCCATTGAGGATTAATCGTGTCGGTAATTGTATAAGGACCAAATCCCCTTTTGCGGATTGGTCATTGGACAATTACAAAGGACAGAATAAGAAGTCGGCCCCAGCAGGTATAATGGAAGACCCAGAATTAATTAAAGGTGGGTTTACCCACCCAAAGTGAGAGGTCGGCCCTGCCAGTTGTGACCTTTCACATGTGTCGGTCTAGTATAAATAAGAGGCTAGCGCCTCACTTCAAACACACACTCACTTGCTCATTCTCTTATGAGGCAAGCTGCAATTATCAGTTGGAGAAAGGAGAAGAAGAGTGGCACATCTCTTGGAGAGGACTATCTGTATTGGTTTGAGTTATCTCTTGAACATTGTATAAGCTATTTATGATAAGGAATTTTTTGTTGGGTTTTCTTCCGCTAGAGGGTTTCCCAGGATAAATGTTGTGTCTCTTGTGAATGCGTATTTCTCAGTGATCTTGTTCTTATTATGCTCTTATTGAAATGCAAAGAACTATAATAATATCATAAACATTAATAGTAAACCTCTCTCCAAATATGCTAGCAATGATGGTTGAGGCCCTACAGAGAAAACCCAGATGCCCAATAATCCAAAAACCTCCTCTATCTCCTGGATCAAACCTTTCTTCCTTCAATGGTGTGCCCCCCTTGCTGAAAATCCCCAAGGTTGCGCCCTGTTCCTTCCTTGACTGATTGATGGTACTTGTATCTGCTGTAGAATGGTGTGGGTGGAGTATTGCATCCCTAAGACCAAGTTTAGATCAATAGAGGTGGGATTTTTCACCATCGAGTTGATCTCTAGGGTTTGTAGTCTCAAAACCACCAAAATTGTTTGTGCTCAAGAGCCCAAATGAAAAATGTAATAATGATCTAGAGTGAATGAGAAGTGCGCCCTTCCTTTATTTTATACTCCAATTCTATTTCTCTATTGATTTAGTTAACCCCTAGGGTTAACTCATAGATTTTCCTCACATGCTCTTTTCTTTCCTTTAGTTACCTTTTCTTCCCAAAGTCAACTCAATAATATAACATTGTGCTTAGGTAATGGTCTTTGGTTGAATTTGTCCCCATAATGCATGGGACTATAGTCTAGTGGGGACAAGTAGACTATTGAGTCTCTCCAACCCTCTTCATCAAGAGGTGGGGGACATTACAGTCTCCCCTGCTAAAAATTGCTTGCCCACAAGAAATTCTAAACCTGTCTCCTATAGCACCTGTTCACTTTCCCAATTAGCATCCTCAATAGGTAAATTCTTCCACTTGACCAAATATTCCTTGATGCTCCTCTTCCTTAATTTGTTTTCCCGGACTTCTAGTATCTCTTATGGTACCATTATCAATTTCCCTTCTTCATCCAAGGGTGGAATTTCCTCAATAGGAATGATGTGTTTGTCTATGGCTCTCTTCAAGCATGAGACATGGAAAACATTGTGTATTTTGTTGCCCTGTGGTAGATCAAGCTCATATGCCACAACCCCTACTTTTTTTTTGACCCTGTATGGTCCAAAGAAGCGAGGTTGAAGATTTTTTGTGGCACTTCTCTTAATGGATGTTGCATGTATGGTTGAAGCCTCAAGTAAACCAAATCACCAACCTCAAATGTGTGCTCCACCCTGTGCTTGTCTACCTGAACCTTTTGTTGATTATGTGCCATTTGTAGGTGGTCCTTAAGTTCTCTGAGTATATATTGACTCTGTTGAATCCAATCCTGAACCATAGGATCCCTACTATCACCAAAGACAATCTCCACAAAGGAGAGGGGATCATAACTATATAAGGTTTTGAACAGTGGCATACCAATAGACATATGATGGGTGGTGTTGTAGCAATATTCCCCCAAATGAAGCCACTTAACCCATGCCTTTTTCTTCCCTGACACATAATTTTGGAGGTACCCTTCTACCCATTTGTTGACTATCTTTGTTTGGGAATCATTTTGAGGATGGTAGCTAGTGCTAGGGGTTAAGGTCGTACCTACCAACCTGAATAGTTCCTGCCAAAAGGTGCTCATGAATCGGTTGTCCCTGTCACTCACAATGGTCTTGGGTAGGCCATGTCATTTGAAAACCTCCCTAAAGAAAAAATATGCTACCTGGGTTGCACTGTAGTCCTTGGCAATGGAGAAAAAATGTGCAAACTTGCTTAACTTGTCTACCACCACAAAAATGCAATATTGTCCCTGTATTTTGGGCAATCCCATGATGAAATCCATAGATATGATTTCCCATTTGTGCTTAGGTATGGGTAGTGGTTGTAGTAATCCTGTTGGATGGGTGTGCTCATCCTTGTTTACCTGACAAGTGGTACATTCCTTGATGTGGCGCATCACATCTTCCTTCAAACCTTTACAAGTGAATCTTTCCCTTATCTGCTGGTACGTCATGATGAACCCTTGATGTCCTACCACTAGTGAATCATGGCATGCTTGTAGCACCTTGGCTTTAAAGTTTGACTCGGGAACCAAGAAGATTTGACCCTTGTAATATATGATGTCATCCATAATTCTGAAGTTGCCATCTTGCACCTGTCCATCCATCAATTCACATGCAAATTGGTTCTTTGAGTATTCCACCAAAAGGTGGGCCTTCCGGTCTACTGAGATGCCGGTCATAGCATAAACTGATGGTCTATTGGATAATGCATCTGCCACCACATTATTCTTCCCCTTGACAAACTCATTGTCAAAGTCATAGGCCCGTATCTTTCTAACCCACTTCTGTTGCCTCTCATTTAAGTCCTTTTGATCCAAAAAGTACTTGACACTATTGTAATCTATCCTCACTACAAATTTCACTCCTACCAAATATTGCATGAATTTAGCTAATTCATGCATGATGGCCAGCATCTCTTTGTCATAGATGGTGTAGAGAAGCTCAAGACCCCTCCATTTTCGACTTTCATAGACAATAGGGTGCCTATTCTACATAAGCACTGCTCCAATTCCCTCTCCTGAGGCATCACACTCCACTGTAAAGGGTTGTGAAATCTGGTAGAGCTAAGACTGGGCACGTACTCATCACCTTTTTCATTTTGTCAAAGGTCAACTATTCCTCTGGACTCCACTTTAATTCTCCCTTCCTAGTCAAATCAGTCAAAGGTGCACAAAGTTGAGAGAATCCTTTGACAAACCTCCTGTAATAGCAACAGATGCCAAGAAACCCCTTCAATTTTGTGAGGGTCTTAGGTGTGTGCCAGTCAAGTATAGCTTGTATCTTGTCTTGGTGTACATGTACCCCCTTCACCCCAATGATGTTTCCCAAATAGAGGACCTCTGTCATTCCAAATTCACATTTGGATTCCTTAGCATACAAAGATTTCCCTTCCATGATAGCGAGAATCTATTCTACATGCTGAAGATGCTCCTCCCAAGTCTTGCTATAGATCAACAAGTCATCAAAGAATACTAAGAAGAACTTTCTTAATTGCTTGTTGAAGACATGGTTCATGCAATATTGGAAGGTGGTTGGCACATTAGTCAGCCCAAAAGGCATCACTAAGAACTCATAGTGATCGTAGTGACATCTGAAAGCAATCTTGGGTACATCTTGCTCCCTCATTTTTATCTGATGATAGCCAAAGCACAAGTCAATCTTTGTGAAGTATACAACCCCATGAAGCTCATCCAATAGCTCATCAATCCTAGGGATGGGATATCTGTTCTTGATTGTCTTCTTATTCAAAGCCTTGTAATCAATGCACATGCGCATGCTCCCATCCTTCTTTTTCACTAGCACCATTGAAGATGCAAAGGGACTAGAACTTGGCCTGATGTGGCCCATGTCAAACAGTTCTTTAATATCCTTCTTGATCTCATCTTTGTATTTATTTGGGTGCATGTAGGGAGTGGTGATGATAGGTTTTTCTCCCTCCTCTAACTCTATGATGTGCTCAAACCCCCTATTTGGTGGTGCTCCTAGTGAAATGGGCTCAAAGACTTTGTTGTGCCTGTCAATGATTCTCTGAATCTTTGGTGAGTAATGAGTCTCCCCTTTCTTATCCACCCGAACTGATATTCTACATTCAGCTACATATGCAATGTATTCTCTCCTGAAAATGGCCTCCATGCGCTTTGTTCTAACCACCCTAGGTGTGTTTCATGTCATGCCTCTGAGAACCACCTTTTTCCCATTTTCCTCCATGAAGGACATCTCCATGGTCTTGTAGTTGGTAGTGATTGGCCCCAGTGTACTAAGCCCCTGAAATCCAAGGATGATATTAGTTTTTGGAAGGTCCATCACATGGAAGTCTTGTTCCAAATCATGTCTGACCAATGTAAGCTTCATTCCCAGAATATACCTATCACAGGGCATAGTGCGCCCCCCTGATACTTCCACCCTGAATCCTTCAAATTCAAAAGTAGGTATGTGTCTTCTTTGTAGTAGATATGAATCAATGAAGTTGTGTGAAGCACCCCCATCAATGAGAACTGAAACTTTATGCCCCTGTAACACCCCTCTCATCATGAAGGTGTTGAATTTGGGTACCCCATTGATGGATGCCAATGTTACCTTCTCATTTGTTGCAAGGTCGTGACTTGCATCTTCATCTTCTACGTTTTCAGTGGGATCTGCCTCCATGTTCTACAAGTGGCCGAAACCTTCCTCTTCCTCATCATCATAAATCACTTCAATGTAGTGTGCCTTTCCTTTGCCGATACACTTGTGTGTTGGATCCCAAGGCTCTTTGTAAGTATAGCACAACTTTTTCCTCCTCAATTCCCTCCTAGTGGTTTCATCCATTCTACCCCTTCCTCTGTCAAACCCCCTTTGGTATCTCCCCCCTTGGTTCATGGGAGGTCTTTGGTCTCTTCCCCCTGTGTTTAGAGGCAGTCTAGGGGTAAATCTAGTCTTTGTTGTTGGTCCCAAGTCCCTTGTCTTCCATATAGCATCATGTAAGTTGGTAGGCTTAAAATCCTTTACCCAACCCCTTAAGGGTTCCATCAACCCTTTTGTGAAGAGCATCATGAGTCTTGATTGAGACACATCCTACACCATAACTGTTATCCTCTGAAACTCCTCTATATATACCTTTAGTGTCCCTATCTTCCTGAGTTGGGTGAGTTCCCTGAAATGTAGTTCTGGATCCCCCTGATCAAATCTGTCAATAAGCCTCTGTGTAAAATCTGTGTAAGCATTGATATGATTGTGGCCTAGTGTAGTTAACCCATGGTACCACCAGTCATGAGATTTTCCTTCCAAGTACATGGTGGAAAACTTGATGGCATTGATCTCTCTCATTGGATTAAGTTGTGGGTAGGTATCAAGTTCTGCAACCAAGCTTGTGCAGTTACCTTAGAAGATCCATCAAAGTATGGGATTTCCATCTTACTTGCCCTACGCTCTAGCTCATAGTTATTCCTATGATATGGTTTGGTTTTACCCCTGAATTTGATCCAACAATATTGCTCCAGTGTGATTTGCCTTTGGATCCTTGCACTCAATGAGTTATATTCCCTGGCATACTGCTCAACATTGTCCTCAATCTCATCTTGGTAGTTGTGTTGTGTCTGTTTATCCAAGAATGTAAGTAGGTAGGGTGTGGGGGTGGTTCTATTGTGTGTTATCCCCTTAGGAGATCCTCCCCCAAAACTTTGTCCCTTTGTGTGGTAGTGAAATCTCTGCTCCTGATGAGGTCTAGTTTCCCCGTGAGACCCACTGGCTTCTCTGTTTGCATATATTTATGGCCCCTTTCCTGCATGGGTCAAATTTAATAGGACCTATGAGATCTTATCCTGACTGAAATTTACCCTCTCTAAGGTCTCCTTCAACTCAAACTGTCCCATGCGCATTGGCTCCTGGTTTTCCTGTAGATGGTGCACCAATGCACTTTCTGTCTGGCGTATGGATTGTTGTAAGTCTTTTGCAAAGCTTGCTAGGACTTGTGGCTCATTATCCTCACCTAAACCTTCCTTGTCTGCCTCTGGTTCGTCTGTCTTCTTTCTGTGTCTTCCATATAAATACCACTGAATTTATGCATGCGCTAATCCCCACTGGTTGGGAGGATCAACACTCTGATACCACTGTAATGTTCCCAAGAAAAATTTTTCACTGGAAACACTAATTGTTCATTGTTTACTGTTGTTTGGATGTGTGTATGTAGGTTTTCTCACAAAGTTGTGTATTAGGTTTATATGTTTGATTATCAAAGCATGTAGACATAGATCTAATTATGCATCATAAAGAAGGACAAGGTATAACAAGAGACACCAATTATAGAACCAAATAACATAGATCTAACCTTTATTTAGATAATATAGAGATTTTGGTACAACAGATCTGCAAATCTGGAAGAATATCAAATAAATCCTCTAACTGGAATAAGAGCTGCTAAAAAATGCTCAAGAATGAAGATATAAGCCTCCCAAGGCTAGATAATAAGTTGAAGCTTGATACAAGGTTAACTTATTTCCCTCCAAGATCCAGATCCAAACCCCCCTGGCTAAGTTGCGCCCTCCTAGATGACTGTAGAAACCCAATAATTCGAACCTGCTATTGGAAGCCTCCAAATGCCCTGAAACTAGATGGAATGATAGATCGGGGCAAGACAAACCCCCTCCTGAAGTCTCAGACTGAAAGGGAGAGATTTTCTCCTCTAATAACTGAAACCCCAAACTGAACTATGCCCTCCTAGAATACTGCAGAGACCCAATAATTTGGCCTCCTTGCTAGGAGCCTCCAAATGCTATGTAACTTGCTGGAAATGTAGATCGGGGCTAGACAAACCCCCAGGTGAAGTATCTGGCTGAATATTGAAGATTTTCTCCTCCAACTAGCTAAACCCCCTTCTACAGTGAGCCCTCCTAGATGACTGTAGAGACCCAACAATTCGGCCTCACTACTAGGAGTCTCCAAATCATATGAAACTTGCTAAGAATGTAGATCGGGACAAGACAAACCCCTTGGTGAATTCTCCAGTTGAATGATAAAGATATGCTCCTTCAAACTGACTAAATATCTTTCCACAGTGTGCCCTCCTTCTCTCCAACACTTTTCAAGCTCCAGTAAATCAAATGGAAAGTAAACCTATCTCCAAATATGCTAGGAATGATGGTTGAGGCCTTACAGAGAAAACCCAGATGCCCAATAATCCAAAAACCTCCTCTATCTCCTGGATCGAACCTTTCTTCCTTCAATGGTGCACCCCCCTTGTTGAAAACCCCCAAGGTTGTGCCCTATTCCTTCCTTGACTGCTTGATGGTACATGTATCTGTTGTAGAATGGCATGGGTGGAGTATTGCATCCCCGAGACCAAGCTTGGATCAAGAGAGGTGGGATCTTTCACCACTGGGTTGATCTCTAGGGTTTGTAGTCTCAAAACCCTCAAAATTGTTCGTGCTTAAGAGCCCAAATGAAAAATGTAGTAATGATCTAGAGTGAATGAGAAGTACTCCCTTCCTTTCTTTTATACTCCAATTCTATTTCTTTGTTGAGTTAGTTAAACCCTAGGGTTAACTCCTAGCTTTTCCTCACGTGCTCTTTTCTTTCCTTTAGTTACCTTTTCTTCCTGAAGTCAACTCAATAATATAATGTTGTGCTTACATAATGGCTTTTGGTTGACTTTGTCCCCATAATGCATGAAACTATAGTCTAGTGGGGACAACTGGACTACGGAGTCTCTCCAACCCTCTTCATTGGGAGGTGGGGAACTAACTCGAGTGCTTATGGATGGATTGTTTTCATAAGGTGGCTTGTGAATTTATAATTTATTCTTGTAGAATTGTGTGTGAGCATTATGGCAGACATGTACTCTGAACTTAGGTAGAAACAAAGTGTTGTAAATTGAAATAATTTTTAATCTCTCAAGCAGTGAATACTTTAATGGGCCTTATGCTAGGCAACTAGTTGAACTCAAAGGATTCACTTGTTGATTAAAAGGGAGATCCTCAACTTTATGATATCAGTTGAATATTTATCAAAATGTACATGAACTTGTTGATTGCATGTGTTAATTCTTTTATTCTTGTATTTTATTTATAGGTATGGTGATGCCTATGCTGGTTTCGACTATCAAGAAGATGGAACATGAAGAAAACTTCTAGGTCCATTGGGTGCACATATTGGACAGGAAGATCAAAGCAATTTGTGCATAATTTTGAAGAACTCTTATTGTACAGGTGTATATAGATGCACTGAGGACAATGCATGAATAAGAGGGAGCAGAATGTAATACCCCGGCTTGATCCCCTAGATTGTAAATATATTGTAAATATGATACTTAGGCCAGTGAAGCAGTATGTTTGGGTCAGTGTGTCTGCATATGATACTTAGGTTGGAGAGCCAGGATGTTTAGGCCAGAGTACTTGTAAATATGGTCAAAGGTCAGAGAACCTATATTATGAATTGTACATATGCACTAATTAATAAAAAGCAACACCAAAACTGCAGACCAAGGAACGAAAAGGGTATGGGGGGATAAGGCTCCACGAGTGGGAAAGGGAGCCAAGGGCTAGGTAAAGGGAGCTTAAGCCAAGGAGGCTAAGCCAAATATAATAAAATAATTCCCTAAGCCTTTATATTAGTATATAATATAATAATATAATATAAAAAGGGAACATGCATATTTAAAAGGAGTAATTTAGTTTAATTATCCATTATACTCAATCCATTCTTACCATTTCGAGTACAGTAGTTGCTTTGGGGAAGATGGTGACCCGGACTAGAAGTTTACCTTGTGGATCCTAGGTGGATATGGGTGTGTGAACACTTCTCCTTGGGTTGCCTTGGGGAAAGATGGAGCCCTGGAAAGGTAGTGGTGCATCCCAAGGGTCCATGGTGCGAAGAAAGGATCACACTACCTTGGGTCATGTAGGATGATGGGGAATGAGAGAATGTAGGTTGGAGTGATACTGAGGTTTGTTACCTTGGTCTAGACTCGTTGGTATTGATTGTGACCCTAGTTGTCTTAGGAGGCCCTTTTCCCTGGAGGAGTAATAGCCTTAGCTTGGGGGTGACTCACTATTGAGATATTATTAGCAATGTGGTATATGGCTAGGAGGAACATCTAAGGTCTGTAGTCGATTGATGTTTTCACATAAGATAAGTGCCATGTGCATTTACTATTACATTTTGTAATTAGGTATTAATGTATTGTATGTTTATAGAATCTTTGTATATATATACATTTTTTAATTAATTGTTATGTGTTATGAATCATTTTGTTGAAATATTGTAACTGTGAAGAATATTCTAATTATAATTGATTTATTTTTATATAGATCAAATCCCCTTTTGTGGATTGATCATGTCGGGATTTGTATAAGACCAAATCCCCTTTTGTGGATTGGTCAAAGCATAGTTATATGGTGTTGTTTGTAAAGTCAGCCCCTAGGGATAATTAAAGTGGTTTTAACCATTAGTTGAAGAAGTTGGCCCTGCTTGGTGAAGAGACATAACCCTAGCGCCTCCTAGCTAGTATAAATAAGTGAGGATGGCACCTCACTTACTCACTCACTCAAGTCACTCATCTAGTATGCAAGTTTTAGAGGTAGTTACAGTTGCAAGAAGGAGAGAGAGGTACATTGTTCAGTCTTGGATATTCTCTAGTGTTTTAGTCTTTTATCTTGGCATTGTATTGGCAATCTATATTAAGGAAGTTTTTGCTGGGTTTTCTCCCCCATGAGGGTTTCCCATGATTAAATGTTGTGTACCTTGCGATTGTGTTTCTCTTAGTGATATTTCTTATGATATTATTGTCTAGTAAATTGAAAAGAACTTAATAACTGCTTTAAATTTAACATGGTGTCGGAGCTAAACTGAGTAGAGCACCTTTCACTGGATAACCAAAAACGTCACTATTGTCGTATAAGAAAATTAGGGATTTTTATTGGAAGGGGATTTCTGACTAAAAACCATCTAGGGAAGTGCCCCCTAGCCTAGTGAACTCATTGGCAACTTGAGTGCACCTTTTCAGTGGAACTTGGATGAAGTTGAACTCATCATGACAACTCATAATGGTCTCACAATACCTTGGGATGCCTTCATCCAAACTATTTGTGCCAAAAAGGAGAAATTACAATTTGACAGTCTTTGGGAAGAATATGTTCAAGAAGAAGCAAGAGTAGCTAACCGAGAAGCAATACTATTAAGGAATGAAGACCAATCCCTAGCTGCTCATGATAAAGGAGGAAAGAAAAGGTCTCACTTCTAGAAGGAGACCCACCTACATAAGGAATCTCACCCCCCAAAGAGATTCACCCACTTCCATAAAGAATCTCACCCTCCAAGGAGATTCTAGAAATTTCAGAAAGGACAAAGAAGAGAAAAATATTTATCCTCTTATCAATTTTATCATTGTGATAAGATGGGACATATTGCTAAAAATTGTCCTGACGAAAGGGAAGAATACAAGAAGAGAAATAACAAAAGACATCATGCCCTTGTAGTTGAAGGTGATGAGCCACCCACGAAGTTGACTAAAGAAGAGATTGAAGACTATGTTTTATTTTCCACCCTCTCAGGATCTATGACACCTAGAGAGGATACTTGGCTCATAGACAGTGGTGCCTCTAAGAACATGACAGGTCAAAGAGACATTCTCTCTAGACTTACAGAAAAGAACTTTCCCCAGAAAGTTATACTCGGAGATGATTACCAGTACCCTATCAAAGGAGTGGGAGACTCCACCTACAAACTTGATTCGGGGACCCCGATGAAGATGAAGGATGTACTATATGTACCAGGTTTGACAAAGAACTTACTTTCTACCTCAGCTTTAGATAATAAAGGTTTCAGGGTTGCATTCATAGATGGTGGAATTCTTATGTGGCCTAAAGGAAACACCATAGAAGATGCAATTGTCATTGGAATAGAATAAGGTGGCCCGTATAATTTAAAAGGTCACTTAGATGCAACTTTGACTCACTCCACCGAGAGTCCTAGTGAAATTTGGCATAGAAGACTAGCTCACATCAACTACAAAGCCTTACCATATGTAAGCAAGGTAGTTACAGGTCTATCATAATTCAAGGTTGATCATGAAGGTGTGTGCAAGGGATGTGCACAAGGAAAGAACATAAACAATCCTTTCCCAAAGAGAGAAAGTAAAGCAAAAGAAATCTTGGAGCTCATCCACTCAGATGTATGTGGTCCAATTCCATCAACCTCTCTTAGAGGGTATGTATACTATGTGTCATTTATTGATGATTATTCTTGCAAGGCTTGGGTTTATTTTTGAAATCAAAAGATGAAGTATTTGGAAAATTCAAGGAATTCAAAGCCTTGAAAGAGAATCTCTCCGAAAGAAAAATCAAGATACTCGGGACATGTTATGGAGGAGAATACACCTCAAAATAATTTGTTATCTTTTGCAGAGATGTCGGGATTAAGAGGGAGCTTACCACTCCCTATAATCCTCAACAAAATGGTGTAGCAGAAAGAAAGATCTCCTTATAATGGAAGTAGTGAAGACTATGATCCACGATCAGGATCTTCCAATGCATTTATGGGAGGAATCATCAAGAACAACATTTTATGTCCAAAATAGATTATCCCATAGTGCACTTGGATTCAAAACCCCCAAAGAAATTTTCTCCAAAAAGAAGCCAGAAGTAAGCCATCTCAAGATATTTGGCTATCTAGTGTTTGTACACATTTCGAAAGAAAGAAGAACTAAGTTGGATCTCTCAGGAAAGAAGGGAATATTTGTTGGATACTGTGAGGTCTCTAAGGCCTTTAGAATTTACATACCAGGTTACCATCACATTCAGATCAACAGAGATTTAACCTTTGATGAAGATGAAACACTCAAGAAATTAAGAAGATGTCATCTTGAAGAAGTGTATGAAGAATAACATGTAGCTCCCAAAACTACAAAAACAGTGAGGGAAGTTATAGATACCCTTGATGATGAGATTCTAGAAGATCATAATATGACCGAATCTCAAGAACCTCTCCAAATGACGATCTCTCACAAGATAAAGCCAACTTGGGAAAGGGAACTTATTCAAGATGGAGAGAAGTATGGTTCCCCAGAATGAACCATGAGAAAAATCAAGAAACCTAAGTCATTCTCCAGTTATATGGCTTTGATGTGTGATCTCATAGAAAAAGAACCTACTTTCTTTAAAGAATCCATTCAGAAGAAAGAATGGGTGAATGCCATAACATAAGAATATCCATCCATTATAAAGAATGATGTATGGGCAATGGTTCCCAGACCAAAGAACAAAGATGTGGTATCTTCCAAATGGTTATACAAGATAAAACATGTTTTGGATGGAAGTATTGAAAAACATAAAGCAAGGTTTGTAGCTCGTGGCTTTTCTCAAAAAGAAGGCATTGATTATGAAGAGACGTTTGCTCTTGTAGCCAGATACACTTCTATCAGAACAATTATAGCTCTTGCAACCAAGATGAAGTGGAAGTTACACCAAATGGATGTGAAAATAACCTTATTAAATGGTGTTATTGAAGAAGAAGTTTATATAGAACAACCATAAGGGTTTGAAGTTGAAAATAGAAATACTCATGTCTGTAGGTTGAAGAAGGCTATGTACATGTTGAAGCAAGCTCCTAGAGCTTGGTATGGTATAATTGATAGTTTCGTGACGAGCTTGGGATTTACAAAGAGTAAAGTTGATTCTAACCTTTACTTTAAGGTTATGAATGATGAGCCAGTTATATTGTTGTTGTATGTAGATGACTTATTCTTAGCTGGAGAAGAAAATTTCATCACAGATTGTAAGAAGAAGATCCCTGCAGAATTTGAGATGAAAGACCTAGGCCTGATGCATTATTTCTTAGGTTTTGAAGTTTGGCAGAGCCCAGAGAAGATCTTCCTTAACCAAGGGAAGTATGCAGTTGAAATAATGAAGAGGTTTGACATGTTGGAATGTAAATCCATGAACAAACCCATGGAAACAAAGTTGAAGCTCCTAGTTGATACTTCGCCAGAATTGGTTGATGCTACTCTATACATAAAAGTTATTGATTCGTTGATGTATCTGATGAATACCAGGCTAGATATATGTTTTGTTGTGAACACCTTGATTCGGTATCTGGTAGAGCCTAGACGTGTTCACCTTGTTGCTGCAAAACATGTGATGAGATACCTTAAGGGTACGCTAGACTTTGGTCTCTGTTATACTGGAGATCATGACTTCATACTGATTGGTTGTACTGATTCATATTGGGATCGAAGTTTTTTTGATAAAAAGATCACTTCAGGATGTTGTTTTAGTCTGGGGTCAGCCATGACTTCATGCCAGAGCAGGAAGCAATCCAATATTGCTCTCATCACGATAGAAGCAGAATACATTGTTGCATGTTCCTCCAGTTGTGAATCCATATGGATTTGAAAGTTGTTGACAAGTCTATTCGATGAGGAGATGGAAGCCACCATGATTCTATGTGATAACCAGAGTTGCATAAAGATGATGGAGAACCCTATGTTCCATGATAAGTCGAAGCACATAGAAATCCAGTATCACTACATTCGTGATATGGTGCAGAGGGTATTTTTAAATCTCCAATATGTTGGCACAGATGAGCAGGTTGCAAATGTGTTGACCAAGCCTCTGTCTCATGTAAAGTTTGAATACTCTCAATACAAACTTGGTATATTCTGAAAGGAACTCCCTCGAAAGGAGAAGTGATGTTGATGATACTATAGTATCCTAACCAACAATGGGTAGCTCAGTTAGGATTTCATATCCTATGGGACTGGTCATCCATGGACAGATCCCGAAGGTCCGATAAGGATAGTCTGTCAAAGTACGTGTGCATGTATATGCCAGCTGTGGTTAGTAGTGGTAGCTCCATTAGGATTTTATAATCCTGTGGAATCTTATGATTCCTGAGCAGATCCCAAAGGTTCGATAAATACGGTCTATTAAAGTACCACATGGTAGCTCCGTTAGGATTTTACATCCTAGGAAATCTTATGATTCTTGGGTAGATCCCGAAGGTCCAGTAAGGACGGTATGTCAGAGTACCACAAAATGTTGTTGTATCACCTACCTCATTATGTTGTTATATGATGATGATATTTTCATCTCAGCATCGTGTTGACGATGTTTTTATTTCATCCTCGTGTTGTTGTTGATGATGATGTATCAACCTCGTGTTGTTGTTGATGATGATGTATCAACCTCATGATGTTGATTATGATGTTGTATTAGCATCGTGATGTTGTACTAACAACATGCTACTAATGATGGTATTGATGATGTTCTTGCTTTAGCATTATGCTAATTGATGTTGATGCAGATGATGATAATGATGATGATGATGTTATTTCCAGCTTCATACTATGAATGATGATGAGAAAAAATTCTGATGATTTATAGATATGCCAATCAATTTTCCATATGTTGATGATGTTTTCTCCCTCTCTCTCTCTCCCGATGATGTTGTATTGAGTTATTTCAATAGAATACCCTTCTTGTTAAGGGGAACTATTGAAATATTGTAACTGTGAAAAATATTCTAATTATAATTGAGTTATTTTTATATAGATCAAATCCCCTTTTGTGATTTGATCATGTCAGGATTTTTATAAGACCAAATCCCCTTTTGTGGATTAGTCAAACCATAGTTATATGGTTTTGTTTGTAAAGTTGACCCCTAGGGCTAATTAAAGTGGTTTTAACCACTAGTTGAAGAAGTCGACCCTGCTTGGTGAAGAGACATAACCCTAGCACCTCCCATCTAGTATAAATAAGTGAGGATGGTGCCTCACTTAATTACTCACTCAATTCACTCATCTAGTGCGCAAGTTTTGGAGGTAGTTGCAGTTGCAAGAAGAAGGAGAGAGACGCGCATTGCTTAGTCTTGGATATTTTCTAGTGTTTTGGTCTTTTATCTTGGTATTGTATTGGCAATCTATATTAAGGAAGTTTTGTTGGGTTTTCTCCCCCATGAGGGTTTCCCAAGATAAAATGTTGTGTAACGTGTGATTGTGTTTCTCTCAGTGATCATGCTTATGCTATTATTGTCTTGTAAACTGAAAAGAACTTAATAGTTGCTCTAAATTTAACACATTTCACATGTAAAATTGTATGATGGAGCAAGTGTTGTTGTATGGTACCCAAGGTTGGTTGTGCTTATGTTGAATCGGAGGGAAATTGTGAAATTTCCCAGTAGCCCGCTATCACTGTAGGCACCGAGATGGTCGGTACACTACACTTCCTATTGGAGGAGCATCCTCAATAATTACTGCCAAGTTCAAAAAAATTCTAGATATCTTCACTAAAGCCTCTAAAGGAAAAATAAACTACATTAAGTGTCAAATCTATGTATGGAACCTTATTAAAAGAAAGCTCCAATATATTTCTAGAATATTAATTTTCCCGCATCAAGAAACCTAGACCTCCTTAAAGTACTTGGGGATGCTAATCAATTTGTCAAATCCTACATCCAAAGCTTGGCAGAGCATGATGGAAAAAATCAAATCCAAATTTATTCAATAGGGATCATAGTGGTTGAACCCAACTGGAAGAATAATGTTAATTAAATCCATGCTTTTTTTTCTTCCCATATTTTAGTGCTCAACATTGATTTCTCTTGTGGGTATAATGCCATAGATGGCTCAAGAAATCAAGAAATTCCCTTGGCAAGAGGCAATACCAACACAAGAAAGTATCATTTAGTTAATTGGAAAATTGTCATATCTTCCAAGGAATTTGGGGGATTAGAGATAAAAGATTGAGTGATTATGAATTTAGCAATGGGGGGAAAAGTCTTATGGAGATTGATCACAAGAGGAGAAGTTTGGTGGAAAAAAAAATTATGTACAAAATATATTCATGGAGAGAGGATTAGATGTCTTGATAGACCTTTGAGCACTCATAAAGGCTCCTTGATCAAGAGGCTTATCAAGACAACTTCATTGATTATTTTAACCAATATTACCTAAATCCCAGGTAATTGAATATCTATGTCTATTTGATAGGATGATATCATGGGAAAACCAACTTTGGAAAAGAAGTTGACTCTATTACCTTCGAAAGAATGGATGTAAGCTTAGAATTTGAAGACTTTGTTTGATATTTCCATATGGTCTCATAGATTTGGACATTGTATGGCATGGGATCTTCATGACCCTCCAAATAGTCTTCAACTACTAGTCACCTCCTTTCTAGATTCATTTCAAATATGCACTCCCAAAAACATCTTCCTTCTAGGTCCATCGAGGATGGGGAACTGATGATTACAAGGCTGAACAAGGATATCAACATCAATTGGACTCTTCTCTCCAATTTTAGAAGTTTTCTATTTGTAGATCTATGTGGAATCCTTATGGGATACCCAAAATTAAATTATTCTACTAATTATCAGTGCAAGGGAAGGTTTTAATAATAGTGTTGGGGAATAGGGTGGAACACGACATGAAACAAAAAACACAGTATTGTAGATAATTGAAGAGGGAAAAAATATTTTGAAGATAAAGGGTGGTGTCTAAAGACATCATTGTAGCACTTAGCAAAGCACACTATCATTAAAAAATCATAGTGCATGTTGCACATCTTTATCCACATGATCTATTGCACAATATACATAATGATAATGACCCAAGGGGTATGTTTTTTATAGCTTCAATATCTAACCAACTTCCATAGAATCCAAAATATCTTATCCACATGTAACCGTCGAATATTAAAGTTGACTCCGCCAAATCTGTGTTGTCGAGTAGGATTAATAAGGATGCTCGAATCGACTACCTACGCGTCCAACTCATAGTCGATTGTTGGGATGGTTGATCCACTGCCCAATTATCTTCGACTATTGGTCGATTGTCTGGTCGACAAGCATGTTGGCTACTCGATTGACTAGTGTAGTGTGTTGGTCGATCATCTGATTGACTGCATCCAGATGTTAGTCGACCTCTCGACTGACTAAACCCAACAGATGTGTGATGAACCATTAATTCTTGATGTTCCAACACCCCCCCATTAACACATGTTTCTGGATATTTAAGAGGTGAAATTACGTCATTATGAAACTCCCCCATAATTACAGCTTCCTGAATCCCAAGCATCATGTGGAGGTTGATAAATATGGCTTCAGCTAAAGGTTTGGTGAAGATATCAACAACCTGATCATCTGTTTTGTGATATTCAAGAGAGACAACATTCTCATGAACTAACTGTCTCAAATAGTGAGCATGGAGTTCAACATGTTTCTGGATATTTAAGAGGTGAAATTATGTCATTATGAAACTCCCCCATAATTACAGCTTCCCGAATCCCAAGCATCATGTGGAGGTTGATAAATATGGCTTCAGCTAAAGGTTTGGTGAAGATATCAACAACCTGATCATCTGTTTTGTGATATTCAAGAGAGACAACATTCTCATGAACTAACTATCTCAAATAGTGAGCATGGAGTTCAACATGCTTCATCTTATTGTGGGCAATAGGATTGTCAAAAAATTGTATAGCCCTATGGTCATCACAATAGATTGTAATCAAGGTCTAAATAGGAAGGCCAAGTTCTCCCAAAAGTTGGCGAATTCAAGTTGCTTGAGCACCTACTTGGATGGCTCCACGATATTTTTCTTCAATAGTTGAAAGGGAGACTACCTTATGTTTCTTGCACGACCACACCAACTGTCCAGTGCCATATCAAAACACATAGCCATAAGTGGTTTTCCAATCATCATTGTTGCCAACCCAGTCAAAGTTAGTAAATCCGACTAGCAAATTTGAACTTCGACAATACTTGATACCAAAATGAGTGGTACCATTGGGATAATGGACAATTCGTTCGACTACTTTCTAGTAGATTTATTTAGGGTCCTACATAAATCGAGAAACCACACTAACAACAAATAAAATGTTAGGTCTATTATGAGTAAGATAAATAAGACTTTCGATAAGTTGTTGATAAAGAGTAGCATTGACTACGGATGTTTGATAGGTTTTGGTAAGATTTACTCCAGACTGAAAAGGAGTAGCACAAAGCTTGCAATCAACCATATTAAAATGTGTCAACATATCTGTCACATATTTAGATTGAGAAATGAAAAATCCATCACAAAGTGGTAATACTTGAAGACCCAAAAAATAATGCAAATTACCAAGATTTGTCATGTCAAAGGAGTCAACAAGTTGTTTCATCAATATAAGGATGAGATCGCTATTATTGCCAGTAATGAGTAAGTCATCTACATATACATCAACAATCAAGGGGTATCCATTGGTATGGAGTACATGCAAGCTATGATCAGATTAACAATGGTTGAAACCAAGTCGAAGAAAGAAACTATTGATCTTAGCATACCAAGCTCAGGGAACCTGCCTCAAACCATAAAGTGATTTCTTGAGTCAACAATCCAACTTTGAATATGTCACAAAACTAGGTGGTTGTTCCATGATAATTTCTTTATATAGGGATCCATGATTAAAAGCACTCTTCACATCCATCTAATGGATTTGCCCTCCAAAACGAGTAGGAAGAGGAAGAATCAATCAAACATAGTTCATATTTTCTATAGGGGGGAAGGTTTCATTGTATTTGATTCCTTCTTGTTGAGAAAATACCTTCACAATGAGGCCTTCTTTATGTCACTCAACAACACCTTTAGAGATAAACTTGGTTCGGTATACCCATCGACAATTTACAATGTTCTTTCCTTACAGTTGGGGAACCAAGTCCCAAGTATGATTTTTTGATAAGGAATCAATTTGTATCTGCATGGCCTATTCCCATTAAAGTATTCCTTCAACAACTGAGTATTCAATAGGGTTAGAAGTTTCAAGTACATGAGTCATTAAGGAAAATATGGCATGTTGCTTTTGACTTCAATTTTGTCATCCAGAGGAGGAATCTCTAAAATTATCTCCAACAACTTCAATTTCCTTGGCATCCCATCTGGGTATACAAGAAACAAGTGAAATACGATTCACTTTAGTATTTTGATCAAAATTCAGAGAGTCTTCAGTCGATAGACCAGTCGAAATAGAGGATGACGGACTAGTCGACTTGGAGGTGGATGATCCAGCCAAAAGAGAAAGAATGTTCGACTATCTAGTTGAAGGACTGAAGTATGGAACAAAAGATCATGTGTCAAAGAAAACATCAAAGGGATCATCCTGCTACAATCTAGAGGAGAAATTCAACAACTTAATGACAGAAAAATTCTCATCAAACCGTACATTTCATCTAATAATGATTTTCCATTTGACGGGATCAAACAATCGATAGGATTTTGACTCTTCAGAGTAGCCCATCATGATGCAAGCATGAATTTTTGCATTCAACTTCTTTCTGCAATAATCAGGAACATGATCCCAGAAAACATATCCAAACACATAGAGGTGGTCGACTAAATTATTATTTCCATATCATCGTTCAAATGGAGTCATGGAAATAACAACTCTAATTAAGATGCAATTGAGAAAATAATTTGCACAATACATCGCTTCAACCCAGAAGTGAGGAGGCAGATTTTTACCCTGCAAAAGACATCTATCCATTTCAACTAATGTCCAATTATTATGTTCTATGATGCCATTTTCTGAGGTGTGTGAGGAATCGATCATTTCTAGTCCATACCATATTGAAGGAGGTATTCTTCAAAACATCGATTTACATACTCACTACCATTGTCTCGTCTCAAGCATTTGATGGGTCGACCACATTTTTTTTCAACAAAGTCCTGAAACTCATTGAACTTTTCAAAGACAAGGTTCTCTTTAGAAAGTAAACCCATGTAAAGAAAGAGAAATCATTAATGAAAGTCCAAATAAACCTTGCAATTTCCAGTGAAGGTAGATTGATGCAGCAAACATCAATGTGAACCAATTCCAGTAGGTTATGTGCTCACCATGATTTTCCAATTTCAAATGGCATCTGATGATGCTTCCCAAGCACACAACCCTTGCAAACTCCTTCTGGAAGAAAAACCTTCAGAAAACCAACAACCATGTTCTGAGTTTCCAATGCTTGTAGACTTTGAAAATTCATATGTCCAAGTCGCTCACGCCATATTCGACTTCACTCATCGGTGTGAGAAATAAGTGCATTAAGTTTAGTTTTAGGTCGAGTCGTGTCATAGAATTTGTACAAACTATCCATTGGGTCGAGAATCCTTCCAATGAAAATCAAATTTCCTTTCTTCAAATCATGAACATAGAACCGATCTAGCCAAAACTCCACATTCTTGCATGTTTGTGTCAACTGAGCAACAAAAAATAGATTGGCATTGTGTTTTGGCACATGATAAATGTCAACAATATTCCCATGTTGACAAGCAACGTCACCCTCACCAACAAAATCCAGAGAAAAATCATAAGAAACATATATTTTCCTCTCCTTAGCTTCATCCAACCACATGAACAAGGAGGCATCCTTAGCCATGTGATGAGTGCACCTAGAGTCAACTACCCATTTAGTCTGTGCAGAATGAGACTACAAGGCTTGAGAAGTACCAACCTGGAAGGTGAAATTATTAGTGGATTGACTTACAATGGACATGTATCCTTCAAGGCATTTAACGTTATCCTCTAAATCGTCTCGCTTCTTATAACAGACTTTCTCCACATGTCCAGTCTTTCCACGATATTGACATGTTTTTTTTTTGTTTTTTTTTCGAATTTGTTGGGGTGCATTTGTCTATCTTTGCATCTTTTGGTCACTGTATGCAAGTTTATGTGTAGAAGCATCAAACCATACTCTATCCTTCCGATGCATATTTCCCATTCCCTTGAAAAAGTGGGCCTGGTGTTTACCACCAAGCTTTCCTTCTTTAAGTAGTTTGTGTTCATTAGTAATCAAGAGACCACATAAAGCTTCAAAGGTGTAATCCTTACCATATTCCTTTCATGCTTTCCAATTTGTGTGGAAAGTCGACACGAACACGTTGAATGGTGTTCTCATGTTCATCAAGACCAACTCAATGAGTTTTCCATTCTTCTTATGATAATTCTTTCCACATTTACCCAATTTCAATTGGAGTTCTTTGACACGCACCAAATACTCATCCATCCTGTCAAATGAATGAGGATCGAGAGATATCAACTCTTTATCCAACTGCATAATGTGGCTCTCGTTGACTCGGTCGAACAATGACTTCAATGTCTTCCAAACTTAACGAGGACAGTCAATTCCACTGAGGTGAAATTGAATCTCTTGTGAGATGTAGGTCGTGATGACCCCTATGGCCTAATCCTTCTTTCCATCAACAACAAACTTTTCATGATCGTTTTTTGGATATGGAATCACAACCTTTGTATATTGCCACAATCCTTTTCTATTCAATAGGGTTTCCATATTTGGTGCTCATATTGCATAATTTCATCGTTTCAGATCAATAGGATCAATATTTGAAGCCATCTTCGATATCTAGACATAAGCTGGTCTATTTCAATAAGTTCTAATCAAAAAACCATCGTCCAAAAGTCAATCACACAACATATCCAACTTAGCAATATTTCCAGATAACAAGTCAAGGTTTTAAACCATTGGCTTTGATACCATATTGTGGAATAGGATGGAACATGACATGAGATATAAAAAACAATATTGCAAACAATTGAAGAGGAACATAATATTTCAAAGATAAAGAGTGGTGTCTAAACACACCATTACAACACTTCAACAAAGTGCACTATGATCAAAACATCACAGTTCATGTTGCACATCTTTATCCACATTATCTATTGCACGGTCCCCATAATGATAATGATCCAAGGGGTATGTTTTTTATAGCCTCAAGATCTGACGAACTTCCATAGAATTTGGAGGATCTTGTCCACATGTAATCTTCGACTGTTAGAGTTGATTTCGCAAAATCCTTGTTGTTGATTCGGCTCAACAAGGATGCTTGACCTAACCACCTACAAGTCCAAATCGTAGTTGATTGTTGGGTTGGTCGATCCATCACCTAGTTGTATTTGGCTGCTAGTCAACTATCTGACCAACAAGCACGTTGACTACTTGACCAACTAGTGTAGTTTGTTGGTTGATCAACCGACCGAATATATCCAGATGTTGGTCAAAATCTCGATTGAATGAACCTGAGAGATATGTGATTAACCATCAATGCTTGATGTTCCAAAAAATAGAAAATTTAATTAAGTGTGGCATATGTCGTCCTTTCATATGTGTTTTTTTCTTATCAGACTATTTGACAACATAATTATTCCAACAAAGGACGAATACCTTCAGTAACCACTCACACAACTAGATAAAAAATCAACACATCGATGTTTTTACAGGGTAAAGACCATGTGGGGAAACATCCACAATTCCAACCAATGTGGCCTCTTGGAGCAATTTATTAATGTGAAAGAAAATATTATAGAGAGATTTACAAGATATTTTCTCACAATCAATCATTGGAAAATGACCCTCCATGCTCTTTAAATAGAGATCATGGACCAATTAGGTGTTAATCCATAGATCATTGTAGTCGTTAATATCAATGAGAATATGAACTGTTGGATCACTCTATGTTTGAAACATATCGTAACCATCAAATTACCTAACTACAAATGCATACTAATCCATACTAAATAAATACATTTTTACCTAATGACACATTAGACGAAGTTGATCTTAACTAACTCCTATGTGTTTAAATATCCTAACGTCCCCCCTTAACAACTTGGGATAAGATTGAAGGATTTACAAATGTGACACAACAGGAGAAGGAAGGAGGCATTGGAGCCTATTCCCCCCTTAATGACAACTTGTTGAACTCCTGACATAGATCGAATTTTGGAAAACTTCTCTTCTATAAGAGGCTTTGTGAATATGTGATTAACTTGATGTTTTGTAGGGAAAAATAACATTTCAATAACTCTATCATGAATGAGCTTTCATATAAAGTGCATGTGTAGCTCGATGTGTTTGTTGCATTGAAGTTGAACTGGGTCTTTGGCGAGCTTAATGTCACTCTAATTGTTGCACTAGAGGGTTGTCTGATGTTGTTGCCGGAATCCAAACTTTGAAAGGATCTGTGGAAGCAACAAGGCTTCTTGAATTACTGTTAACTGTTTTTCGATACTCTGCTTTTGTTGAAGAAAGAGATTGTTGTTTCTTACAGGCCCAAGTGGCGGGTCTTGAACCAAGGATGAAAACATAACCTGTAGTATAATTTTGTTCATCAGGGTCGTTGAACCAATATGAATAATTGAAACCAACAAACAAAGGAGTCCCCCTGAGTTGTAATGTATCCTGAACTGAATTATACCTTGGACATACTGAAGTATCATTTCAGCTACTTTCCAATGAATTTCATAGGGTGTTTTCATGTACCAGGCAACAAGAACGACAAAAAAGGAAATATTAGGATGTGTATGAGTCAAATATAAGAGGCTACCAACTAATTGTCGATACAAAGTGGCATCAAATTTAGGAGAATTATAGATGACAACAAGTTTAACTTTAGACCAGAAGGGAGAAGGGGTGGGTTTATAATCTTCCATGTGAAAGCGATGAAGAAGGTCACAAACATACTTAGACTAGGAAAGAAAAATTCCTTCCTTGGTTTGCAAAACTTGGAGGCCAAAATTCCTTCCTTGGTTTGAAATTCCTTCCTTCATTCCAAATTTCTTCTTAAGGATGGTTTTCACATAGTTTAAAAGTATTGTGTCACTACCAGTGAGGATAAGGTCATCAACATGAACAATAAGTATTATGATATGGCTTCCTACTTTCTTGTATATACATTAGGGTCGGAATGACATCTAGAAAATATGATATCAAGAAGAAAGCAGTTCATTTTGGCATACCAAACTCGATGAGATTTCTTAATACCATAAATAGATTTATTAAGGTGGAAAATAAGGTTGGAGTCATTATAAACATATCTATAAGGTTTTTCCATGTAGATTTCTTCTTACAAATCCCTATGCAAGAAGGAATATTTAACATCCATCTAATGGAAATTCCATTTATGTGAGGAAACAAGGGAAATAAAAAGATGGATGGAATTCATTTTGGGTACAGGGAAAAATGTGTCATTATAGTCAATGCCTTCAACTTTTGAGAATCCTTTGGAAACTAACAAAGCCTTGTGTCTTTCAACACTTCCATTTGATGCATTCTTAGTTCTATACACCCATTTATATCTGATAAGTTTTCTTCCTTTCGGAAGAGGTACAAGATCCCAAGTATAATTTTCCATTAAAGAATGATACTCTTAATTCATTTTTGTATCCCAATCTGGATTACGTGAAGCTTCTACAAATGTCTTTAGATCACAAGTCTCTGAAACTTGATCCAAAAGAGAAGAATCTTGCTGGAACTATGAACATGTTCGACACTAATCTAAAGGATCATCGACAATATCACTAGTTGCTTCTTGAGTTGAATGGACCCATCGGGGAAGCTATGGTTTTGGTGTAGGTACATGTTCAACGGAATCATCTGGAGGAAGGTGAGTAGGTGGAAGTGGATTTTCATCCTCACTGTCATCATCTAAAGAAGAAGAAACAAGAATAGGAAAAAAAGATGGCACAAATGCTAAATATGGCTCATAGGAAAAAGAAGGGACAAACACCGAATTAGGCTCATAGGACAAGAGATTTTCATCAAATTTAACATCTCTTATAATAATAATTTCATTAGAATGACGTTGAAGAAGTCTATAACCTTTGACATCTTCAAATTAACAAAAAAATACACAGTTCTCACTTTTAGGTTGTAAATATTTCATTTTCTTATTAGGAATGTGAGCCCATGCTACACTACCAAATACATGAAAGTGGCTTACATTTGGCTTAATTCTATTCCATGCTTCTTTCGTTGTTATATTTTTTAGAGCCTTTGTGGGAGTGTGATTTACTATGTAATTTGCATAGTTAATGGCTTCCACCCAACAATTAAGATTTAATCCCTTAGACTAGTGTTGGGCTCTAAAGATGTCCTAAAAACAATTTCTATGCATCAACCAAAGGTAGGCGCTGGCACAAGCATTTTACTTGTCGCCTACGTAGGTTCTTACCTTATGTTTTCAATACCCAGCCTCCAGAGATGCAACACCTGTAAAGGAACAACAATCGTAAAGGAAACGACAGTTGTTCTATTCAAAGGAACAACATGACTTGTAAAAGGAACAACAATCGTTACATTGGGTCGAACTAATGTTGAATTAATTGCATTGTAGTATTTACCCAACTTATCTAATTTGTCAACCCGGGGGTCGTAAATTGATGAACCACACGCAAAGTATATGCAAGATTGAAGTGAGACTAATCTATTCTAATGTTAAAGTATGACTGAAATAGAATCATTAATCTAACACACGACTGGAATTGAATCATTAGTCTAGTTGCGTAAATGAAATTACTCTAAGAATGGGAAATTGCGTAAAGAAAATTAATCTAGAAATGGAGAACTACATGAAGGAAAAGAAAATACAACAAGTGAAGAGTTAAATGGCACAACAACACATGAGAGCGCTCATCGATGAAGCAATCTTACATTCAATAATCAAATCAATCTTCATGAAAGAATAATGAAAGCATGAAAACCAAAACCATGAATCAAATCTAAGAATCTCTTTCTCTTTCGAATCCTAATGACTACTCTGATTCTAATTACATAATCTAACTCCTATTCTACTTGAATAATCCAATTTAATCCTCATGAAGAGAGATCACTCTCTTTTATACATGAGATCCTTGAAGATAAGATAACCATCTCATTATTACAGATCCATTATTCTCTCAACCTATTTTTCATTATTACAAAATATAATCCCTTTAAATCCTCACACATATCTCTCATATATCTTAGATAAGAAATTCCAACCAAATCTCCATGATCTTCTCCTTGGAATGGGCTTGAATTATCTCCTCAAATATTGAAATGGTGGAGGAAGTATTCAAGAAGTCCTTTGAATTAATCCTTCACATATTCCTACACATTACAAAGCTCACACATATTTGAGATATATATGAAAAAATGTTGATTTTATAACATTTAATCATAAATTCCTTTTAAATACTAAAATGAATAAAGTGGAGAACAATAAGGTGAAACCCAAGTATATTTATGGAAATGATATCGTGAAAGGGTAATGGGGCAATGAAATGTGAAGAATGATGAAGGGAAAGGTGGATTAGAATAGGACATTTTTGAGCCCCAACAACTGGATCATACAATTAGCCATTTCCTTTAATGTGCAATCCTTTCTCTCAACAACACCATTTTGATGCGGTGTATATGGAACAATGTGTTGCATTTGGATGCCCTATGAAGTGCAGTAACTTGTAAAATTATTGTTCACATATTCGCCTCCATTATCATTTTTTAACCTTTGAATTTAATGTCCAGATTGTTTTTCTACAAGGATCTTGTAGTCAAAAAACTTTTCCAAAAATTCTCCCTTAAGTTTTAAGAAGTAAACATAAGTGCATCTGGAAAAGTCATCAATGAAATTTAATAAATAATTGCACCTAGAAAAATGAGAAGAATGTGGACCGCACAAGTCAGTGTGAACAATTTGAAAAGGGGGTGAGGCGTGCCAAGAGGCATGTTTATCAAAATTGTCTTGATGATTTTTTATGAGAACACAACTGACACAAACACCATCTCTGCAAAAAACAAGAGGAAGACCAATCACCATCTATTGATTACATAGTTTCTGCAATGAATGATAGTTTAGATGAACAAACCAGTTTTTGCAATGAGCGATAGTTTAGATGACCAAACCACTCATGCCAAATTTTGTTCAAGTCATCACTATGAGAAACAAAAACTGATGGAAAAGATGATGACCCAAAGTTTTCAAACTTGTACAACCTGGTAAATTATCAACCATTCTAGTTGCAAGAACATGTTTGGGATCTTTTAGATTCTTGATTACAACTTGGTGAGGTGAAAACTCTACGGTTTTACCTTCACCTGAATGAGTATTTGATACATTGATAGAAGGTTGCAGGTAAAACTTGGAAAACGTAATACATCATTAAAATGACCATTATCTACTTGAATTGTTCCATAGCCTACAACACTAAGATTTCTATCATTACCAAGAAATATTTTATTGGTGTTACATTCATTAAGAGCACAAAATATGGCTTTATCTTTAGCCACATGATAATATGCTCCAGAATCAATAAGCCACTCATAAGAAGAAGTAGAATATGCGTTGAAAGATAAACTAGAAGTAGAAAGTGCATGTCCATGAGAAGAAGAGTTAGAATAAGAAGAATCAATATTGATGTTGTGCTTCTTCATCGTTGCTTCCAAATATTCCATCTTCTTAAAACGTTTGGACTCCTCATGACCATATTTCCCACAAAAGTTACAATGTCTCTCCATCTTCTTATTTTTGTATTTTGATACTTTGTCACCATTAGGAGCAAAATCTAGTTGAAAGGGTTTGGGACCCTTGTTTTGCTAATTTTTGTGAAGAGGATGTTGATTCTTGGGATTCTTGGATTTATCTTTTTGTTGGGCCACTAAGACTTTGTTGGATGTATTTGTAGTGTTGATTAGTCCAAGTTGCGCAAGCTTATCTTGTTCTCTAATTAGAGCATCACAAAAGGACTCAAGAGAGAGTTCTTTATAAGAACTCCCTAAAGCTTCTCTAGTGGCATAAAAGGTAGATACAAAAACATAATATGCACTACCAATCTTAGAGAGAATAACATATATGCATCGATCTTCCTTCAGATCTAGTTGCCACTCTATACATAAAAGTATAAGTTTTTTGATTAGATAAGTAATCTTCAATGAAAGGAAAATCATTTGGAATTAAATTCATTAACTAATTTTCCAATTGGTGAGCTCGAATAATATTGTGTTTACCAAACACAACTTCAAGTTTTTCCCAAGCTTTATCTGGGCCCTCAATTCCTTGAAGGTGAAACCTTAAATATAGAAATATGGACATGCTGATTAGTCCACATGCTTTGTCATTATTATCAACCCTTTTGACATACTAGTCATCATCAATGGGTTCTTTTTATTTTCCCAATGTAATTTGATACAGTCCTTTACTTCTTAATACTTCCTCCATATGAGATTTTCATGATAAGTAGTTGGTATTGGTAAGACAAAGATCAATGGGATTAGCCATATTAAATATGTAGAGATATTGGTTTTAAAATCTTAAACTAATGGTCTATATGGAATGCCCTCGAAAAAATAGTTCATTTAAAAAAAACGGGACTAAAAACAGACTTCGGATGTGAAAGTTCTGCCCTTTTGAAAAAAAAACATAAATGGTAACCAAAGATCCACATGGAAAATAGAAGTTGGTCCACATGGTGATACCCCTCATTCTAATAACCTTACTTTTACAAATAAGTTCCTTATGAAGTGACCCACTTTTATAGAATAAGAGGAGATCACTTTTACAATGAAGTTACTTTATAAATGAAAGTTGCATGCAAAATAAATAACTTAAAATAAAATATTAAAGCTACTTATAGTGATTCGATTTTACAATGTAAGTGAAATGCACTTTACAATAGATGCATGAATTTTTTCAAAAAAAATGGCAAAAAAAAGACTTGAACTCAATACCTCTTACTTAATAAAACAACTTTTAACCAAGTGAGCTAGTGAAAAACACATTATATTGTTAAGAAGGCGGATTGGAGGTGTTGTTATTATTGTTGTGGAAGATGGCCTTGGAGAGCGTGCTAAGAAAACCCATTTTCACACAAGAAAAAAAAATATTTTTGATGGAAATAAGGGTTAGATCTCAATTAGCTTTCCTGGAAAATGCAAGTTTTCCCTCTATTTCTAATTTATCGAGATTTCACATAACACACGACAGAGCATACGTAGACAGGAAAACCCTTTCCACTATGCTTCTAATTTGTTGATATCACATAGAGTGCAGGGAAAATAACATACACAAATAAAAAATAGTAGCAACCCAGAAATGAAAAACAAAAAACTGAAATATTATCTCTGTAACAATTTGAAAGGGTGTATTTACGCTTTATACCTCTGGATTTGACTGAAATGGTCATATATTGGACAAACATAAACCTTTTCAAGTGAAACAAAAGGTGTTCCTAATTAAAACAAGTGCTCTGGATGCAATGGAATAATCCTCTCAGCCTAGAAATGTACAAAAATGGTATAAAATAGAGATGCAACAACACAACTTCACGATCTCGATCTATAATGGAAGTGAGTCTTCAAATGGGCTATGATACCATGTTCGAAAACATATGTATTCAAATAGAAGACAAACACATTGAATAACCACTCACACAACTAGATCAAAGATCAACACATCGATGTTTTTACATGGTAAAACCCGTGTGGGGAAACATCCATGACCCTAGCCAATGTGGCCACTTGAAGAAATTTATTAATGCAAAAGAAAATATTACATATATATTTACAAGAGAGTTTCTCATAATTGATCAATGGAAAATAAAAATCATGGAACAATCAGGTGTTAAGCCACAGATCAATGTATCATCATCCGGTTCAGAATGTTGGCAAATGTTTAACAGATAGTGTATGCTTGTCATTGATGGAAAGTACAACAGTGAAGATGGAAGGATCAGAATGTGCATCGATGGACAAACAGGAACAATGTAGGATCAGGAGGAATTAGTGCAGATTCGAAATTCTTCCAAGTAAGAAGGATGTGTAAACTTGGAGGAGAAGCGTCGTTGATCGTTGGATCCCATCCAAAATTCCCGACAGAATGAGGGTCGTCAGATCTAAATAAAAACAAGAAGAGTGCGCGCTGAAGAGAAGGATAGATCTCAGGCGTTAGATCTGAGCGAACTCGGAAGCTCGTGAATGGAAGAGCCGAGGATTTGGTGTTAAATGTTGCGAGGTGCGAGGTCGCGAAGCAGGGAAGTGGCGAGAAGATCAGGATCATCCATCTGTGAAGGACGCGTGGCAGAGATCGGAGAGATCTTGCGAACTCGGTGGTTCACAGGATAAAGTCCCAAGTATTGGGTGTTCAAAGTCGCGAGGCGGCGAAGTGGTGAGATATGTATAGTCGTCCATCTGGGGGGACAGGTCGCGAGAGATCGAGAGATCTCGCGAACTCGGGAGTTCGCAGGTTGAGAGTCCAAACATTGCCTACTCCAAGTCGCGAGGTCGCGAGGTAGCGAGAGAAGGACAGTCGTCGGATCCAGATCACAGGAGGACCGTTGGATCTGTGCGGGGGATCACACGGGGCGAGAGATCGTCATCTCACTGACTGGAAAGTCAAAGGAACAGCGAGATGCGAGATCGCGATTTAATCAAGGACCGTTGGATCAAGAGGACGCATGGTGAAAGATCAGCGAGATGAAAGATCATGATAAGATCCTAACCATCAATATAACAAAAGATGTGGACCATTGATCTGAGCTCCATCTCGGAGTCTCGCCTATCGCGACTTGGAGTAACGAAAATCTCCAACGAAGGAATAGCGAGATGCGAGATCACGATAATATCAGGACCATTGATTCATCAAGATCATGAACTGTCTATCAGGGTCGATGAAGATCAAGAGTTCGACTGTCTCAGAGAAAACGAAAAGTCTTAAACTGCCAGAGAGACTGAGGAATCTCAGTATAACAAACAGTGATGCTGGACATGCGGGGTGAACCACCAGAGAAGCTGAAGAATCACGATGATGATCAAACATAGCACTCGAGAGGTGGAGGATAACGGTGCGGAGTCATCATGCAGAGGCATTTTGAACACTGCATTTACAAGGTGCACAGAAGCTATAAATACATTGTACAGAGAAGAGATGGGTGTTGTTGTTGTTGTTGTTCGAGTGGTGGTGTTTGTTGATGTGGAAAGGGATTCATGCGTGAAGAAGGAAGATTGTGCAGCAGCTGAATTGATCTGAAGAGGAACTGTGCAGTGAATGGACATGGCGCACAGAGGATAAATCACAGAAGAATAGACAGCGGAAGTGAGATGTGCAGAAAGGCAGTGTGGCAGAAAGAGCAACGAGATACAACAGAACAGTGATAAGTCGGGTAATCCATTGTTGAAACATTATATCATTGTAGTAAGTTTTAGATGCAAAGAGTTATATTTCAGGGTGGTTGGGAGGTGCTAGGGAGGACTGTTGTCCTCAGAGGTTCAAGTGGGTGCTTGAACACAGGGAGTTGGTGCTTCCTTCTAGTTGGTGCTAGAGAATCCAGGGAGTCGGTGCTTCCTTCTAGTTGGTGCTA
>ML794955.1:145425-194860 GCA_009831015.1 Picea engelmannii
AAAAGTAAATGATATATATCAACATATAGAAGATAATAAAGGCTGCAAAATAGATGCTAAAATTATAATTGAATAAGCAAGAGACAAGCTAATGAAGGCTAGATTAACTCAGCAATGATAAAACAATACTTTAGCATAAAAGAAAGGTTGAAACAAAATCTTACTACAGTCATATTTATCAGCCTTATGGTTGTAGCAAACCAAGCTTTATAACAGAAAAATCAGCCAATGAAAACCACTTCTAACTAGCTCAAAAAATGCGTTAAGGTTAGTAGTTTGTTAGGGCAAAGTTGTAGCCAATTCCTAAGGTTAGTTTAAGAGTTATCTAGGGTTAGAGAGTTATTTTTATACAGCCCTAATGGTTGTAGTTTAGTTTTGTAACAAAAGAAATATTTAGTGGATGAAAGAGGACACCCCAATGAGACAAGGTAGCCTAAGGCTCAAGGAACAACTTCCAAATGAGAGAATTTTAAACTTGAAACTTTCACGTTTACCAATGCAACGTTTTAATTCTCCAATGAAATGATTAGTTCATTTGATGATTGGGTTAATGGGGTCAAGAAAATAAAAATCTATAGGTACTACCTCCTTTGGGGGTGTAAATCCTCTTACTCCCTAAGACAAGTATCTCTAGCTATGATTTAGACTAAGAGGGTGTGTGCACTTATACTTCTCTTAGTAAACCCTTGTTAAATCAACAATACTTAAGAAAAATTATGATGGAGGCTAAGGTGGGGGTGTATTCCCTTATACTTCTCACCTAGCTCTAGCAACAATCAACCTTGATTTGAAAACACAAATGATAAAACAATGCATATTTCTTACCAATTCAAGGAAAAGGTGTTAAGATAAACCAGCAAAATAGAAAAAGAAAATCCTTCCAAGGCTAGCGCATCATTATCATAAATGCCACATCCAAAGAGAAACCATATCATAGCACTAAATATCAAAAACCCTCAAGGGTAGCGAAAATTCCAGTCCAATACTTCTCACAATGGGAGAGTTATGTTTCAAAATGAAATCTTATGATCTTTATTTATACAAAATGTCATTCACATATTTTTTCCACATTAGCAAGGGTAAAACATAAGATAAGGGTTCAAAAACCCTTATATTAGCCCTTGAAACAAAAGGATATTAAACAATTCACTTAAAATTCTCTTTTACACAAAAGTAACCCTAGCATAAGGTGACATCACCCCTTTTGGGGACGTTTTGGCACTTTGAAGAAGTCATTGGGGTAGTAGATGCAAGGCTAGACCTCCAAAGGCCACTTATCACTCATCCAATTCTTCTCTTGATGGTATTCAACCTTCCTTCCTTCAAAATGTGCCACATGTCATCAAGCATCACCTTCAACACCAAACCCTATCCCTCTAGGTGACGTTAAGCTTCTAAAAAGTGACGTTTTCCCTCTTCTAGGAAAAATGTTTGGCATGTATGGGCTAGGTCATGTCATCCATAATGTCTTATAAGCCTCCAAAGGTACATCTCTATCATCTGTCATGTGAGCCCTTGGAATCCAACCTCTGGGTTTCAAGCCACATGAAATCCCAAGATAAGATTTTTCTTCCAAAATTGTCCACCAACTAGGTCCTACAAAGACAAAATAAGCATGCCCTCCAAGGCTCTCAAGTCATAATATTATGGTGAGTAAATCAAATCAATAAATGAGCCACCTAAGCATGTGCATCAAATATTACCCAGTCAAACAAGTAAGTGCTCAAATATATTATGCAACTTGCCAAGCTTGGATATGGGAGGGTTGATGAGGTGTCCTTTTGGGTAGATCTTTAAGGAGCGTTTCCCAAGTGATCCATCTCTAATCCATGTGAAGTAGATGAAGTGGTTATGGATCAAGACTTGTTGGGCATGGGGTTCATGACATATAAGGGGTTGTAGTGTCTCATTCATGGGTGCCTTTGTAGAGGGTGTGTGGCACCTTCATTTGCAATGCACTTTTTTCAAGCCCATCATCTTGCCATTCTTTGTTTCTTCATGTTTTAAAGGATGACTTGAAGGCCAATTTCATGGCGTGGTGTTCAGACAATGACAATGTCACTCACAAATACCTTGCCGAAATGGGAAGGATGGCTCGTGATGAGACCCCCTTTCTCTCAGTTGTGTAACTTAGAACCACTACCCTGGCTTGGTGACCAAATGATGGTATTGTCATAACACTAGATACCCATGATCATGATAGGTCAACTCATGATTAGACCTCCTATCCTCCAACAAAGCTCTTAAGAATTCATTATCTTTTATTTTTGTGGGTCCCCTTTTTCTTACAGAGAAGTGTTTCATTGTTTTCTTTGGTGATCTTTGGGTGAATCATCTGGAAGGTTTATATATATAATTTTTTTTTCAGCCAACAACAATCCCTCTAGGCCTTCAGCGCCTTCTTCCCATGTAATGAGGGACAACCCCTTCTTGGTTCAATACACCCTAAAATCCAAAGAGACAAGGAAATGGGGGGTTTAGGTGATGGAAAGTGGTAAGTATGGCTGGGAACAGTATGATAGATCTTCAAGGGAGTTCCTAGTAGCAAACCCATTCCCAAGGAAGACCACTTAACAAGGTAACAAAGTATTCTATGTTTATTTACTATGATATTTGCGAACAACAATTAAATAAATTTTAGTGTAATATTTTCTTCTACAGAAAAGAACACTGAAAATAGACATAGCAGTAAACTAGAGAACTGAGAGTTGATAACATTAATTTATAAACATAGAAAATATTCAAGCATTTATATTTCTTCCTTTCATAATTAATGTTTATTTTTTATTTATATGCAGTATACTAAATAAATACATAATGTTTTTTAGTATAGAAGATATAGATCAATAATATTTAGATTATAAAATAACAAGAAGTTAGCATTTGTCTTTATGAAACTAGATCTAATGGTCATAGCAGTTTATACATATTGATTTCATAATATTATGATTGGATCGTGAAAGAATTCTTGAAACAAAACTATTTGAATAACCCAGAAACCCTAGGTGGATATTTGTCATTTTATTTTTCAAGCTAGATATACTTCATATGCAGAGAAAGAATCTAATATTTTTTTCTTGAACCAAATCCTAGAATCTAGCACATAGATCTTGATAATTTAAGTGCAAAGAATAAATGGTACAAGGGTTTCATAACAGAGTTTTTATTTACCAAATAATAAGGTTAACATCTCTTAAACAAAATATTACCCACGACAATATGGTAATTCGTGAGCACGAGTTTTGGTTATTAACTCTGAAATAACAAGAATAGTAATAACATAAAAGAGTTTACTAGTCAAAGAAGTCGTCGGGTAAGAATTCAAGTATTTTCCGTCCCATTGTGGATTGGAGACCAAGAAATAGACGAAACCCTTATGAAGTTTGGGTATTCCCACTGTTTAAAGCATGGCGAGGTCCCACTAAGAAAACCATAGTGAAACCACATTGAGAATACAATATTACCACGACTTGTTATTATGATGAAGAGTTACAGGATGATATTATATAGTATATTACACAAGATGTTGTTGGCATAATAGTTATACTATGGAATGTGGATTCGATCCACTTATGAATTGAAATTATAGCTGGAAGTTTAATGAAGATATTTCAACATGAAAACACACACATAGTATGGACTATTTACATATGGATGTATAATGGAGTTTATTTATCTAGGTTATAGATAGTTTAATCCTTAGGTGATTTTATCTATTACTTTTTATATTCACAAAACAAGAGGTACTTAAACAATTAGAGACAAATACCTTGAGAATGATTAAATCCACATGGTGGGGAAGATTGCAATAACAGTAAGATTTGAAGCCAAGTTAATTTTGTAAAAGGAGTCTTCAACTTATCATGGTGATTTCCTGACGTCTATAACTATACATAGGAGTAATTCTAGAAATAAACTTTCAGTTTTGACGATGAGATTGCTATATAAAGTAATACAAGTACTAGACTAAATAAGGAATTTAAAAAAATGGTGTTATTGGAGACATTACAATTTTTCTCTCTCATCAACCTCTCATTGTCAACTTTGTAACTCTGCACTTCTAATCGCAGGCTTCTCACAATCTTTGTTAATGTTTCGTATTCCCCTCTTCTCTTGTACCCATTTGATTATGTCACTGCATTACCAACACTAATATTTTGACCTTTGGCTTCTTTATCATGACCGAAGGCTCTCTTTTCTTCCTCCATGTCCCAAATATACATTCTTATCTTGAACGGATATGTTTATATCCCCCAATTCTGCAAAATGTGTAAGCAACCATTTTGTTAGAATTATACATATTAAAGGAATTTTTTCAAATAAATAATGCTACAAGTCCTTTTTATGATTAATTCATGAAGAAGTATATCATAGTTCTCCAAATTATAATAATTCCAGATTATTCTCCTATGAATAAGATTTCCAAAGACTATATACTCATTCCTCATTTTGATCTATGAGTTGAGAATTAGTGCTTCCTGAAAAATCCATTTCCACCCCTTTTTGTGCATTTTCTCCACTGGTGTAATTTTATTGAAATTCCAACTTTTGTCAACTACAGACGAAAATATGTCAGGAACTAGAGAAACTTTTGTATGAGACATAGATAATAATAATGACATGGAATTCATAGAAATTGATGCTCGAGTAAAAAATCTGCAGCAATTTGGAATCTGAAACTTTGTCCTTTTTCACCCCTTTTTCCAGACTTAGAAGTTTGAGAAAAATAAGATATCTCTCAATCTGTGCACTTCTTAAAAAAAATTGTTAAACCAAATTTTTTTTTCTTAATGAGTACATTAAATGTTGAGTAAATAAAATTTTCCGATTTTGTGATCTGGGGTCACTTTTCCTCCTCTGAAAATCTCAAAAATCCCAAAAAAAGTGGCATAGAATAGTGGATTTTGGCCTTTTTTTGCATCTCCAATCTAATAGCCTTAGGATTTGTTCATTTCCTTATTGTATTGTTTCCATGTCTTGTTTTTGGACTCTCCCAAAGAGTTTCATGTTAATCTGGACCTTTGCCAATGATCTAGACCCAAATCTTTGAAAAACACTATTTTTCAATTTCTGTTAAATCCAAGCAGAATTGGACAATGACCCTCTCTAGAACTTTTGTATATATTCTATATGTGGAAAAAAACCATAAGTTTCATCCCAATCCGATGTAATTTTCTCCAATTATGGCCAAAATAAGAAAATCTCTCCAGACTCTTTTTTCTTTTGAAACGATGGAACAATTTCGCTTAAGTGCAATCTGCACCATTGATATCAAATAGGAAGAAATATGGACCATTGATTTGCACTCCATCGACCATCAACGATCAACATTTTCCTTTGGTGCGCACAACGCTTTCCCTAAAATGTCGACCCGACTGTTAGCCTTCAGCCCAACTCCATGACGATCGATTTGCACACAACTCCAAACCGACCGACCTAGCCATCGGTCGTTGGCCATCAATGATCTTCATTGTTGAATGGAACTCCCTACCAATTTTTCTAACACTCAACCGTCGAACCATTGATGTTCGATGATCCTTTATGACTATTGAAAACACTTTCTCAATTCATCTGACCCAATCGTTGACCATTGACCATCTATGTTGGCTAACATGGAAACTATGTTGACGTGGCATGAAACGCCTTCTTGAGGCATCAACAAGGTTGACATGGCATGATACATGGATTTTGACATGGCATGACATTTCATCCCCCTCTTTTCTCCACCGACCATCCACAATTTCTCTTGGAAGAATTTAAACTTTTCACTAAATCTATCGATGACTAATCATCGACCATCGGTGATAGGAGATGTCCTTTGGCTGAGCGAAAAATTTGCTTGAATTCGCCGATCCCTGATCCATCGACCATTGGTGATTAGAGATGTCCTTTGGTTGAATGAAAACTTCACCCAATTTTTTCGATCCCTGATCCATCGGCCATCGGTGATTAGAGATATCCTTTGGCCGAATTAAAAATTCACCCAATTTCCTTGATCCTTGATGCATCGACCATCGATGAACTCTATTGGAGAAGTTCAACACTTCAACAATTTTGGCCAAAACCTAGTTGAATCTTTGTTTTTGATCTCCTAGCCAAGATGATCTGGACCATTGATTTTCTCTAACTTCCCAAACGATCGAAAATGAATTCAAACCGTCGATATTACTCCTTTTCCAAACCTATGAAATGAATCTCAACCATTGATCTCATTACTTTGTCAAACTTTGAAACTTTATCAATGTTTAAATTTATCAAGGGTGAATCTAGGTCATTGATCTGGAGATCGAACATGATCTCGTCGATCAATTCGTTGAACACTTCCCTATGCTAGTGGCCATTAAAAAATGATTTTTTCAACCTTCTGAATTGAATTCAACTCTACAATTCTGCAGATCAAATTCAGCTCTACAATTCTGCAGATCGAATCCATCAAATTCTCAGAGAAATATGAATTATTTAAAACTTGAGTCTGCTCACGAGTTTGGGGATTTTTCTCTCTAATTTTCCCCCCTTTTCCCAAATTCGTCTAAATCTGTGATAGCGAATCTCCCCAATTCACACTTGTTTCATCCCATACTAGTCCAGTGTTTCATCAGAATCTCGAATACCAATCTGTAACGTACCCAACCACCCACAGGATGGCCATGCTACTTCAAAATGCACTTCAAAATTGATTTTGAAATTCTGATAACATTTAATTAACAAATAAGCATGAAACAATCACATGCAATAATCAAGATCCATGCTATAACATAAAACAAATGGACAATATTCCATGCACATTAATAACGAGCAAGCATAAATATTATACAAATGAATCTTAGAGATAATAATTAATCCACAGTGGAAATAAATATACCAACATAGAAACACATGGTAGAGAGAACTTATCTTAAACAAAATCAATCGCCAACTAGTTGCATACCAAGGACGTTCCACCCAACCATAAGTATTGTTGTTCCAAGTCTCAACAATAGGTCACCCTGAGCTAGGGCTATGAATCCACAAGGACGGTTCCAAGGTGTTACTCATATTCCCAAACTAGTCAACACTCAAGCTCTCACAAGTTTCTCAACACACAACAATCCAAAGTACACTAGCTTTCTTCTCTCCAAACTACACAACCTAAGAGAATGGACCCCCTTCTTTTCCACACAGTCCCTCAGGCTTTCCACCTCCTTCTAGGGCTCCAATGCATCTGGTCAAGAATATACATGCTAGGACTCTCAGGATTTGCAGTTGTGAACAAATTTTATCACATGTCAATGCATCTCATACATGCAAGCATTAATTCGTGGTTGGAATACACCAACAAATACAACAACCAACAAAAAATGGATTCATTCCTCAACAATTTGTCCCCATATCCCCAAACCAAGAACATGGATGAGTGAGGAATAATGAATGAGTTAAAAGGTGAATGGAGAGAGAGAGAACAAAATGAAAAGTGTACATAGTAAAGAGTTTGAACTGCAAAATAACCCAAAGATGGGTTTATATATCTACTTGCAAATCAAGACCCACATGGCCTTCCCCAAGAAGCTCATGTAACCACTTCTCTCAATTAAAAGTTAAAACAATTACGGGTAAATAAAATATAATAAAAATACTTAACCTCTTAAGCCCCCTCTCTCGTGGAATCATAACCTCCTATAACTGTTGTCCTTGTCCATCTTGTAGTTGATCAAATATTACATTTCCCATGCACTCTTCCCTCTTAATTTAATTGCTTGGGCACTCCGACCTTTTATAAAATAACAAAATACATTACTTAATATGAGGTCTCAAAAGTGGGGTATTACACTTTTCATCCTGAAAGATAGCTTTGTTGTGAGTTAGCCAGATACACCAACAAACATACTTTGGAAGGGTTACCCAGATATTCTTGAAATTAACTTTTTGTTGGAGGATGCCTTGTTATCTTTTATACCAATGAGAGAAAATATCTGAAGTGGCCATGTTATCGCACAATCTTTACTTTCCCAAAGTCTAAAGGCAAGTAGGCCAAGATTGGTGTAACATGGAGGTAATCATGTCACTGTCACCTCAACAGGGTACCTCTTTCTATTTAGGATGAATATGACTCTACTCCAAGGGAGACGTCTCAGGACCTAATGGATTGATGAAGGGAAAAAGGGAAAAGGTATACCGCCCCTCTCTCTAGGTCACTCAAGTTAGTCTTAAGTCTTGAAGGATGAATAAAAATGATAATAAATGTACATGCCCATTACCAATACAACAACGCATGTTATGGAAGAAACAAGTAAGCTAAATGCTTCAATAAGACTTCAAGTACATGAAAATAACCGCTATCAATCAATGTATATAGCCAATGACAAATACATAGCAGCAAAAAGTGATGATAACAACTAAGTGATATCATCCCTGAGGTGTAGTACAGTCGGTGACAGAGTGTGGTGTTAAGGAACTTCGTGATGTTAAAGTCACCGGTTCGAAACCTGAGGGGACAAAAAATCCGGCCATGTTAAGGGTTGGTGTGGCTCAGGCCAGGTGTGATCCCCGGGTGATTTTGATGGCTTATATTCCCCTAAGTCGTGGTTTCTTAGCCACAAGTTAGTGTCACATGTCACGAACAAACTAACAAACAAAAAAAAAACAATTAAGTGATATCCAGAAAATGTACTTATTTGGACAATATAACAAGATGTTTAAGGTCTGAAATGATAACACTTTGTCTCAAGAAAGATCTATATTTATATCAATCAGCAAATAAATTCTTTAAAAGTTTGTCTAATATAAATGTAACAACAAGAAATTAGAGTAACGACGACAATAATTAAGCTTCGGAAATGTACTTCATGAAGGCAATTAAACACACTTTATAACGTATTGATAGTACCTTGCCTTATACAAATTATGGGCTCATTTAGATGGTTAGTAGGTTGATATAAGCTGCAAAATGATAGTTGTAGCAGTGATTATGACATCAACAACTTGGTTGTTAGTATTTCTAGATTAGGTTAGCAAGTTAGTTAAGGCTAGTAGGGTATCAAGTAGATAAATGAGTTTAAAAGTTGATGATCCTTGTCAAGGGATAAGGGATGATGACTAGTGACTTCTAGAGGTAATGGAGTCAAGGTTGGTGGCTCTTCCTACGGATGATAAATGATAATGCACAAAATCCAAGAGGGAAAAAGGGCTTACGAGGAATAGCACCTTAAGTCCTCTTAGGCCTTTGACCACAAGAAGGTAGGAAACTAGGGTGTAGGCACTTCTAGGCCCTAGATCCTCCTTCTCCTTAGATTTCTTCTGGATGGAAGTTTTAAGCAACAATAACTCAATGCAAACCTCTAAAGTGCTAGCACTTTAGGACTCTATAGGTTGCACTAGTTACTAGACCAATTTAATGAAGCTAGGAAAATGAAAATCAAGAAAGTAGCACCTTAAGTTTCTTACTTCAAGCATTAATTAAACATGCAATTTCATAATCTTATATGAGAAAGCAAACCATTACCATAACCATTAAACAATGAAAAAAAAAATTACTTACTTGCACCAAGAATAATCATGTAGAAAAATGCTAGATTACCAAATTACTTCACAAAATTGATCCAAGTGCCAACATAAGCCTTAAACAAGAGATGTGCCTTCCTTGTTTCAGCCAATACCTCCTTAGGAGGGTGAAAATTTCAGTCCCTTGTCTTCCAATGACAAGTTATGATGAAAATGAATGTCACTTTTTCTTTATTTATACAAACTTTACCCTGAAATTAACTTTGGTTCAAAATTACAGGGTTGACCTGATCAATTTTCCCTTTTAATTCAATTTTACAAAAAATACATCAATAAAACCCTAGTAGGTGACGTCATTTCCCTTCTAGGGTGATGTTGAGCTCCAAAAGAGGACATCTAGCCCTGAATAGTGGAGCGTTGGGCCTCCTAGGGACATAAAATGTCATTAAATGCCAAACGTTGTGCCAAGTGTCCTTTCCTTCACCAGAAAATTATCTTCATGAAACCCTAGCCTCAAAAGATGACGTCATGGGCCAAGTGGGTGGTATATAGGCCTCACAAGGCCATCGTCCAAGTGAAGAGAGGTGGAACTCATTTGTCTAGGCATGCCAGAGTGCCTCCAAAGGCAACAAATTCCTTCTTCAATGTGCAAATCAGTCACCCCTGTCATGCCCCAAGCTTGGGGCTTCAACATCCATCCATGGGATTTAGGCCCTCATGAAGGTCCAAACTAGTTTTCTCCTCATGAATATATGTCCACCGAGAAAATTCTTGCAAAGACAACAAGTATTCCCTCTAGGGGTCCATAATTCACATGGATCATAGCATGTAAATCACATCTAATAATTAAATCACCTGAACATGTGCATCAAACCCTCCTAACCCCAAACAAATGCTCAAAGACGTTATGCAATTTGACAAGTTTAGGTTTGGAGAGGGTCTCAAGGTGTCCTAATGGGATAATCCCCCTTAAGTCTGGGGTGTTTCCCAGGTGGATTCTGGTCCAATTCATTCAAGTGTATGATGTGGCTTGGGGTAAACCTTTGGGCATGGGGTGCATGTGATAACAGGGAAATGTAGAGTCTTACATGTGGGCACATTTGTGGAGGGTGAGTTGCACCTTGTCATGAATGCAATTGTTTCTTATCCCATTCATTTCCATTTATTCTTAACTTTCTTTCTTTTTATCTTTTCTCTTATGCTACAAAGGAATAGTTGAGGGCCACTGTCCTAGCTTGGTGACCAGAGGTGACAGGGTCATCCACAAATCATTTCATGTAAATGAGAAGGATGGATCGTGATGAGACCCCCTTTCTCTTGGCTATGCAACCAAGAGCCATTACCCTGTCTTGGTGACCAGATAGGTGGTAATGTCATACCGCTACATGTTCATGGTCATAATAGGTCGGCTCGTGATGAGACCTCTTATCCATCAACTAATACCTTGAGTGTTCATGTTATCTTTTGGGTCCCATTTTCTTACTGAGAATATTTTCACCGATTTCTTGAGGATCCCTGGGAGAAGCATCTCAAAGGTTTCAAAATGAATTTTAACTCTTGCCACAAGGTAAGGTACAACCCTTCCTAGTGTAGCCAATTCCAATGCCCAAAATATGGGGAGATGGAAGGAATAAAGATGGAAATTGGTAAATATGGAGGGAACGAACAATGATTCTTCAAATCTCCACCCAGTAGCAACCCATCCTACAGGGAAATCAACTTACTAAGTCACTGTGTCACCCTCTCAGGTTTAAACAAGGCAAAGAGCATAATTTCCAAGAAAGCGTCATGAAATGAAGAAGGATTCAATACAACACATTCAAGTGATTCAAATATCAGGGTGATACATACCATGATACTTGAACTCATTACCTCATGGAGAAAGACCCACTGCCACTTTAGGACTAGGCCAGTGTGATGGACATTGTTGTTGGCGATGTGTGGATTGTACTTGAAGAAAGTAGGGGCCCTTTGGGGCTATGCTTAGGTCGTCTAGCTCTTGGCACTCCATGTATGGAACATGTGGGCCTCGAGACACAATATCCTTAGTTATCCCTAGGCTAGGGGATAACAGGCCAAACGCCAATCAAATATATGCTTGAGACTATCTAGGACCAATGACCAAACCTCCTTTGAATAATTGTAGTCCACAAAAATGTATTGGGAAGATTCTTTTGTAGAAAGGTAGAAGGCACAATGAGACGGACTTTCAATGCCATGCTTGCATGTATTTTCACAAGTTATCACTTTTTTATGAGTGAGTAGCCAACTAAATAAATTAATGTTTGGGATATATTCATTATTCCATATGTTCACCCACATCCCAAATCGGGAGAAAAAAAACATTGAATCGAGTAAGAAATGATACCCCTTTCTTTTATGTAAAAGGAGAACCTTTCCAGCTGCGAGAATAAGCCTTTATTCTAGGCTAGGGGGATCCTCCATGAAGAGAGAGGAGAAGATAATTTTAAAGGGGATATAAGGGATATGTGTTGGCAAATATTTAACAGACAGCGAATGGCAAATATTTAACAGACAGTGAATGCTTGTCATTGATGGCAAGTACAGAAGTAATGATGGCTTGAGTACAGCAGCGATGATCAATAGGAAAATACAAGATAAGTCAAGGAAGATCGAATGATCGAAGGCAACGCAACATTGAAAAAATGATTGAAGGCCCAAGAAGCATTTATGATCGTTGGATCCCATCCAAAATTCCCGACAGCATGAGGGCCGTCAGATCTGAATAAAGACAAGAAGAGTGCACTGAAGAGGAGGATAGATCTCAGGCGTTAGATCTGAGCACAGGGTCCAACCACCGTTGGATTGAGGAAAACCTACACGATCTTTAAAAGTGCAAGGAGTAGAGGGCTCACAAATCCCGAAAGCAGGAGGACCATCCATCTCAGGGGGTTATGTGGACCATTGATCCGACTCTCTATCGGAGTTTCGGGGATCGCAAGTTGGAGATGACAAGTAATTTCATCCACAGAAATCTCGATTTCGCCGATATGCAAAATCGCGACGTAATCTGAGCCGTCAAATCAAGATCACATATGAACCGTCAATCCGACTCACGTCAGCTAGGAACACGTGGCACAACTAGGTAATGACAAGTGTCAGACTAATTCAACATGCCAAGCACATGTAAGTTGATACAGGAGCATCCACACCTTGACCAAGCGGGCCAGCGCGTGGAGGCAAAGAAACAGCTGGACAGCGCCAGCACACACATTTTTGAATTTCTTTGAAAATATTGTTGCGCCGTCGTTTGAGTGAATGCATTCATATGAAGCGCACTTGTAATGTAATGTAGATAAGAAGGCATTTAATAGTTTTAATGTTGTTAGATAGGAATTAACTGTAGATTAGACAGTTTTACTTTCGAGAGGAAAAACGGAGTATAGACACCCCCCCTTGTACCATTGTATCGTTAGCATTCAGATTATTCAGCATTAGCATAGAGAGCAAGAGAGAACAGAGCAGAGAATTTGTGAAGAAACCCCATGTATAGATTGAATTAATAGAAAGGCTCTTGATTCAATTCCATGGTTGTGTTTGAGTTCTTTGTGCTGTTGATGTTATTTTGTTGCATACTTGCTTCTTTATATGCTTATCTTCTATATGCTGCTTATGTGATTGCATATCAGGTTCGAAACCTGAGAGAATGAATGAATGAGTTTCAATTGTTTCTCTATTTGAGCCGGGAGATTCCTGCATAAAGTGCAGTTGAATTCCTCCGCATAGAGTGCGTCGAGGAGGCTCTACAGTTAAACTCTTGTTCGCATTTGCTCAGAATGAACTTGGTTGTTCGAGTCGTGCAGGTGAAGTGCAGGTCGAACGTGAAATATCAGTAGCAAGTCTGAGAAGGGAAGGTTGGAATAGCTGTGACTGCGAGCGCACAGAACCTGGAAACCTTCAGCACCATTAAGGGTTGGTGAAGGTTGAAGTCGAGCACAGGGAGAGTGTTCGAGAGATCTCTGAAGGAGCCAGAGGAGCAAAAGCTCAGGAGGGATAGTTCCTTGCAAGTCTTGTGGGAACAGACCCGAAAGAAGCGTGAGCAGAACCAAGCCTTGGGAGCAAGAAGAGTTCTCAGGTGCAAGCAGAGTTCATTTGTCATCGCGCATTCGGCATATCGAGGTTGGCGAGTGAAAGAGTTGCATGCACGTCGAAATCACAAATTGCGATCCCCCGATTTAAATCGGAGTCGTTGATCACCGGAGGGACAGGTGGCACGAGATCCCGAGGATTCGGGACTCAGCATTTCGGTGTTTGCAAAGACGAAAGAAGCATGGGAGAATAGCGAAGTCCCGAGTCACGAAGGGTCCCACGGAGACGGAGCGGAGGACGGCCCGGGGCATCGCGCATCGGCGTTCGGGGTTTTGGAAAGGTGAGTGGTTCGTAACCTTTCAACTATTGATTTCCTGATAGGGAAATCCCCGACAGGGTTGGGTCGTTGACCGTTGACTCAGGGATCGGGGATCGGAGTTTCAAAGTGCGCGAGGTGCACGCAAGGTTCGCGAGTCCGCGAAACCCGATTTCCCAATTTGCGAAAGGGGAAATCGCCGAGAAGTCTGTGGGTGAGAAACTCCCGAGGGAGTTGGAAGAGCATTGACTCTTTGGGCCAAGTTGTTGAAGGTCCTGGAGAAGGCGACCGTCCGCTGAGGGGCAGGTTGCGTCAGGGTGGTATCAGAGCCTAGAACTGTCTGTATATTTCAGGCGAAAGGAGAAAAGAAGGATACTCTGATGCACACGACTTGCGTCAGGGTGGTATCAGAGCCTGGAACTGTCTATATATTTCAGGCGAAAGGAGAAAATAAGGATAATCTGATGCACACGACTTGCGTCAGGGTGGTATCAGAGCCTGGAACTTGTCTGTGTATTTCAAGCGAAAGGAGGAAAGAGGAGCACTCTGATACACACGACTTGCGTCAGAGTGGTATCAGAGCGGGAGTGTCTTTGTTTTCTGAAGCAGAGACAGGAGAGACAAAATGCCGCCCAGGAGGGAAAGGCAGTCACCTGATCGGGAAGACAGGGACGTGCAAAGAAGGGGTAGGCCAGCAGGAAATGCTGAAATAGAGCGAGAGATGAGAGATCTCCGAGCCAGACTCGAAGAAATGGAGACTGCCCAGAGACGGGGTGTTGGTGCCGCAGAGTTCAGTGATCCTGAGATCGAAGAGGAAGCTGGACACGACCAAGAAGAGGCCGTCGCATAAGATGCGTCAACAGAGAGGTTGATAAGAGCTATTTCGAGGATGAGCTCGAAAACAAAGATGGACATTCCCGTCTATGAGGGAAGTCTAAATGCAGAGGAGTTGCTGGATTGGATCCGAGCACTCGATACCTACTTCGACTATGAGGACATCGAAGAGGACAAAAAGGTGAGACATGTTGTCACCAAGCTGAAGGGACACGCAGCCTTATGGTGGGACGAGATGCAGGCGGACAGGCGTTCCAAAGGCAAACAGAAGATCAAAAGCTGGGATCGGATGATCGCCAAGATGAAGGCGAAGTTCATTCCGAGGGACTACCAGATCACTCTGTTCAGGCGCATGCAGAACCTGAGGCAGAAGTTGATGTCGGTGAGAGAATACACCGAGGAATTCTACAGGCTCAACATCAGAGCTGGTCATCGGGAGAGTGATGACGAAAAGGTGGCGAGATACCTGAATGGCCTCAGGTATGACATTCAGGATGAATTGAGCATGGTTACCATCCGCACAGTTGAGGATGCGTACCAGATGGCTCTGAAAGCCGAAGAAAAGCTGAGCCGTAAGCAGGGACAGCGAGGGCGAGGCAAGAGCCAGCCTAGAGGAAAAGCAGTTGCACAAGAGAGAACACAGAAGCCCAAGGAGTATTGGAAGAGGCCTCAGGGAAAAGTTGAAATAGGTGGAACCTCGCAGCAGAGGCAGCAAAATTTTGAGCCGAGGAGGCAGCAAGATGATCAGCAAGGAGGATATGCTGAAGTCAATACATTTCCTCGTACCTGAGGTAGAGGCATAGCTCGAGGAGGAGTTATCACATGTTTCACGTGTGGTAAAGATGGACATAAAGCCGTGGACTGTCCAGAGAGAAAAATGGACGGAGGAAAAGCTCACGTCGCTGAGGCGCAGAGGCGTGACGTTGAGAGTGAAGACGCTGACAGCGGGAGATCGCTAGGGACACACAAAATTCTGTTGACACCTGAGAAAGAGGTGGACAGCTCAGTGCAGAGAAGCAGACTGTTCATAACGGCTTGTACAGCCAAGGACAGGAAATGCAAAGTCATCATTGACAGCGGGAGCACTGATAATCTTGTTTCATCCGAGATGGTGGAAAAGTTGGAGCTGACAACAACTAAGCACCCGAGTCCATATAAAGTCTCGTGGTTACAAAAAGGGCACCGGGTAAGTGTCACTAAACAATGCTTAGTAAAATTTAAAATTGGAAATTATCATGATGAGATCCTGTGTGATGTTATTCCCATGGACGTGTGCCATATATTGTTGGGAAGACCATGGCAATATGATAGAAATGTTGTTCATGACGGGAGGATGAACACATACACCTTGGAGAAGGATGGGAGAGTCCATAAACTGCTGCCGATAAAAGATAAGGAAGTGAAGTCGGAGAGTAGCAGCACAATACTTCTCATGAGTGGGAAGGAACTTCTCACGGAGCTGGAGAGGGATGAGGATCCACAATTCTTTGTTGTCAGGAAGCCGAGAGTTGTTTTGACAAGCACCAGAGTGGATGACTTGCCAGAGGAGATTCAGGAACTGCTTGGAGAGTTCGCTGATATCATCGTGGATGAACTGCCGCGTTCATTACCACCAATGAGGAGTGTGAGTTATCATATTGACCTCATACCCGGGGCAAGCTTACCGAATAAGGCAGCATACAGGTTGACACCTCAGGAGAATGAGGAAGTCAAAAGGCAGGTACAGGATCTGCAGGATAAGGGACTGGTCAGAGAGAGTCTCAGTCCATGTGTCGTTCCAACGGTACTGAGTCCGAAGAAGGATGGAGGCTGGAGGATGTGTACAGACTCCAGAGCGATAAATAAGATTACCATCAGATACAGGTTTCAATTGCCGAGGATGGACGACTTGATGGATTGCCTGAGCGGGGCAAACTATTTTTCCAAGATTGATCTCAAGAGCGGATATCATCAGATCCGGATGAGAGAGGGAGATGAATGGAAAACAGCATTCAAAACAAACGAGGGTTTGTACGAATGGTTGGTCATGTCGCTTGGCTTGACAAATGCACCCAGCACTTTTATGAGGATGATGAATGAAGTCCTACGGGAATTCATTGGAAAATTTGTGGTGGTGTACCTGGATGATATATTGATTTTCATCCAGACAAAGGCTGAACACTTAAGACATTTGGCCACGGTGATGAGGAGGCTACAGCAGGAGAAACTGCTGATCAATTTGAAGAAGTGTTCCTTCATGCAGACAGAACTCATTTATTTGGGTTTTGTAATATCGGCAAATACATTGAAGATGGATCCTGAGAAGGTTGAGGTGATCAGGAATTGGCCGTCGCCGAGAAGTGTTTTTGAGGTAAGGATCTTTCACGGTTTGGCAATCTTCTACAGGAAATTCATTCGTAACTTCAGTGGAATCAGCGCTGCAATGATGGACACTGTGAAAAAGCGGCATAAAATTTTTCAGTGGACAGCGGAGGCTGAAAGGAGCTTCAATCTGTTGAAGCGGAAGATAACGGAGCAGCCAGTATTAGTGTTGCCTGATTTTCAAAAGACCTTCCAGGTGAAGTGTGACGCTAGTGGATATGCTGTTGGAGGGGTTCTGAGTCAGGATGACAGACCTGTAGCATACTCCAGCGAGAAGCTGGATGATGCAAAGCTAAAGTACTCCACGTATGACAAAGAATTCTATGCCATTATCCAGGCATTGAAAAAGTGGAGACATTATCTCATACCCAAGGAGTTTGTGTTGTACAGTGACAACCACGCATTGCAGTTCGTGAGTCAACAGGAGAAATTGAATCAGAAGCATGCGAAGTGGGTAGAGTACATGCATAATTTCACGTTCGTGATCAAGCACATTTCGGGGACTGCGAACAAGGTCGTTGATGCCTTGAGCAGGAAGTGCTTGTTGCTGCAGGAGTTCAGAGTCAAAACCTTGGGTTTTGAGAACCTGAAGGAGATGTATGCAGGTGATGCTGATTTCAGGGAAGCTTATGAGGCAGCCGAGAATCCGGTGCTCAGGGATAGGAGCCCATGGATAGATTTCTTGATACAGGATGGATTGCTATTTAAGGGAAACCAGTTATGCATACCGAATTTCTCCATGAGAGAGAATTTGGTGAAAGAGAAGCACAGCGGGGGCTTAGCATGTCATTTTGGACATGAAAAAACATTCGCCAAGCTGAGTGAATCGTACTTTTGGCCAGGGATACGCTCAGATGTAAAACGATTTGTTGACAGGTGCAGGATATGTCAACACGCGAAGGGCCGAAAGCAGAACACAGGGTTATATCAACCGTTGCCCATACCCGAGAGGCCATGGGAGGCCATTAGTATGGATTTTGTATTGGGTTTGCCGAGAACACAGCGAGGAGTGGATTCTATCTTTGTGGTGGTAGATATATTCTTGAAGATGGCGCATTTCATTCCGTGCCATAAGACGAGCGATGCAACCCACATCGCCAATTTATTTTTCAAAGAGATTGTGTGATTGCATGGATTGCCGAGGAGCATAATCTCGGATCGAGATACAAAGTTCATAGGCCATTTTTGGAGGACACTATGGAAGAAGTTGGGGACTGATCTGGCATTCAGCTCAGCGTACCATCCGCAGACAGATGGACAGACTGAGGTGGTAAATCGAAGCCTTGGAGATTTGTTGAGAAGCCTGGTGACGGAGCATCACACCAGTTGGGATCAGATCTTACCACAGGCGGAGTTCGCGTACAATGATTTTGTGAATCGGAGTACAGGTAAGAGTCCATTCCAAATTTTATATGGGACACAGCCGAGAGGAGTGTCTGAGCTCAGGAAGCCAGAACAGGCTGAGACTAGCAGCGCAAGGGCTGAAGAGTTTGCTGAGGCGATAAAAGAACTTCACGTGGAGGTGAAGCAGCGGTTGCAGAAGTCGAATCAGGAGTACAAGCGCAGAGCCGACCAGAGAAAAAGACAACTTCAATTTGAAGTTGGAGACATCATTCTGGCGCACCTGAGGAAAGAAAGGTTCCCAAGGGGAACATACAACAAGCTCAAGTTGAAGAAAATCGGGCCATGCAAAATCCTGAGGAAATTTGGCGAGAATGCATATGAGCTTGAGTTGCCAGAGGGCATCAGAATATCTCCGATTTTTAACATTCCGGATTTATATCCATACAGGGTTGAAGAAGCAAACACTGGAACCGAGGAACCTGTGGTCTAGTGGCAGAAACAATTACCAGTTGCACAGAAACCTAAGATGGAGTGCATACTGGATAAACGAGTTGGAAAGAAGACCAGGAGGAAACAGTATTTTGAATACCTGGTAAAATGGAAGAACCACCCAGTGGAGGATGCCAGCTGGGAGACAGAAGCAGTAATTTTGAAACATGGACAGACTGTGTAGCAGCTCATGGACAGGAGCCCATGAAATCTTTTGAGCCGAGTATGATGCAGGAGCATCCACACCTTGACCAAGCGGGCCAGCGCGTGGAGGCAAAGAAACAGCTGGACAGCGCCAGCACACACATTTTTGAATTTCTTTGAAAAGATTGTTGCGCCGTCGTTTGAGTGAATGCATTCATATGAAGCGCACTTGTAATGTAATGTAGATAAGAAGGCATTTAATAGTTTTAATGTTGTTAGATAGGAATTAACTGTAGATTAGACAGTTTTACTTTCGAGAGGGAAAACGGAGTATAGACACCCTCCCTTGTACCATTGTATCGTTAGCATTCAGATTATTCAGCATTAGCATAGAGAGCAAGAGAGAACAGAGCAGAGAATTCGTGAAGAAACCCCATGTATAGATTGAATTAATAGAAAGGCTCTTGATTCAATTCCATGGTTGTGTTTGAGTTCTTTGTGTTGTTGATGTTATTTTGTTGCATACTTGCTTCTTTATATGCTTATCTTCTATATGTTGCTTATGTGATTGCATATCAGGTTCGAAACCTGAGAGAATGAACGAAAGAGTTTCAATTGTTTCTCTGTTTGAGCCGGGAGATTCCTGCATAGAGTGCAGTTGAATTCCTCCGCATAGAGTGCGTCGAGGAGGCTCTACAGTTAAACTCTTGTTCGCATTTGCTCAGAATGAACTTGGTTGTTCGAGTCGTGCAGGTGAAGTGCAGGTCGAACGTGAAATCTCAGTAGCAAGTCTGAGAAGGGAAGATTGGAATAGCTGTGACTGCGAGCGCACAGAACCTGGAAACCTTCGGCACCGTTGAGGGTTGGTGAAGGTTGAAGTCGAGCACAGGGAGAGTGTTCGAGAGATCTCTGAAGGAGCCAGAGGAGCAAAAGCTCAGGAGGGATAGTTCCTTGCAAGTCTTGTGGGAACAGACCCGGAAGAAGCGAGAGCAGAACCGAGCCTTGGGAGCAAGAAGAGTTCTCAGGTGCAAGCAGAGTTAATTTTTCATCGCGCATTTGGCATATCGGGGTTGGCGAGTGCAAGAGTTGCATGCACGTCGAAATCGTGAATCGCGATCCCCCGATTTAAATCGGAGCCGTTGATCACCGGAGGGACAGGTGGCACGAGATCCCGAGGAGTCGGGACTCAACATTTCGGCGTTTGCAAAGACGAAAGAAGCATGGGAGAATAGCGAAGTCCCGAGTCGTGAAGGGTCCCACGGAGACGGAGCGAAGGACGGCCCGGGGCATTGCGCATCGGCGTTCGGGGTTTTGGAAAGGTGAGTGGTTCATAACCTTTCAACTGTCGATTTCCCGATAGGGAAATCCCCGATAGGGTTGGGTCGTTGACTGTTGACTCGGGGATCGGGGATCAGAGTTTCAAAGTGCGTGAGGTGCACGCAAGGTTCGCGAGTCCACGAAACCCGATTTCCCGATTTGCGAAAGGGGAAATCGTCGAGAAGTCTGTGGGTGAGAGACTCCTGAGGGAGTTGGAAGAGAATTGACTCTTCGGGCCAAGTTGTTGAAGGTTCTGGAGAAGGCGACCGTCCGCTGAGGGGCAGATTGCGTCATAAGTCACGAATCAGGGTGACACGTGGCAGTTATTTAACACATGTGACGTCAGCAGACGTACACCATGTCGGAGTTTCGAGGATCGCGTGTTGGACATGTCAAATATTATTGACATCAGGAATCCCGATATCATGATGTAATCTGAGCCATCAGATTAAGGTTGAATCTGGACCATTGATTCCAGCCCTTGTCGGAGTTTCGGGGATCGAGAGTTGGACATGTCAAAGATTATTGACATCAGGAATCTTGATATCGCAATATGTGAAATCGCGATGTAATCTGAGTCGTCATATTAAGATTGAATCTGGACCGTTGATTCCAGCCCTTGTCGGAGTTTTGGGGATCGAGAGTTGGACATGTCAAACATTATTGACATCAGGAATCCCAATATCGCGATATGTGAAATCGCGATGTAATCTGAGCCGTCAGATTAAGATTGAATCTGGACCATTGATTCCAGCCCTTATTGGAGTTTCGGAGATCGAGAGTTGGACATGTCAAAGATTATTGACATCAGGAATCCCGATATCGCGATATGTGAAATCACGATGTAATTTGAACCGTCAGATCAAGATATGATCTGGATCGTTGATTCGACTTCTTTACGGAATTTTTTGGATCAGGATTTGTAAGTGACAAGAACATTGAACATCAAGAATGTCAAAATGCCGAAACCCGATTTAAAGGCAAGATTAATAAAGTTCATCCAACGGTGTGGATAAATTGGAATATGATCGGAAGGTTATTGTTCTCTCTCACAGTTAACCCCTCAGTTACGAATCTGTTAGTGAAACGGACTCATGATTGCAAATCAGTTAGCGTTTCAGTTGGCGTTTCAGTTGCTCGAACAATTGTCTTTCTTTTGCCTAAGGAGTTGGGAAGTTGAACCGTCGTATAGTTGTGTATAAAAGAAAATGAGACAGAATGTGTATGGTTGGCTGTTCCAGATGGAAAATGAACGAAACAGTAAGAAAGGGAAAATGAGAGGATGCATAGCATGAGACTTAGAAAATGTGAAGAGTGAGAGTAAATGCATAGAAGAAGTAGAGCAGAACGACAGAAAGAGAAAAAGCAGAGCAGAATGACGAAACAATTTGAAGAAGAGAAGAATGAGAGAACGAGTTTATGTAGAGCATATCTGCTGAACAGACAAAGGAAGAGAAGAGTAGCAGAACAATGTGTAGAAGACCAGATTTACAGAACAAAGAAAGATTGGTAAGAACTGATTTATCTGTAAAGTTGATTGTTTATTTATCCATTCATATTCTAGGGAGGTTGGGAGGTGCTTGGGAGGACTGTTTTCCTCAGAGGTTCAAGTGGGATCTTGAACATAGGAAGTTGTAGCTTCCATCTAGTTGCAGCCAGAGAAACCAGGGTGGCAGGGTGGTGCAAGGGAGAACACGTGTTCTCTATTATATAGGTTGGAGCTTGTGTAACTGGAAGTTGGTGCTTCCATCGAGTTGGTGCTGGAACATTCAGGAAGTTGGTGCTTCCATCTAGTTGGTGTTGGAATATTTAGGGAGTTGGTGCTTCCTTCTAGTGGGTGATAGAGAAACCAGAGAGTTGGTGCTCTAAAACAAGTTGCATCTTGTAAAACAGAGGTAGCAGCCTCACATTGAGTTGGTGCTCAATTAGAGATGATGTACAGAACCTAAAAGACTACCTATCATTTCGAAGAAGAAGAGGTTTTCTCCCTTTATGGGTTTCCTCGTGAAAATCTGTCTCTGTGTATACCTTATGTGTGACTGATGCTTTTTACTTTTACTGTCCATATGTTGTATAATGTTGATGATCACTTGAAGAAAGATTAAGAATATTTTAATAGAGTTAAAATTGTTTAAGCTCAAAGACAACTGATTCACCCCCCCCTCTCAGTTGTATTAGTAACTCCAACAATATGTTAATCAAATACATTTCCATCCAATACACTCATTGGAATAATCTCTCCACTCAGAAATGTCATACAAAGTAAGAAAACTATTGTCTTGCATCCATAGCCAAAGAGGATCTAAAACATCATGCTTTGCAAGGCACTCATTTAGCATTATTTTTTCTTCCCATAACCGGATCCAATGACCATTGCCTCATACCCATAATATATGAGAACAAAAATCATATTGAATGATAGCTATTAATCTAAAAATAGGAGATCCCTTGTTTGTTTTAGGATGGCTTTCTAGACATCTTTGTTGATATCCAGAGAAATATTTGTTAAACAGGGAGGATTTCTACCAAGCTATCTTCCCTTTTATGAGCCTCCATGTCAATTTCATCCCCATAACCTCATTCAATATCTCAAGATCATGAATTCCTAAACCACCATTATTTATTGGACTAATGACCTAAGCTCATTTTACCATATGGAACTTTTGTGGTTTCCTTTTCAACCTCGCTAGAGAAATTCCGTGAGTTTCTTAGACAAAATACCAGTGATCACCTTTGGAGAAAGCAAAGTGGAAAATTGAGAGATTGGAAGAGCATATATGATAGATTTTATAAGAATGACTCTACCATCTCGGTTGAGACATTGAGTTCCCCAGTGTGATAATTTATGATTTATTTTTTCTATAACAAGTTGTCATTCCTGAGAAGTAGAACCTTTTAGAGAATTTGGGATGCCCGAGTAGTAGAAATAGGCCCATTTGTCAACAACAAAAAATTTAAAAATCCATGAAATGGATCCCATCTCCTGAGATGTAGTATTTTTTCCCATAATTTGGCATTTTTTGTTATTGGCAACACCCCTTGAAGCATCAAGAAAGGCATCCAAAAATAATTGGAACCTCGAAGCTATGATCACCAATGCTCCCCTCATGAAAAGAGTATCATCAACAAATTGAGAATGATTGATATTGCTAGCCTCTCTAGCGATGTGAAGGCCTAGAAGATTCCCAATAGACCTTTCATGTTCTATCTTCTTGCTTAAATCTTTATCCATGATTATAAAAAGAAGAGGGAAAAGGGGGTAGCCTTGGAAAAGGTCTCTACTAATTTGGAAAAATTTAGTGGGCCTACCATTAACTAAAGGAGTAATCCAAGGTCCACTGATGCAGGATGAGATCCATTTGATAAATTGAGGGAAGAACCCAAAACACTCAAGAACCTAAAATAAGAAAACATGTCAGTCGCGGTCAAAAGCATTAACCATATCCAATTTAATGACCATGCCTTCCCCTTTTTCCTTGAAACTTGAGTGGACTACTTCTTGGACTAGCACACTATGTTGTCCATGATTTGCCTATCCTGCATAAAACCTCCTTGGTTGGGGGAGTTGACTTTATGGAGAACATTTTTCAACGGAGAGGCTAGAATCTTGGTGAGGATTTTATACGAAGTGTTGCATAAAGAGATTGGTCTAAAACGAGCAAAAAATGTGGAATCGACCTCTTTAGGAACAACGGCTAAGAAGGAAGGGTTTGTCCTACCTTCCAGTTTAAGGGATTGATGTGAGTAGTGCAACATGCACATGAGGTCATTTTTAATAAGGTCCCATAAATGTCTATAGAAGGATATGGAAAATCCATCTGGGCTTGGTGCTTTATTCGGCACCAAACTCCAAATTGCAACAAAAAGCTCAACTTCAAAAATAGGTTGAGATAGATCAAGGTTTTACTAATTTGATATGGGGGAAGGGATGTTGTCAAGCAAAGATACCACATTGGAGTGATCCATCTCATCCTGTTCAAAGTAGAGGGCAGAAAAATGTGCTTTGGAAACTACTTTGATACTAGGGAAGTATGAAATCACAAACCATCTTCCAACCCAATACTAGAAACATTATTCTTGTGCAACCTGGCCTTGGCTTGATTATGAAACATTTTGGTATTTTTTTCCTTGTCCTTGAGCCAAATAATGCATGATTTGAGCCTCCATAGTTCCTATTCTTGTTTCGTTGCCCTTTTATATCTAATTTGCGGATTTATATCTTCCCTTTACAGTTGGGCCATGATTACTTTATGCTCATTTTCTTTTTTGACCAAATCTAACTTCTATTTTAGTTATTTTATTTTCTTATATGGAGAAGTGAAGAAGGATCTATCCCATTGCTTTAGGGCTTGTTTGAAAAAGATTAAATTTTTCTTTGAGATATAAATAAGAGTACATGGGATCCATGTTTTCCAAGTCAACTCAACCAATTTTATCACTTCATGGTGACTGAGCCAAAGGGGCTTAAAGAAAAATGGTAGAGACCCGTACTTAGGAAGATTGTTGATCCGGATCGATGTAGGGAACATCATAGAAGTTTCAGAAGTGTCCCAGAATGTACAAAAGCAACCCAGGATGCTCAAAATGGCCTCAGCAGGCAGAAAAGGGAAAACATTCAAAGTTCCCAAAATTCAATTAAAATGGCATGATTGTGAAGAGAACATCGCGATCTTTCCAACGATGCAAATGACTCGTCAAACGGAGTTACGAATCAAAATATATAAGCGGTCAAAGTTTTGGTCAAACAGAGTTACGGATTAGCATCAGTACAGATGACATCAGCGTCAGTACAACCTATGTGGCCAGCACAGAGAGTGACACGTGTCATGATGACATCAAATGATGTCAACATGCCACATGGTAGCACTGTAGGTTGCCACGTGTCACTCGAATTTGGGGTTTTAGGGTGCCACGTGGCAACACCAGAGGTTGCCATGTGTCACTCGGATTTGGGGTTTTAGGGTGCCACGTGGACCACTAAAAAAGTGCCAAGTGGCACCCCCAGGTGACACCACATAGCACCACCCAGAAGGTGCCATGTGTCTAGGATGACACAGAGATGATGTCATCATGCACAAGTAGGAAAATCAGAGGTTGCCACATGGCCCAATAGGAAGGCACCACATGGCACCCCTGAAATGCACAAGGATGCTCAGCGAATGAAAAAATAAAAATATATATATTAAACAGACCGCTAAATATGGTGCCATTTCTTCCATCTATGTCATATCCTACCAAATATAGCAGCAGTTAACTATGCGCCAGAGATAGTTAGCATCTCTGCCAAATTCGCCACCAAATATAGCAGGTTCCGCCATTTTGGTGGACACCCACCAAACTTAGTGGAGTGCACCAAATTTGTATTCTAAAAAAAAGGAGGCTCGTGGGATTTGACCCTGAGACCTACGCTAACCAAGTTCTAAACTTAGCTCTCCTAACTGCCATGCCAACCATTATACTTAATGCATAACCGCCTAGAATTTGCATAAAAAGGGGATCCGGTTCAGAGTTCGGGGCATCACAGGAAGAGCACAACAGGAAAGAGAGTGGAGATATGAGCACGCCTGTATGGCCTAGTACAGAATTGGAACACAAACCGAGGCAAGGGTGCCTCTCGGGTCTGGAAGTGCCTGACTCAGATCGAGGCGTGGAGACAGTCATTTTTAGGTAAAATAACACTAGGAACGCAGTGGTGGTGTTATTTTTCTGATCTGAGAAAAAAATCAGTAGCTTAATTCCAGAATGAGTCATTTATTGCAGAGGCGGTGGCACGGTAACCGAGGCAGAGGTGTCTCTTGGGCCTGAAAGTGTTTGACTCGGATGGAGATGATTTGATAGTCATTTTTGGGTATTTCGGCGACATGAATCCAATGATGAGGTCTGTTTTTGTAGAAGAGCTTCAGATAAGCAAGCTAAGTGCTGGAGAAGCCAATGTAATCATGTTTTTCATTATGTTGTTTTATCATTAAATGTTGCAACATAGCATGCGTATTACAGGTCTGAAGGAGCATGGAGAAGTTGCAGCAAGGTAGAAATATCAGCTTATTCCTTCTATCTATTATTTTCTTCTCTTCTTTCACATCAAATAAATCAGTTATATGTGACAGAGAAATTGTGGCACTTGCATGATAAGTGGCCAATGAAGCAATTTTGAATCTCGAGGTTTCGGGATCTTTTGTACGGGCTTCATATATATTCTTGGATATGAGAAAAAAATCTAAGGCTTTTAATGGATCCATGTTGATGGGGGTCATATTTTATTCTTCATCTTTTTATGTATTGAGTATGTGGGAATGATGTCCATGTCAGCATCATGGATTCCACATGAGTAGAACTTGTGAAGTTGTATACATTCCTGATCACATTTCGATCTCTTGTTGTCGACACTGAAAAGGGACTTTGGCCTTACAACTTGTAAAGGAGAGACATCATTACATCAAGGATAATAAAGCGGTCAATCTTTTGAGCATGACTCAGAGAGGTAGCCCACATCGGGTGAACTACGTTATCAAGGAAAGTGTCATATCCATTATGTGTATTATGTTCTTATGTTTCTTTTCTATGAATTTCTGCACATAGGATATTAAATGCAAGCATTCCATATAATACATAAGAAAAACTAAGGAGGTTTTATTCACTTTGGATTCAAGCTATAAGACTTCAACTTTACCTTTAATTGCAAATCTCTCAAGTAAAATGATCTATAACTGACCCTTTTGAAGGAGTGACAGAAACAACCAATTATTGGAAACTTATCGTTCACGGGTTCAAATCAATTGTGGATATGTAAGGATATAGGCTTGTGGTCATAGGTGAAACAAGGGAGGATAAATGATTTGATTGAGGAGTTTGATGAGAGAAAATTGTTGCGAATAAAAAATCAATCCAATCTAGTCACGATATGTCCCAAACATAATCTCATATTTGACCATGTATATCTTCCTTTTGGGTATTTATGTCCAAAAAATCCCACTCTTTCAGAATGCTCTCCATAATGTATTAGCCAAAGAATATTCCTTTTATTTTCAAGTTGTTTATAACGACATTAAAGTCACCCACCAGGATACATTCTTCTACATACTTTGTATCTTTTAACCTTTGTAGAGATCTCCAACACTCAATTTTCTCAATTTGGTTAGATGGAATACAAATATTGATCACAACAAAAAAATTATTTTGCTGGTTGCATCGGAATTTATCTAAAATTCAACGTTGGGTGCTCATGAAGGAAATAAATCTTACCTCATAACTATTCCAAATGGTACACAAACCCCTAGAGGCACCTCTGGATTCAACAACTAACACTTCAATGAATCTCCAAACTCTTGTACCTATTTTAATTGCTTCTTCGACTCACAATTTGGTCTCCTAGATTAGAAGAATTTGGGGCTTTTCAGATAAACTTAAATCTATCACATCCAAATATTTAGGGTTGTTCCCAAGGCCCTTGTAGTTCCAGGAGACCAACTTCATTATTTTGGATGGTTTGAGAGGGAACCTCCTTTTATTTGTCGCATGTCCTCCAATGTTTTTTTAGGACTTTGATCCCCCCATCAAATTTGTAATAGTTCATTGAGATCCCAATAAAATATCTTTGTTATCTTTCTCTTCCCGAAATGTCTGAGAATATTTTCTCCTAGAGCACCCAGGGAGTTTTTCCTTAGATTCCCTATCCTCGATTTATTCTTCTCCTATGCTTTCATTTTCTGATATGTACTTGGCCACTAAAAAACTGACTTATGCATCTTTGAAGTATTATTTTTCTTTAGCTCTTGATTTAGGAAAGAAGAGGTTAGGATTGTAGGAATATCAAAGATGACCTACTTCTCTTCTCATTTCTTGATGTGGTAACCACTCTGCAAAGAAAAACTAACCGATAGTTAGATTGAAGGTTGCTTCGCATTCAATGAATCACCCAAGAGGATCATTGGAACATCCCCTAAAGCCTCCATGACTTGGGAAAGGGTGTTTAAATTATTCTTGGTGGAAATACCTTTGCCCGATGGATGAAATTTTGAATTCCTTGGTTGCAAAGAAGAGTTTTTAAGGCCAATAAATGTCGATCCACTTGCTACTGAGGGTTTTGGGCCAGAGGGTGCACAAAAAACCGCTGAATTTTTAGGGATTGGGGGAACTGCAGTGGATTGATTTTTGAATCATGGGGGCCAAATTTTTTTCCACTTCATGACATTGATCTTCCTTGTTTCTGCCTTAGGTATTTGTTGAATCCATCTTTTTTCATTTTTTTCACAAAAATCTCGTATTCATGGCACATTTTTCATTTGAACAGGAGATGCGCATAGTCTAGTTTTTGCACATGTTCTCAATTATCCAAGGATATTAAGATCACTTCTGAAATCCCTTTTTCCAAATCCACTTCAACATGGATTTTGGAATAAGAAGAAAACATTTTCTTTTGGATCTACTCGATCAATGTATTTCCCTATGGAGTTTCCAATAAACCAAATTGGCATCATCACTCTAGCAGTGGAGTGGGAGATGAGGAAAACATACCCGAACTAGGACTATAGAAGGAACATCATTTTCTGGAATAAAATATGATGTCCACTTTTTTATATACATGCCTATAACTCCTAGAAAATACGATTTTGTCTAGAGAATCAGGTCTTGGTCTTCTTTAAACTTGAGTAAGAAGGCAAAAAACTCTCGCCCACAGAAGAAGTGATTCAAAGACCCCTTTATCAAGGGTTTCCATTTTTTCTCCAACCATGAAGACATTGTTCTTAGGGAGAAAAAAACACTAGTAAAATTCCCAATAAGGCCAAAATCAACAAGAGTCAAAGCCTTCTTCCGAGATGAGGATGGGAGAAGTAAGACTTTCAACATCTAATCCAATTTCTTCACAAATTTGGAGGGCTGAGATTTTACATTTTTTATGGAATTAGCCACCATGGCTTGAAAGTCCAGGGCATCAACATGAGGAGGGGGTTGGTCCCCCCCCCCAACGACATCCTCCATACCACACAAAGACCAGAATTTAGATTTTCAATAGCACATGCGTCAGAGCTCTCTAACTTCGTGAAGCATATTAAACATTAAAGCTAGTCATATTAAGTCAGCATTGTTTAGTAGAATATTACATAGTAAAATATTGTAGAATATTATAAGATCAATTGTGAAAAACTATTCCAGTGGAATATCCATGATAGTTCAATGCAAGGAAAAGAAACTACTTTACAAGCTAAAAAATGCTTTGAATGAATTTGCTTTAGTTATTCTTCAAGATAAGAATATACTAGTGGTTTAGTATTCTTGCAAAAGCATTCAATTAACATACACAAAAGTAAAATGGGACCCAACGCAAAGTAGGTTACTAGATGGATCAAGGAATGCATTCAATTCCTAGGAACTCTAATCCTTGAAAAATCTGATATTTTTCATTGTATTTTCATAGTGGTCACATAACATGTTTACATTGAATATATTGTTTTTGGTGTGCTTGGATCTTGGGAATTGATGATCAAATTTAGTATCTTGGCTTTGGTGTTTTCCTTTTGGTACACTCTGTGAAAAATTATCCTATGGAGAGAAAGATCTTAGCATGGGGTGAAAATGATCTACACAACTTTTGATCTATTATAAACTATAGTGGATAATCCATTGGAACAATGCATAACAACACATGTCACAAGTTTCTACAAAATCTTTGTTATGTAATGTTTACTTAAAATGAAAATTTAATATGACAAGTTTATCACTTAAAATATTGAAATAAGTAGAGAATGAAATAAAATAAGTTAAAAAAACAAACACCACACCATTCACACAATGAACACAAGATGTACCCTAGGAAACTCATTATGGGAAAACCTAACCAGAAGGTGAGGACTATCGCTTGTTCTTTTCTTCTCAAATATGAAATGAAAATACAAAGAAATATGAACTCGCTATGAAGTTTCCATAGGAATTGTAATGTACCCAAACTCCATGTTGGGGCACATTACAACAACTCTAGCTCTGATACCAAATTGTAATGTACCCATCTCTCTTGTTGGGTCACGTTCATACCATTTTGACTTGACATAACTTTGATACCATTTTAAAAAAATGCATGCATCGTGACACACAAACTCATGCAACTAATCAATAATTTTAAATTCATTAATGCAAACCGTTAAAGCATACACAACAACGTTCAAACATATAAAATACAAAGTAAAAAACAACAGTTACACATAGCATCAAAACAATAAGTTAGCAGTGACTAGAACACTTATCTTATGGTATAATGTCACCAACTTGCATACAAACGAATTTATTCCCAACCTTAGGCTCTACTACATCATTTATTTCAACAACAAGCCACCCCAAGCTAGGGATATGAATCCACGAGGAGGAAATGGATCATATAACTAGCTACGGTCCACTCAAATTCCCAATACACAACAATATCATAGTGGAGAAACTCCAACAACAATTTCAACCACCCATATCTCTTGCCCATTAGTTTGCACAACCCAAGGTGTGATATTTCCTTCTCTACACCAAATTCCTTTAGATAATTCCCATCCCCTCTAGGGCTCCAGCACAAACCAGTTAGAAATATCTTAGTCGAGGACTCCAAGAAATCTCATTGTAATAGGAGTGCTCACAACAACCTTTACATGTGCTCTTAGTTAATTTGTCAATAGAAATATCCTCAAAGGAATTAAAACATGTTTATCAACATAAATCCCAACTCCCTTACAAGATGAAATGAAACTACAACAATACCAACTACCTATCTCTCTTCCCCATCAGTCTACACAACCCAAGGGATGAGATTTCCTTCTCTACACCACAATCCCTTACAAAACCTCCATCCCCTCTAGTGATCTAGCATAGACCGACCAATAATCTCTTAGTTAGGGACTCCAAAAAATCCAGTTGTAATTACACCCAGTATGACTATCACTATCTGCTCATGGCTATTTTTCCACATAGTCTGGAGAACTTTTTCTTATCCCTAAAAACTATGGTTTTCCTCTCTTCCTCTAGTTGTAAACTCAACTCTTCCCTCTACTCAAATTTCCTCTTCCTTTTCTCCCATGCATTTTCAAATCTCACAATTCCCAAAAATGATTGTACTCAACCCATGTTATCATAACTAGGTGGGATGGATATTTAACCCATCTCTTACACTGTTCCCATCATGAGTGTACTTGGCCCATGCTCTCTTAATTTGGTGAGATGACTTTCCAACCAACCTCCTACATACTTTCAATGATCGGATTTAATAAGTCAATGGAGGATAATTAGACAATAAGAAAAATGATTTATGAATGTGGCATAGGAATCTAAGCATATGGGATTTCCCTTAAACCCCCTTTACCCCTCCTTTCTTGTGGAATCATATTCCTCCAATGTTATTGTCCCTTTCGCATTCCATCCATCAATGTATTTTTGTGTAATCAATGCAGGTATAGATTACAATGCTATGCTCTTCTACCATTAATATGTATAGGCTCTCCAACCCAAAAATATTGGCTCACCATCCTATTTAGCACATGTACACCTACATTAAAATTCCCAAGGATTAAAACTAGGGGTGTTACATCCCCATTCCCTTATTTTTGCATCATCCTCAATGCACATCACCATACAAATGTACATGTGTATACAAAATTTTTGCATCAATAATTTTACAGTTCAATGACTCCTGCAGCAGTTCCAACCAACAATCTCTCAGTCCCCTCAGCCTACACCACCCAAGGAAGTGTACTCCCTTCTTTACTCTGAAATCCCTCATGTTGTCCCACTTCCCTTCCAGGGCTCCAACGTAGACCGACCAAGAAATCTCAAAGTTGTGGCTCCATGAACTCTAGCTGCAATAAAGAGTCTCCAATTTTTCAAAATATTTGTAGATATGCCTCCTACTTCACATATTTCAACTCCCACTTCGCTTCTTTTGAGTTGTAACAATGCCATTGGCTTAATTGGCCTATGTCTTTGTTCTTGACTTGTTCTTATAACAACTATCAAGGAAACATACATGCTATAGACATTATCATACAACGATTATATTATCCATAGGAGTTCTCAAATCCAAAATGTAATCATCTATTCAAAAACAATTATTTAATCATAATCCAATACTCATCTATATGGATGTTTCTTTATTTTACAAGATACCACGAGAAATAATTCATCTCGTTGTCCTTTCCAACACACCCTCATTATTCCAATGAACATGCCATGTACATTTTTAAGTTGCCTCTTCCCTTTTGCACTCACCCTCTAGGCTCAAGCATCCCCTTCTTTTCTATACAGTCCCTCAGGAAATCCGTCTCACAAAGGATCTCACATGAGGGGAGAGTGATAACTTACTACTAGACATCCACTAGTAGTCTATAACCTATGACAATCATAGGGTTCCAATGTTATAACAATGGTCTTCTTCTTGAGCTTTCCAACTTCAATAGCCATCATTTTTCAAGTATGAAATTAATTCCTATAATGCTTGGTTCTTTCATGGAGTAGCACCCAGTATTGATTATGGACTTACACTCATTGCCATATCCAAGACCATTCTACTTGCAATCTATTTAAACTTTCAATCAACCAACAAACAATGAGTATCCATGTAGGTCATATCAGAATTATGTTATACTAGTAATTCAATCACTTTAAACTATTAATCATACCAAATGGAATGAAACTATCATTCATTATATATTCATTATTTAGCACATTAATCCTTTCATAATACAATCAAATATTTATGTCGATAAACCAATGTGTCAATACTCATGGTTGCATCTCTACAATGCATCCTTGCATTTATTCTAGAATACTACATATCTATATCATGTATTCCACCATGGTGAGTTGGAAGGTCTAGCCAATGCCTCGACACATCATCCAGACTCTTCTTGATTACTTGTTTGACCATTCAGATACCTTCCTCTTTGACCCAAACACAACACCATGAATATAACCCTTTAGTTCTCTTCGGTGTCAACAAAGAGGTGCAGCCCAAACATCAATTATGCATAGGAAGACCATTGGATACTTGTATATCGCTATATCCTTTCCTTATCTAACTACATTATGTACTCACACATGGCTAGCTCTACTAGCATCCATTTATATAATAGGAGTGTACCTCCTGACCTGCACTAGTTACAAATTCATAACCAATATAACACAATATGCCATTAAATTTCATATGATTTTGTTATAGCATTAAATAACCTTTATACATATAAGGCCCTCTGCCTTTACCACATATAGTGCAGTGGCATGCTCATGATACACATTACTTCAAATACTAAATTTTAACTAAGAGAATTCTTACCTCAATTTACTTCAGCATTTATGCATTGTAATCCATCAAATTCATATCTACAAGGATATCATTAATTTGATTGATACTATCTAATTAGTTAATATATTGTAGAGGCTCATAGGATCCCTTCGCCATCCTCATGTTCAACATTTTACCATCCGCATTTTTTCTTCATATGGATGGTTTTCATATGTGGAAACATTATTCGTACTTCCAACCATGCTATAAACTCATTTTCCCAATACATAATCCATCATTAGTCACTTTTAATTATCATGCATCATTATTTTAAGTATACCAGTATACTACCCTTAGTCTATAAGAATATTGTATCTATGGCCAATCATTTCTATATGCATCAATGCATATCTATATGAACCAAGCATGCATTCTCAACATGCCTACTAGTGCATATGAATTCTAGCTTTCTTATATGCATTATATATCACTGACTGATATTCTCTCTAGTTTGTATTCATTCCAGCTTCTTGTGCTATATGTCATTTTCCTTAAATCCTTCTAGATCCTTTCAGCCTTGTGTGCTCTCTCTCTACTCATCTATGCATTGATTCTTCCCTTATTTGAACATCTTCTAGCCAAGCCCAACTTGTTCATTTCATAATTCTAGCCAGTATATTCTATTGGTAATGCAACCCCATTACCCGGTACCTTTACTTAGGCAATTTTGTCCCAAATTTACTTTGCCTAATTTTTTAGCATTTATAGTGTTATAACATGTAATACCCCAACTCAATATTAGCAATGTGACCCAATTAACTACTTTTTACTTCTTTGACCAAATCATCCTTAAACTTAACTTGATTAATAAACATTCCAACACATTGAAATGCTACATTCATGTCCTTCTTTCCAACTTCTTTTGCTATAATATCAGCCATGTTCACAATTTCAACTACCACAATTGCATCAACATATTTTATCCTTATCATTATTTCCATTCCAAAAATCACTACATTTCATGTGTTCTTCTTTATTTTTCATCCCTTTGTACACTTGGATTGTACTCATCATTCCCTTATGGCACCTTTTGCTAGTATCTCAGGTTGCCCATGGACTTTGTCCAATTCTGAAATGTACTTTAATTTATGGAACACCTTTCTTCGAATTATGACTATATCCTTCTAGAAGAAAACTACACACAGTACACTATTTTATTCTTCATTGGCACCTTTAAAATTAATGAACCTCGATTATTTCATCCACTGAATTCTTTGCTCTTGTACCACACTTCCACTGTGCACTCTAATAACAGAAGTGGATTTCTTTCTCTAAATTATCCAACATTTTTGTTGGTTCATGGCTTGCAACTCTTCCTAAGCATTCATACACTTTCCCATAGAGATGACTCACCCATCCCTCAAGCCATATACCAGGTCACGAGATACTTGTTCTCTTTTACAATATGCTTTGCAACCACCATTACATAATTTATTGTCTCTATATTCATGGTTAATGAGACTTATCTTACCTTAATATGCATATTAGTGTCACTCTTCACCTATTGGCTTTCTCTATGTCTCTTATTTTGTCATGGTTTCTTGGTTGTACATAATAACTAGTTGTGTTGGTCATGATCTTCATAGCTCCCTTCTTTATGTAAACATATTACCTACCTTTGTTGAACATTCCCTTGTAGAATAAGAATTTAGATCCAATACTTAAGAGTTGATGTGGATCTTAAATCCTATCATCATTCCTTTGCTTCATATATTATCAATCATCACAACCAAATACTCCCATGGATCCTTTACTGAAATATGAATTGCACTTACCATTTACAATGTATATCATGTATGCAATATGTCCCTCCTGATCAAGATACTAACTTCTTGGCTCCTTTATTATTTTATGGTCGATCTTGAATTAGAACTGCAATGGAAAATAGTAATCTTCATTCATATCCTTTGATCTAGGATGATTCATCCCCACAAATGAACTGATCTGATGTGTCACCCATGCACCTCCAAATAGTCAACCACAATCGATCCAATCATAAATCACATCAAAAAAATTGTTTATTTTGTCTTTGAAGCTTCTTCTTCCAGAATAATTTGTGGTTGGATTTGGAGGGATTATGATAGGTTGTTGCCTCCCCTTGTTGGTTGCGATCAGTGGCATAGCTTACTCAATAGATCATGACCCAATCACCAAGTAGTGAGTTTCATGGGAGGAATTTATCTCTATGACAAAAGATATATACGAATAAGAGGAAGGGAACCATTCTAACCAATAAAATCCAAGGCATCAAAAGGAGCTAAGAACAATAGCTTGAAAATATATCCTAGACACCATTATGTTGGTCATTATGAATATGGTGGACATATTGATCTACATTGCATGGAAGGTTTCTAGTTTTCCATCGAATAGAGTGATGGGAAATGACATCAATCTTGAATCGTCATAGTTATGTTTTGTGATAGTAGACCATCTGGATGTGAACGCATAAGATGTATAGGCATACATCCTATGCAAGCAAAATGATAGTTCCATATATCTATGGTCGAGTATCAATGTGGGTGGAGTCCTTGTGATAAGTTTGTTGAAGAAACATCAGATCCCCTATGAGAAGGAAACACTTGAAATCATTCAAAGGGATGTGATTAATAGTGCATACAAGGTCATCATATTGAAGCCCTTTTATTGGGAGAATAGAGAATTCTGAGTTCATTGATTGCAGGAAGAATTCATTGTTATCTTCCTAGAGGACATCATACACTGAGTTTTGCATATTCAAGGCCATTTTCTAATGTAAATAAATTTAAATATGTACTTTGCATCTTTCTAAATGGATCGACTTGTTAATTGAAGTGGGCCTGAAGACGTATCCCATATGGGTGAACTTTGTTATCAATTTGTTGAGTAATGTCTATGCTATTTTTATTCTTATTATAAGTTTTAGTCTTTAAAAGATTATTTTTAATTAATTAATCCAGTTTTAAATGCAATTGCGGGAAATTGAGAAGTTGGCTATAAGAATCTAAATTAGTGGGGTTTTAAAAAAAAGAAGCCTTCATAACTAATTTCATATCAAGTTTGGTATCAAATTTGTTGATCAAGGATATGTTTATTTGTATTTGCACACGTGTTTTTGTTGAATGCTAACCAAGTCTAAGGTCAAGCAGGGAGAAGGTTCATTGAAGAGTACAATCCTAATATTGGTTCAATACATTCATTCCAAAGACAAGAAATGGAATCTCCAAGGGAAGAAAGCCCCTTTGAATTTGAAGCAATGTTTCATAAAGTGTTTTTGGAGATGAAAACCATGGTGGAAGGATTATATAAGGAATGAAAGAATAATGAATAAGGACCAAGTCAAGGTAAAGGAGAAGGAGGTGGTAGTGACCCTCCTAAAATTACTTCATCTCAATCATCTCCTTCAAGTTCAAGTTCCTCTTCAATTACACGAAAAAAACAACCAGAGTAAGCTTATTATAATTTTCCTACGTCGAAATTAGATGTGAAATTTGATTTTCCAATGTATAATATAGAACTTAATGCAAAGAAATTGGATCATTGGATCAAGAAAAATGAAGTATATTGCAAGGTTCGAAAAATTGTGGACAAAGAACAAAAAGTCCATTTAACTACTCCTTGACTAAGAGGCATGGCACTGATCTAGTGGGAGAGTAGGAATCAAGAAGATCTCTTTAAGAAAGGTAAAATGATATATTCCTAGTATGAATTCATAGTTTCATTAAAGACCTAATTTTATCCTTTAGGGTATATGCAAGAAGCAAAAATGGACTGGTAGAATCTAAGGAAAAATAGAGAAAATAATGTGCAATATTATACTCAAGAGTTTAGACAGAGGGCATTGACATTGGATATTCCTCTTTATACACAAGAAATTTTTTTGAAGTATATTGGTAGGTTGCATAACTATTTGAGACATACGATTCTTATGTTTAACCCAACTAATATTGATGAATTTTGTGTCCAAACCACTCATATTGAGTCAAGGGAAAGAATGTCAAGGACAGCTTCTCGAAGAAATCATTTCATCTAGTTGAAGTAAATCACAAAGGAAAGGGTAAAATGAAATGAACAACGACAATGAATAAAGAAGATGAGAAGCCTTCATGTTCACATTGAAAAAATTAAGGACATGTTGAGGCCAAGTGTTGGAAACTTCACCCAGAACTAAGACCAAAGAGGTTCGAAAATAAGAGGGTTAATTAGAATACCACTGCTACAATCCAACGGGATCTTAGATCGTATTTAGGTGATGAAACCAAGATCGCAACCATGGGAATACAAGGTACATATTCTTTTTCTAGTTATAGCACTAATACTCTTTCCTTAAAATATAAAAATATGCAAGATGAAAGGAAAAAACGTAGCTATTCCATATTAGATTTTAAAAATACTAATATTGACACTCTCTTTGATAGTGGTTTGCAAGCTAATCTCATTTTTGAAGAAATTGTTAAGACATTGGGACTTGAAACTAAGCCACATCCAAAACCATATCCTTTAGGATAGGTATGTGAAGATTCTAAGTTACAAGTATCTAAACAATGTAAGCTCATATTTGAAATCACCTCTAAGTTCATAGATGAGGTAGAATTAGATGTCGAACCAATAGATATTTGTGGAATTGTTTTGGGATGTCCTTATTTGTATGATAGGAAAACTATCTTCTATAGGGAAGAGAACAAATATCATCTTACAAAGGATGGGATTGAGTATATTGTCAGATCCCATCATGTGGAGACTAACTTGTCTCTTATTACTACAGGAAAAGTGAAAAGGATTGTTAATGCAAGCAAGAATTGTGTACTCATAATTATAAAATCTAAGGATGATGATAAATCCAAAGCTTTGAGAGGATGTGATCCTAAACATAAAGATGAATTATTTAAGATTATTTCTAACTATGATGAAGTTTTTTAGGAACCACAAGGATTACCTCCAATGAGAGAGATACAACATGAGATCCAGTTGCAGCAAGATGCACCTCTTCCTAACATTGGCATGTATAGGTTATTAGTGCTTGAGAATGAATGAATAAAGAAGCAAGTTCAAGAGTTGCTCGAGAAATGAGTCATCCAACCAAGTACTTATCCATGTGGATCACCCATTGTGTTGGTACCAAATAAATACGATGCATGGAGAATGTGTGTGGATTTCCAAGCATTGAACAAAATTGCAGTGAAGGATCGTTACCCTCTTCCTCATATTGATGATTTGTTGGATCAATTGAAAAATGAAATTTATTTAACTAACTTATAATTAAGAAGTGGTTATCATCAAGTAAGGATTGTGTAAGATGATATTTGGAAAACTACTTTTAAAACAAAACAAGATTTATTTGAATGGATGGATATGCCCTTTGGGCTTTGCAATTCTCCTACTACTTTCATGCAGGTTATGAATGATGTATTTATTCCATTGATAGATGATTTTTTAATAGTCTACTTCGATGATATATTTGATTTTTAGTAAAAGTTGGGAAGATCATGTAAAGCATGTTAGGAAAGTCTTAGAAGTTTTGCTAAAGGAGAAATTGTGCCTAAAGATGTCAAACTATGAATTTGGGAAAACATATTTAGTTTTTTCTATATAGTAGGGGGTGGTGAATTGAAAATGTATCCCTCTAAAGTTTAAGTCCTTATGAAGTGGCCTAAGCCTCATAATGTGACAAAAAAATGTGTTTGTATATGTCACTTCATGTACCTTTTGTCCGTGGGAAAGTGTGTCTATGGATTTTGTAGGGGGTTTTCCTATGTCCAGGAAAGGTCATGATTATCTATATGTTGTTGTGGATAGATTTAGAAAAATGTGTGTTTTATTGTCTATATGTTGTTGATGGGAGAAATAACTACACATTTTTTCTTCCAGCATGTTTGGGGTCATTTTTGTTTTCCCACATCCATTGGATCTGATTGAGACTCTTGCATTCTTGGAAATGTTTGGTTAACTTTGTGGGAGTTAATGGACACTAAGATTTAAAAGACAATTATTTTTCATCCACAGACCGATGGACAAACAAAAGTGATCAATAGGGCACTGATACACTTACTTCGAGGATATTGTAACAAGAATCCTAAGCTTTGGGATGAATAATTATATTATGTACATAATGCCTATAACTATTCCATACATTCTTCTACACAGAGGTCTCCTTTTGAGACATGTTTGGATATTTGCGTAAGTATCCTATGGACTTCACTCTTTGGAAAGATTCAGTGGTGGATGGACATCACAATGTAGACAAATCTAAGATATTCATCCAGAAGATCCAATTAGTTCATCAAACTATAAAGGAACAATTGGAAAAGAAACAAGCATAGTATAAGACGAGGCATGAAGAGCATCATGTTGATCATCACTTTCAAGTTGGTGATCAATTTTGGCTATACATTAGCAAATAATGCATTAAAGGTGAAGGTAAAAATCTCAATCCAATCAAGTATGGTCCATTTAAAATTTTGGAAATGATTGGAGACAACGATTTACAGTTGGAGTTACCTCCATATATGCAAATGTATTTTGTGGTTAATGTTGAAAAATTGAAACTATACGAGCCTCATATGATCATTGATCAAGGAAAGAATGTTCAAGTTCCTTCTGTTGAATATTTTTCTCCTAAATATCTTAATGACTTGTAGGAATAAGTTATTCTTGAGAAAAAGGTGAGGACTTCACAAAGAGCATGCAAAGAGTTAACATGGAGTATCTTTGTGTGGGTCTAAGAGGCATGCATCTGAGTAAACCATGATGGTTGGAAACAAGAAAAGTGAGGGAGTTGTACCCTCACTTATTTTTTGGATTAAACCATATGTTTGGTGGTCCAAAAGATTCTTAGTGGGGAGGACTGATCTAAGATGATTCCTCCCACAAATGAACAAATATAGCATGTCACTCGTGCACCTCCAAATAGTCAAACACAACTAGTCTAATCATAAATCGCCAAAACAAATGGTTCATTTGGTCTTTGAAGCTTCTTCTTCCAGAAAAATCCATGGGAAGATTTGGAGGACATATATATAAGAACAAGAGGAAGAGTTTGATGTACTCATTACCAGTAACCATGAAATTGTTGCTCTGGTACCAATCTGTGATGCACCCATCGACCTAGGCAACTCAAAATTCACTTTCTTGACAGATTTCCAATTTATGATACCAATTTTTAAATTCAAAAAGCATGAAACCAACACATGCAATTAATAAGAACATGTTAAAATATAAAGGAAATTATTAATATTCCATGCACAAAATTAACAAACATGCATGATATAAACACATATAAGAGATAATTAATACACAATGGAATATATAAATTACACAAAAAACACAAACAGCACTTATATTTAAATAAACCATTCGCCAACTAGTTGCAGACATCGAACATTCCACCCAATGATCGAAACTATTTTTCTATCTCTCAATAGCAGGTCACTCTGAGCCAGGGATATGAATCCACAAGGATGGGTCCTAGGCCGACTCTACACACACAACTAGCTATCAAGCTCTCACAGCTTTTCCAACCACACAAAAATCCTAGTTTACCATCTCTCGTCCCCTTCATCTTGCACAACCCATCGAAATGAACCCCTTTATCTACAATGCAGTCCCTCGGGCTATTCCACTTCTTTTCGAGGGCTCCACTGCTACTAGTCTGGAAATATCAATGTTGGAAACTCCAAGGATTATCGATTGTATATAGTTATTTCACAACTTCCATCATTCTCATGCACACAGGCATCAATTCCTTCCAGGAATAATAAAAAGTTACTTATAGCCAACAAGGAAAGAGTATTTTCTCTCGTAATTTGTTTTCCATGCCCAAACCAAGACCCAAAATGAGCAAGAATGAATGAGGAACCAATAATAATGATTGGGTAATCCCCAAAAAACCTAAAAGTAGGTTTTATATAATTACATCCAATTAAGCACCACGTGGTTTCCCCAAGAATCTCATGTAACCATTTTTCCCCACTAAAATAAAGATGGGTAAACAAAATAATAATAGAAATACTTAGCCCCTTTATCCCCCTCTCTTGTGGAATCATAGCCCCCTATCTTTGTATGTTTCTTTCTTGCAGCCAACGATGCATTTTATTATTGTTTTCAAAGCATTACATTTATAGGCTCTCTGACCTTTCAACTTTAGAGGTACTTCAACCTTTCATCAAATAAATAAAAATACATTATTAATTTGGGGACTCAAAATTTGGGTATTACATTCCCCTCCCCCTTATTTTGTCACTATCCTTAGTGCATATACAAAACATAACTCAAAATTTTAAAAGTGTTCAAAAAGTCGTGAGTACTCTGCTCGCATGGCATCTTCATGATCCCAAGTAGCATCTTCAAGACCGTAGTAGGTCCATTGAACCTTTACCAATATTATGGCTCGATTCCAAAGAACTTTGAACTTCCTATCCAATATGTGCACTAGATAGACCTGAAAGCATCCTTCTAAATCCACTTGAATCACATTCCAATCAATAACATGGTTAGGATCATGCACATAACTAGACCTATCCTATCCAATATCTCAAATGGACCACATAATATGGTTGTTATCTTGGTATAACTACCCGACTTCAACGAGCTCTTCTTGGGATACATTTTCAAAAGCACATTCTCTCCCACTTTAAATTCTCTATTTGTCATATTCTTATCTGCATAAATATTCTATCTATCTTGTGTTACTTTCAAATTCTACTTAATTTTAACCATCTGGTCTTCCATATCCTTAAGCAATTCTATCCCAAGTACCACTCTGTCTACTTGGTTATCCCAACTCACTGGAGTATTACATTTTATACCATACAAAGCTTCAAATGGGCTCATCTTTAATGAAGCTTGATACCCATTATTGTAGGCAAACTCAACAAAATGAAAGTAATCTTCTCACTTAGATGGTTTATCCATCACATAAATTCTCAATCTGTCTTCAATCACTTGGTTAAATCTCTTTGTTTTCCCATCTAACTGTGGATGGATGTTGTGATAAAATTCATATTTGTACCAAATCCTTTAAATAATCCTCTCCAAAAGTTTGAAGTAAACTTTGTATCTCTATCTAAAACAATTGTCTTAGGTATTCCATGCAACCTAGTGATTTCCCTCATATAAATTTATGCAATATTAGTTATTGTATGAGTCATCTTTACTAGAATAAAATGAGTAGCCTTTGTCTATTTATCCACCACTACCATTATTGAATCATGTTTCCTTGTTGTCTTGAGGAATTTGGTAATAAAATCAATGGATACTACTTCTCATTTCCTCTCTGGAATTGGCAATGGTTGTGGTAAACCATATTGGTTTTTATGCTCATCTTTAACTCTTTGGCATTCCATACATCTGACAATGTAATCAGAAACGTCTTTCTTTATACATGGCCAAAATTATTGGCTTCTTATTGCTGCAATTCTTTTTTGGTAACCAGAATGTCCGACATATGGAACATTATGCATTTATTTTAATACCAAATTCTCATTTTCTCTGTAATTAGGAATATAAATTCTATTTTTGTGCATAAGTACTCCATCTTCCTTTATCTCATACGCTTTAAATTTCTGTTGTACATTTTCCTACTGTAAACTTTCTTTTACTTGTAGGCAGTGCTGGTCTGTAACAACAACATCTAAAATTCTACTCTTTAAATATAACTTATGCATACTAATGGTTGTAGCATGCATGAGATATACTCTTTTGTTAAGTGCATCAACAACTTTATTTTTGTTTACTTTGATATGCTTGATGTCAAAGTTGCACTCAAAAATTCTAGCCATCTTGTTTTAAGTTGGTTGTTCAAAAAGACATTTCACGTCACTATGGCATTTCCTTATTTAAAATTTGTTTCCCATGAGATAATGCCTCCAAATATTCAATGTATGAATTATGGAAACAAGTTTCAAATCATGTGTGGCATAATTGCTCACATGTTCCTTAAGATTTCTGGATTCATAACTAATGGCATGTCCATTATGAGTAAAGACATGGAAAATCCTATGAGAAGGGTGCTTGACCTAATTTACTCATATTTCCCAAAGGTAATATATAGTCAAATGATCAAAGCCTCCAAGCAGCACTAATTATTATCTTATTAGTTAGGAAGAAAAATTTGCTTGTTCCTTGCTTCCTCTCCCATACGATTGAGCGTAGTTCCAGAGATTGGCTTGGCTCTATTTTGCAGTTGTTGTGAGCCATCAATTTGACCTTCCCATTGCTTCCTTTGCTTATGGTGGAAACACTACCTATGCTCTATCGATAATGAAAAAGGAAAACAGATAATATGATGTCATGTTGGGTATATTGTGCCTTCAACAAGCACGAGTCGTTCATGACTGGGCCAATTTTGATCTTGGATTATATACACCGATAGTAATATGTCATCACTCCAAGAGTCACTCCCTGACTGTAAAGGGAACGAGCTTGGTAACATAAAGATATTTCGTTGGATGAAAGAATTTGTAGGGTAGATCAATCTATGAATTATTAAGCCTCACTTAGCCAAGACTATGATGAACACATTCCAACAAAAAATTCCTCTCTAAATAGATCAGATGAATTAAAACCGATATGGAATAGAGAACATTATTGTATCAATAGAATCAAATATACTAAAATCATATACAAATGGTCAATTACAGTAGTAAAGTATATGTGGGATCTAAATCCACTAATACAATAAAAGAATGGCATCTCTTAGTCATCAAATGAACTATCGACACTATGAACTTTGGAATTCATCCACATATATAGAAAACAAATGGAAAGTAATGGAATTCTAATCACAAATCTCAGAGAGGAAATTTTGCATTCAGATATATACTCAGCAAAAATCTTAGTACATAGTTTGTTTATTATTCACAAAGGGCGAACCACGGTCATGAAGATTGCTCCCCCTCCTTTGCTCCTCTATTTGGTCTTTATATAGTAATATTACAAGCTTATATAGATCCAAAATAGATGGATCTCATAACCTCTTCACCTATCTTTAGTTTTTTGAATATATCCAACTCAAATTCAAATTTGTGAGGTGGCTGGAAAAAACAGAGTATAAAAATTCTGGAAATATTCCTCTCAAAGATTCACCTATATCTCCCAAATAAAAACTGATTTTGGAAAAATGAGAGAGGTTTTTTAAGAGGATCTATTTCTTGTAAAAATACTCTCTCAACTTTCAAAAATACCTTTCCAGATAATCAGAATCTATTTCCAAAGAACATGACTAAAATAGGAAAATACAAATTTCTGAATCTAGTCATATTCCTACATTCTAGGATTTGATCCCTAGAATGTTTCCATAGAGGAAACGAAGTCCCACCTGCATGATTTGATGGGGTGTGATCTTATATTCAAATATATGTGACCACCTTGACCCAAAAATCCTCTTTCCAAGTTGAATTTTGACCAAAACGCATCCATGTTGAAAATAGACAAGTTTGCAGCTTGCTTAGTGTAAAAATGATAGTTTGCGCTGCAAACTTTTTTGTAGAATGCATTCTTCAACCTAATGCATACAATTCACTTGGAAATAAAAACTGAAGCTTGAGGAGGTTTATTTAGGTCTAATACCTCATAGTACATCATTCCATATGCTGAGAAAATCCAAATTTGATCTTTAAATCTTCTTTTACCTTGTTATGTGAAATTAGGTTTTTGGCTAGGTAAAGAACTTCAAATGCTTTGGATAAGAACAAAATGTTTTAAGAAAACTGCACAAGAGTCTGATACTCTTGACTTTGAAAAAGAATCTTATTCAAACACTTCTACTATAGCCATATCCATCCCTGACTTATTTTGACCAATCACCTAGTTGTAGCAAAACAAATTGTGCAATGAATGTAGATTTTTGCACATTGAGAGCTTGTTGAGATATTCATATGATATCACACACTAAATTATGAACTTGTATCCTCGTCAAACACCTTGATTACATGCCTTGTACTATGTTATAACCAAATCCATTACTTGTAATAGGTAGGAAAATAAAATACCATGTTTTTCACAATGAAGTGGGTAATCACGAATACACATGGTCTTAAGATTGACTAACAATGGTTGATGAAGGGTTACTAAGACTAATGATAACATTTTTCAAATGTAGGACCCTCTTTTAGTCTTAGGTTAACTCGATCTAGAATAAATTGAAACATGAAAACTTTGGCTAAGTGACACTAGATGACCACTTAGTCACTTCTTCAATACAATTGACATGACCAAACCTTGGTAAAAGAAATGACTTGAGAAAATCATAATGTTTGATGAGTAAGGAAAATTTGGCAATTTCAAAGACTCAACATTTAAAAAAAAAAAATCAAACTACTAGAAATTTCTAGGAGCTAACATAATCCACTATAGTACAACCTATGGAGGATCAACTTGAAAACAATTGATACTTTTTCCTAAGTCCTTCTTTGCATGCATCTGTGCATACCAAAAAATTCTCATTTGAGTCAACAATCTTCAAAATAGGTGCACTAGTAAGTAACTCTTTCGAAAAATTAAAATTTTCTTCAAACTTTGTTGTCCATTAAAATGTTCTTCACACTTAATCCCCTTCTTTTGTAAAGAGGTTATGGGATTAGCAATTTTAGAGAATCCTGATACAAATCTCATGTAGTATCTAAATAATCCCATAAAAGATCTAACTTCTAAAACATTCCTTAGTGTTGGCCATCCTCTAATGGCTTCAATCTTCTTTAGATCTATTGTTATACCTTCCTCTAAAATAATGTGCCCCAAATAATTTATCTTCTCTTGGTAAAAAAAACACTTGCTTAGCTTGGCATAAAGGTGATGTTCCCTCAACATACCAACCTCAAGTGATGTTCATGTTCTTCCTCAAATTTAAAATAGATAAGTATGTTATCCAAGAAAACATTGACAAACTTATCCAAATAATTTATGAATATGTCATTCATTAAGTGTTAAAATTTCTCTTAAGAAGTTAAGTGTATTTGGTATTCTTTAACTTTTAACAATTAGAACAATAACTGCATACATAAATATCACTGAAATAAGGACATCCACAATATACACAAGATTTGTCCTCGGAAACCCTCTTAGGGGAGAAAACCCAGCAAAGCTTCTTCAATATAGATTTGTCAACAAGTGCAACATCTCTCTCCAAGAGAGATATCACAAAACAGAAGATAACCGGAAGATAGACTAGAAACCCTAACCAAAATAGGGTAGCGCACCACTAGACCAAGATAGACCTCCAAAAGATAATTTACATTTGAATTTTACAAAGGCACAATAGGGACGACTTTACAGATTCAACATAATATTATTCTTTAGGGTTTTGACGTAGTCTAATACAATACATATACAATAAGAACATATTTTAAAGCTACTCGAACTTCAACACTCCCTCTTAGCAAGGAATGTATTCTTTTGGCATGATCGTCGTGACTTCTTTTGCACTTTTGTACACTTGACCATTGACTTGTTGTCTCATCATCATTCTGGGATTTATGTCATCACAGGGCTTCAGCTAGTTCATACAGAACTAGGAAACTCTCCATATCACACAGAATTTGGCATCTAGTTCATATAGAACTAGTAACCTCACTATCTCACACGGAATCTGACATATAGTTCATATAGAACTAGTAAGCTCGTCAGCTCAAACAGAATCTGGCATATAGTTCATACAGAACTAGTAACCTCTGGTTGGCACACCAGGCAACAGATCCAAAGTGACCAGTAATCTAATCACAAGGATTAGGTCATGTAGTTCACACACACTACCCATCTATCCCAAGGCTAGGAAACACCTCCAAGTACATAGGTTGGACCTCCAGCTTGAAAAGGTGAGAAACTCGTCAGCCCCGAAGGCTCGACATCTGCTAATCTTGTGTGAGGCCATGTTGATTGGTGCCACAATCAGTAAAGTGCCCATGAATGACTACATGTCTTTGTTTCCACTCTCTGATCTTATTTCCCTGGAATCACATCTGTAAATTATCACTCCCTCTTACTAGGGAATTCATTTTGGACCACACCAAGCTTGACCCTGAAGTACACAAAATTCACCCTTGACAGAGGCTTGGTCAAAACATCTGTTGTATGCTCATTTGTAGCAACATACTAGAGCTTCACTGCTCCTTTCTGCACCATATCTTTGATATAAGTGTTACGAGGAAAATCTCTCTATGGCATGGGGTAAACCACAACATATTGAATGACACGCAAAAATTAAATTTAATACCAAGTATGCTATATAAATGAAATGCTAATAAGACAAGGCCAAGAGCCGACCTCACCCGGACGTTCGATAAATGCCACCATTGAGCACACAACTCAAAGCTTTATACCTTCTACTTGTCCTCAACAAACAAGATACGCAAGCATATGGTGATAATATATAATGTTAGCATATAGATTAGAATAATCCATTAACATGCATGACAAATACTCCCATGGAATAATAATTCAAATATTTGTAAGATATCAATTGGATGAGAAAAGAGTATTTCTATTAAAATAATCAGAAAAAGTATATAGGTGACAAACTTTTGTAACGACACATATCGAAACCGAGATACTAATTCCCTCTAGCTGGGCCTCCACCAAAGGCAATCTCATATAAAGGAGACAATGAGGTTCTCCATCACAGAGAAGGAAGAGCTTGGGGGTTGAACAATGAGTTCATACTTTCAAGGATAAATGGATGTAGAACTCAATTTGAAGTGAAATTTCTCCAAAGTATCTTTGCTCTCAAAATTGAATTCGCTCCTCTTTACAAGGCTTGGATATGGCTCAATTTATAGCCTTCAAATGGAACTGAAGGGTCGAGTCAGAGCATTTCCAGTATGTGGAAGGTCAAGGATCATGGATCTCATGACATGGCATGGAAACCCGACATAATTTTTAATTTTGAGAACCAAACCCTATGTACACAGGTTGCAGTGGAGAAACCTACGTATATGCTTGTTATCTAACTGATAGGGTGCATATATGTGGAAAAAAATGTTTTTTTGGATCTAGAAGGTAAAAAGGGGGACTTCAAGTCTGCATAGGGAAATGGAAGGGCCATCCAAGAAAGTTGCATGGGCTGAGGAAAAAAAATTTGTAACAGATGCCCCCTAATGTGTGAGGTCAGAGGAGGAGTATCTGTGATGGTTGAAATACATTATAATTCCCAGAAGTGGAGTAATGGAGACTCAGCTAGAAGTGCTAGTTATTCATGAGAATATTACAATCCATAATGACTTTGTACACTTGGTTTCCAATCTGAGTTACATTGCAGATCCAGAAATATACCAAATAGTTGTTCATGTCCATGAATAGGCAATACAAAGCAGACACATGCCATAGGTTTTCGTAGTCACGAACAAGGCCCAATGGAATCTAGTCTCAAAATCAATCTGAAGATATATGTATACAATGGAGTACAATCTAATCTCCCATGATCATTGAAGTCATATAGGTATTGGTCCAATGAAAGACAACAATAGAATAGGAATGATGCTACTATAAGTTGGAGGTCTTCTACACTATCCACCGAAGGTGCAAGTCTACATCATGTGAATATAGGAGTTTATGTAGAAGACAATGAGACTTCATTTGATTACCGGTCATTAAGGTATATCGTTAACAAACGTGAGACAACCTACCAATAAGTGATTACTAGTGATTCTTTAGAATTTTGTTTTTATGCTCAAAAAGCATTAAGAGAATCTTTCCAAGATCACCATACTTTTGTTGAGTTAAGAGGTTAGGAAGGTTGGTAGTGTGATCAATATTTTGAAAATGAGATCTAATATGGGTATAGGCTGGACAATATAAGAGAAAGTGTTTTTCATCTTCAACCTTCTTAGTGT
>ML794955.1:194960-226174 GCA_009831015.1 Picea engelmannii
TGGGTTTAAAGTTTTAAGTTTTAACTTATTATTTTTGTTAATTGTTTTTTAAATTTTGTATTAAAATTTTAATTTTAGGTTTTTTAATTTAGGTTTTTATATATATATATTTTTTTTTAAATTGGGTTTTTCCACCTTTTTAATGTTTTTTTTGGCTATAATTTTTTTTTACCTTTGTTCTTTTAATTTTTTCTCATTTTCTCTTACTTTAGATATATATATTTTTTATTTTATGGTTTTTTTCCTCTTTAATTTTTTACGTTTTTCTTCAATTGTTTTTTTTTAATATAAATTTGTTTTTAAAATGTTTTTTTTTTAATTTCAATTCTTTTTGTTTTCTTATTTTTTTTTAGTTTTTAATTGATCCAAAAAAAATGAATTATATCTTTTTGGTAAATATTTAAAAATAGTGTTATTTAACAACAATTTTTTCTTTGTATTGAAGTAAAGGTAAAACAATGTGTTTTTTGTTTTTTTTTTAACAAGAACGGGTATGGATTTCTATTAAAGTTTGGCCAAAATGCCTTTCACCGGTTACATTAGGTCGAGCATAGCCCTTAAAATTTCTTCCACTAACTGGTCATAGGCCCCAAAATTTGGGAATCCACAGATTTTACTCGAGACTATCGAGTCTATCTCCGTTATTTTCCCTATCTTAAATAGACATACAAACTGATTCAGTAAAATGCAGAAAAACATAGCAAAATTTATGGTATGGAATCCCACTCCTCACTTCCTTCTGTCAAGAGGAAGCCTGCGGGAAGTGGAACTGCCTTGTTGGCTTCCAAATCAGCATCCTTATTATTTTCCCTCATAACATGAAGAAAGGATGCAGTCTGGAAAGATTTCACTAGAATTCTGATTCTTGAAATCACTCTTGTCAATCTGATATCTGCTGGAGAGGAATCCTCCACTAAGACTTTGATAATGGACTGAGAGTCTCCAATGATACTGACATCTGAAATACCAATAGCCTTTGCTTGCTTGAGACCTTGCAGAAGTTCCAAGGCCTCAACTTCCATGCTAGTAGACTGCCCTAATCCCCAAGTGAACTTTGACACAATTATGCCCTCTTTATTTTTTATAATTCCTCCTGCCCCAGCCAATCCGGGGTTGCCTTTCGCTGCCCCATCGAAAAACAAGGAGTATTTGGATTGCCTGAGGAGCAGATCTGATAGGTCATTCTCCTTTCCTCTGAATTGCCACTCTTTTATGTCCGTGTGCTGCCTTATATCGCCAGAGAATTGGAGATCCAACGAGGCACCCCATTCTAAGTCTTGTTGGCTTAGATTCAAATCTGGAAAATGTTCCTCCAGACTTTCTTTCCATAGACTTTTTACTTTAATGATGATGAACTGCGAGTTTAATCTTTCATCTCTGAAAACTCTTCTATTACGCTCAAGCCAAATTTGCCAGCAAACAAATTTCGGCAAGGAGAGCCATGCAGCTTTAAAATTTTCATTCTTTGGAAGCGTTTCTGGATAGAGATTTCGCCAGTTTGCAAATAGATCTGAGATAGACATGGGTAAGATGAATTCAATTTTCCAATAGCTCAATAGGCCTTGCCAGATTTCTCTTGCAAATTTGCAGTCTAATATGATGTGTTGGGTGTTCTCTTCACTGTCACAGCATAAATGGCATCGAGAGGGACCTTGGAACCCTTTCTTCTTCAATCTTTCAGCTGTTAAAATCCCTCTGTAACATAACAACCAACAAAATGAGTCAACCTTTGGCATGGATTTGAAATTCCAGAGCCCTTTCCAAACAGCGGGATCAGGAGGGATGTTAGGACGATCTTGAAGGCTTTTATATCCCTGCGCAACAGTGTATAGCCCTGGGGCGGCTCCCCAACCACGGGCATCCTTCTTTCCCACGCGCAGAGGTGCCTTACCATTTAGTAGAGACAGGAGGAGATCACGAGCAGGAGTCAGCTCTGGAGGAATGGAAGGAAGTCTCCAACGCAGCCAATTGTTGCCTGCCCACTGGGAGATGTCCCAAAGAGTTATGTAACCTGCGTTGTTTAGCCACAAACGAAGCGCATACAGAGAGCCATGAGACGATAAAGGAGGATACATCATGATGCAATCATCCCATATCCTAATTTCTTTGTCGTTTCCTGGAATCCAATATGCTTTGTCTTTGATTAAAGGGGTTGCTTTGTGGCAGAGTGTGATCAGATGCGAGCCTGTAATGGGCAGAGAGGTGTCCAGGCATCTCTTCCTCTTCCCCCTGAAATATTTCATCCATAGAGCTCTTTGTGCCCAACCTGGGTGTGGTCCAATGATCCTCCAGAAGATCTTGGCTCCCATGGCTATGTTTTGGAGGCTGAGGTCTTTGAAGTTCAGGCCTCCTTCAATTTGAGGCTTGCAAATTTTCTCCCAACTTACCAAAGGGATTTTCCTGTCATTGTGATTGCCCCCTTTCCAGAAGAACTTACGAATGAAGGCTTCCATTTTTTTGATGATGCCTGAAGGTGCAAGAAAAACAGAGAATTGAAAAATGGGGAGGCTACTGAGAACGGATTTGATGAGGACAGTTTTGCGGGCAAGGTTTAACCAAGAGAATCCCCAAGCTTGAATTTTGGCCTTAAATTTGTCCAACAGAGGAATCCAGTCTCTGCTGTAAGCCAGTTTACGAAAGATGGGAAGGCCCAAATAAGTAAAATAGGACCAAGAAAGGGAGGCAGAAAATCCAAGGATTCTAGAGATGGCAGAGAGGGTGGAAGCAGAGATATTCCAGCAAAAAGCTTTACATTTACCTTTGTTTAAACAGCTGCCTGTAGCTTCACTGTAGTCATCCAAGACCTCCTTAAATCTTAAAGCAGATATGGTAGAGGCAGCCCCTAACAAGAGGGTATCATCCGCAAACAGGGTGTGATTTACATTTTTAACCCCTCTGGCTATATTGAGCCCCAAGATCTCTTGGTCAACCAATTTCTGATCAAGGTAGAAACTTAGGACAGAAACATGAAGGACGAAGAGAAGCGGAGAGAGGGGGAAACCCCGCCTAAGCCCTCTTGAAGCTTTAAAAAATCCAGCTACTCTCCCATTCACCAAGGGGGCGATCCAAGGATCGACAATACAAGCACGAATCCAATTTAGAAAGGCCATTCCAAAGCCAAATTTTTTCAAAACTTCCCAAAGAAAGCTAAGTCTGACCCGATCAAAGGCATTTGCTAAATCAAGTTTAATTACCATACCTTTCTCATTGCAAAGATGGCTTGATTGAATCGCCTCTTGCACGAGAATGAAATTTTCAGCAAGTTGTCTCCCCTGAACAAATCCGCCTTGGTTCTCTGGGATGATGACTGGGAGGATACCTTTCAGCCTGTTAGCAATTACCTTTGTGATTAATTTATATCCAATATTACAAAGAAAGATGGGCCAGAACCGATTAAATTATTTAGCACCCTTTTCATTGGGAATGAGGGCAAGAAAAGTTGAATTGGTGCTGCCCCCTATTTTCTGGCAATTTTGGGATTTCAAAATCATTTTGTAGAGGTCTTTCTCCACAATCTGCCAGCAGGATTGAAGGAATCTTGCAGTGAATCCATCCGGGGCTGGGGCTTTGTCCGGATCCATGTCGGAGAGAGCATCTTTTATTTCTTGTATAGAGATCTTTGCTTCCAGCTGTTGATTCATTAAAGGAGAGATCCTAGGGGGAACCGCCTCCAAAAATTTAGAGTTTGGGTCGGTCACACCCTCTTCTCTGTACAGGTTTTGAAAGTGATTGAAAGCTGCTCTCTTTATGCTCTCAAAGTCTTTGTGTGTCGAGTTACCATCCTTGATTTTTGTAATAGAGTTGAAGCTCTTTCTGGCTTGAGCTTGTTTTTGGAAGAAGGCAGTATTTGTGTCTCCCGCTTTAAGCCATAAACTCCTAGACTTTTGTCTCCAATGCTCTTCCTCTGAGAGGCAAGCTTTATGGAAGCTTTGCTGAAGCTCAGCTTCCTTATCCAATACTTCTTTAGTGATTTCAACATCTTCGCTTTGGGCATGATGTTGGGCAAGAATGTCTTGGGCATGCCTTCTCTCTTTTGAAGGGGAGGGAAGAGATTTGGCCCAAGATTTAAGAACAGCTTTCAGCCTTCTAAGTTTTTCCTCCCAAATGAAGAAAGGTGAACCTTTCACTGGCGTTTTCCAACTGTCCAGAACCAGATTCAGAAACTTAGGTTCCTTGACCCAAAGAGGATTGAACCTGAAGGGAATGGGGCCAAGATCATTGTGGCCCAACATCTCAAGCATAATGGGCTTATGATCAGAAACACTACATGGGAGTATATGCAATCTAAATTCTAAGCCCAGCAAAAGGAAGGAACTCTGCACCAAACATCTTTCAAGTCTAGCAGCAATGTGACAAGGACCTATTCTTTTATTGGACCAAGTGTACTTACCATTTTCTGGGGGGATATCTAGCAGATCCCAGTCCTGCATGAGGTCTTCCACCCACTCCCTTGTAGGGTCCCTTATGATTGTGCCTCCTCGCTTTTCCTCCATGCGCAAGGTAAGATTTAGATCACTTGCAGCAATGATGTTTTTTAAGTTTTCTGACTCCAACAGATGCCTGATGGAGTCCCAACACTCCCTTTTCTCCCCTATATTTGTTGGAACATAGACATTGAAAAGACTAAGTGCCTCCCTCGAGTCCAAAGGTTGGAGCTTCAAAAACAACCAATGGGTGTTGTGCATCTCGGTGACCAGCCTATACTTGAGAGGATTTCAAAGAGAGCCCAGTCCCCCAGAGGCTCCTCGTGCTGAAACTGCTTGGCCGCTACTTCCTTTCCAGAATTTTTTACTGATTTGGAGAAACTCATTGTCCTCCATTTTGGTCTCCTGAATCAGAAGAATGTCTGGGGATTCTCTTCTTATAAGGCTTCTTGTTGCTTCTTCTTTCACTTTGCTCCCCATTCCTCTGCAATTCCAGGAGACAATCTTCATCATTTATTTTTATGGTGAGGGGCTCCCTTGGGGCCTTGCACTTGATTTTTAATCATCTTCGTATTTTTGCCAAGGAGTTTCTCCAGAGTGGGCTGACTACCCTGAAGCTTATCTTTATCAGTTTCTTGGTCTCTCTTTTCTCTAACAGATTTGCAGCCCCCTGTAGATCTTCTGACAGATGTCTGCATCTCTCCTATTTCTCCATCCTCCTCAGACTCCTCTGAGTCATGATCCTCCTCGGAGGCTTCTATTTGCTTATCCTTATTTCTTGCCATGGCACTTTCTTCAGGACTTGTTTCTACTAAAGTCATTTTCTCTGAGGGTTTATCCTGCCTAGCTTCTTTCCGAGGAGTCTCTTCTGTAGAGCTTAAGAGATCATACCTATTTCCTTGGATTTTTGGCGGAGGATCATTCTGGGTGGAGGCAGGCTGAGAGCCTTGAGCCCCAGTCTTCTTATGAGTTGTCTTTGACCTCTTGACTTAGTTCCAACCATCTTCCTTTCCTTTCTCTGCTTCCCCTTTGTTCGGGCACCCTCTTGTAAAATGGCCATAGACGTGACATTTACAGCATTTGAAAGGGAGTTGCTCGTAGTCCAGCACTTGTACATCCTTCCAACTACCAACCTTTATTTTGATGGCCTTCGGAAGTCCTACCTCTAAGTCCACCTCGACATAGATTTGGGCGCAATCATATTGATCGTTGTTGTTTGCTCTATCAATGAACTTTCCCAAAGCATCTCCAATGTGCTTGAGGGAATCCCAGTTCCAGCAATGCACAGGAAGATTAGGGAGCTGAACCCAGACAAGAACTGTCGTTTGGACATCCACGACCGGATCAAAGTCAGGGGTCCATTTATTGAGGTAGAGGCCCTGAGGTCCCATGAAATAGGGCCCATTCCTGAAGATCAAATCTTTGTCCTCCTTTGTTTTGAACTCGAACAGGAAGTAGCCTCTACCCAGAAAATATGAGGTGACTTTGTTCTTGATCAGCGGAATCCAATTCTTAACGACCCAATTTTCTATCGATTTTGGTGAGGGCCAAAGGCCCGTGAATTGACCCACCAGGGCCCGATCTGCCAGGGACAAAGTGACCTGGATCGGACCCTCAGGAGGGAGGATTACCTCAGGAACATCGTCGAGCTTTTCGACGAACTTAGTGGCTTCAGAGTTCTTCTTTTTGGGCAACAAAGCTAGCAGAGAGGAGAAGGCAGCTTCAGCATCCGGGGGCAGAGCATGTGAGGGCCTGAGGGGCGAGCCTTGGGCCTCCATGGCAGCGTCTCGCTAGCTCAATCCAGATGATTTTCTCTTCTAATTAGGTCAGTGTTATCCCTCCAAAACAATGTGTTAAAAATGATATTTTCCACTATATTTAAAAAGTATGGAACCATAACTTAATTAAGGACACATAATTATATGAAATATATTAATTTAAATAAAATAAATGGTGTACAACATTTTTAACATTGGATGGAGATTGGAAATATGATTAAAAACATCATTGAATAAAAAAAATAAAAATAGAAATAGAAAAGTTTGAAAATAGATGAAAAAACACCATTGGGAAAAAAATAAAAAATAAAAAAATTGAACAATTTGAAAATAAATGAAAAAACAAGCATTTAAAAACAAAAAAATGGAAACCTTATGTATCATAAAATTTAAAATATCAAAAAAACACCTAAAAAAAGAGGGGGTGCTACCGGTAGCACCATTTTTAAAAACGGGGTAAAAAACTTGACCCCTAAAAAAACGAGAACTCTATAGAGTTCTCATTAAGTTGGTAACTATGTTTGTAGTAAAGGTTGTAATCTGCTTTACTCTTGGTAAATCCCAAGCTCATTAGGAAACTGTCAATTCTACTGTACCATGCTCTCGGTGCTTGCTTTAATCCATACAAGGCTTTCTTCAATTTGCACACATGTTTCTAACTGTCATTTGTCTCGAAACCTTGTGGCTACTCCACATACACTTTCTCTTCTATTACATTGTTTAGAAAAGTTGTCTTCATGTCCATCTAGTGTACCTTCCACTCCATTACTGCAGCTATCACAAGTATAGCTCTAATTGAAGTGTATCTCTCCACAAGAGAAAATGTCTCCTCATAATCTATTCCTTCTTTCTGGGAGAAACCACGCACCACAAACCTTGCCTTATACTTCTTGACACTTCCATCTGTTGAATGATTCATCTTGTAAATCCACTTGGAACTTACCATTGTCTTCTCTTTCGCTCTCGGAACCACATCCCAAACATCATTCTTTACAATGGAATGGTATTCCTCAATCATGGCATCCTTCCATTCTTTATTGTATGTATCCTCTTCATAATAGGTAGGCTCAAGATCAATAATGTCACTTAGCAATGCCACGTAACTAGAGTATGGTTGTGTTCTCTTGCTTTCTCTGGAAGATCCATCCGGAGCACTATACTTCTTTGCATCCTGAATAATTTCGCGAGCCCAAGATGCTCTTCTCTTCTTTGTATTCATCTCTTGAGATGAATCTACATGTCTTTGTGGTTCTTCCATATCATGATCTTCTAGTAAAACATCATCGCCTGCGTCTGTATATACAACTATGGGAGCTTCAGGTTCCTCATCATGGACCTCATTTGAATGATTATGTCTCGATATACTGAAATTTGCATCCTCATCAAAGGTGACATCTTTGTTAGTCTCAATATGCCAGTGACCAGGGATCTAGACTCTATATGCCTTCAATGTTTCACTATGTCCAACAAATATACCCTTCTTTCCTGAAGGGTCCAACTTCAATCTCTTGTCATTGGGGACATGCACATACACTAGACAACCAAATATCCTCAGGTGGCTAACCTCTAGATTTTTACTTGTAAACATTTCTTCTGGTGTCTTGTTCCCAAGTACACAGTGGGGACTTTTGTTCTGCACATATACAATGGTACCGGATGCTCCTACCCATAGATGAATTGGTAAATATTGATCATGAATCATGGCCTTTACTGCTTCCATGATTGCTCATTTCTTTCTTTTTTCCACACCATTCTGCTAAGGATTGTAGGGAGTAGAAAACTCCATCTTAATCCTAACTTATTTGCAGAATGCCTTAAATTCATCTGATGTGAGATCTTCTCCATTATCTGACGTTGATATCTTTATCTTCTTTTCAAAAAGGTTTTCTACAAGTACTTTGAATTCTTTGATCTTGTTAAATACTTCACTTTTATCTTTCAAAAATTAAATCCAAGTGTCATGTGAGAAATCATCAATAAATGAAACATAATATACATACCCACTAAGTGAAGTGGCTGGCATTGGTCCTCAAACGTCTGAGTGTACAATATCCAAGGATCCTTTGGCTTTGTTGTTGTTTCTTGGAAATGGGTTCTTCATGTTCTTTCCTTGTGAGCATCCCTTGCATATGCCTTCATGATTCACTTGGATCTGTGGAAAACCCGTCACCATCTTGATCACGATCAGTAATTCTTTGTAATGTATGTGAGAAAATATTATATGCCATAGCTCACTCAAAGTAACTATGTTGTGTACTAATGTTGAATTTGAATGTCCCTTCAATTTGTATAGACCTCCTTCTTGAACACCAATCACCACAACATCATCATCAATAGCCTTTCCTCTTGGCTACATGAGAACTTCAACATCAATTAAATAAAATTTGAATCCTTTCTCATCCAAAGTTGAGATAGAAAGGAGATTCTTCTTCAAACTAGGTACATACAAAACATGCTTCATCTTCATAGGCTTTCTGAAATCCAATCTGTAAGAAGCTTCTCCTACTCCTTTAATGGGATACTGATAGTCATCACTGAGCTTCACCTTATGAGGTGAATACTTCTGAACAAATTCTAAGAAAGAATCATTGTAACATGTCATGTGCTTAGAAGCACCACTATTAATAAGCCATGTGTCACTTCCATCAGTATCTGTTCATGTAAGAGTTGGTATCAATACATATTCTTCACTTGAATCAACTTCTTTTGCTCTCTTCTGGTAAGGTTCATCGAATTATGCGGCATGAGCATGATATCTTTTATACTTTCCTTTTCTGACCTGATCTTTTGAGTGGGGACATTTTATTGCAATGTTTCCCACCTTCTAGCAGATGTAGCATCTATAATTTGAGTAATCCTTTTGAAACTATTGTGGCTTTTGTGACCCTTGAAACTTTTTGTGTGAGTGAACCTCTTTCTTTCTCGTTCCTTTTTGTGCATGTGTTTCTAGAGCTTGATTTTCATCATCGTCTAGTTTCTCTTCTCTTGATGCCAATCTATCTTCTTCCTTAGTGCATTCCTCCCATAGTTTGCTAAACCTTGTTAGCTTTATTCTTGAACAGATTCCTTGAATGAATGATTCCCAAGATCTTGAGAGAAAATTCAATGTAGTCATTACAAGTTCATCTTCTTCAATTGTGTCTTTAATGGATTCAATTTGTTCTCTTATTTGAGACACCGTCGTGAAGTAAGATTAAATGGTTTCTAAACTCTGCATCTTCACACTCTTGAGTTGTGTCCTCAATGACATTATCTGGTTGATATTCTTTCCTTCATATAATTTGGATAGGGCATCAAACTTTTACTTTGGAGTCTTCAACGATAAGACATGAGGGATCAAGTGATCCTTGATAGAATCTGTGATAATCCTATTTTCCCTAACAAGTTTCTTCTTGTACTTTTCTTTGGCCTCATTTTCGTCTCCTTCTGGAACTTCTTCTTTGATGAAACCTTCTATATCATTCTCTTGTAGAATGAGCATTACTCTATACTTCCATGCTCAAAAGTTATCAACACCCTCAAGCTTCTCATCAAGCTTAGTGTTGGAAGTCATGTTTCCCTTGGACAGAAATACAATAATAAAATAAAAAAAATTCAAAGAAAGGTTTTGAACTTACCAGAAAGTGTGCTATCCCAAGGTGATCTACTCCAACTTCATTCTATCGCTGCCTAGACATCTTGATCTACGGTTTCATGAGGAAACCCTAATTTTTCAACTTGAGAATTTTGGAATTTTTATCCAAGGGAAATATGTGCCCTCCTAAGGTGAACTCTTTGATGGCTTTATTTTTACCAGCATCCTTCATAAGGTGGGTGACGTCATCACCTAGGGTTTTATGTAAAAACCCTAATTTTAATAAACTTGAAAACTACAAAATAGGTCCAAGGAAAATATGTGCTAGGGTTAGGAGAGTCTTCCTATGGTCTTGTTTTCCCCAGTGAGTTCCTCTAGACTATGAAAATGGCTTCTTTCAGGCCTGCTCTGATACCATGTTAAAAATTTTCTTAAGTAGTTAAGTGTATTCAATATTCTTTAACTTTTAACAAATAGAACAATAATTGCATACATAAATATCATTGAAAGAAGGAAATCCACAGTATACACAATATTTATCAAGGGAAACCCTCTTGGGGGAGAAAACCCAGCAAAGCTTCCTCAATATAGATTTGTCAACAAGCACAATGTCTCTCTCCAAGGGAGATCTTACAAAATATAAGATAACCAAAAGATAGATCAAAAACCCTAACCAGAATAGGGTAGCGCACCACTAGACCAAGATAGAACTCCAAAAGATAACCAAAACCCTCCACGAAAACAACCTTACTTTATAGAGAGAGAACTTGTGTTGTCTATTCTTCAAATGAGGCGCCTAGCCTCTTATAAATACAAGTTGAGTCATAGTTAGGGCCGACTTGTACAATTGACACTTTCTAATTTACATTTGACTTTTACAAAGGCACAATAGGGTCGACTTTACGAATACAACATAATATTATTCTTTAGGGTTTTGACTTGGTCTAATACAATACATATACAATAAGAATATCTTCCGAAGCTACTCAAACTTCAACATTAAGCACATAAAGACAACTAGTGCATTGGTCAAAACAAATTGCACCACTAAAAATTCGTAATGGCCATACCTGGTTCTAAAAAATTTCTTACTGATGTCTTCTCACTTAATTCTCACCTGGTGATATCTTGATCTCAAGTCTATCTTTCAAAATATATTTTCTCCTCTTAGTTGATCAAAGAGGTCATCAATTTTGGATAGAGGGTATTTTTTCTCCACAATGGCTTTATTCAACTATCTAAAGTCAATACACAACCTCAACCTTCCATCCTTCTTTTTAACAAAGAGTATCGGTGCTCCCCAAGGTAAAACACTTGGGCATATGTACCTTTTCTTCAATAATTCTTCTAGCTTCATTTTTAATTCTTTTAATACTGGTGTACCCATTCTTTAAGGATTTTTTTACACTTAGCCAACTCTTGGTACTAAATCAATAGAGAAATATATATCCCTCTTTGGTGGAAATCCTGGTATTTCTTTAAAAGCATCCTCAAACTCTTGCAATACTCAAAAATATTCAAGACTTGGCACTTTTGTCTTTTTTGGATCCTCCACATGAGCTGCAAACAATTGACATCCTTTCCTGAAACATTTTTCCAGTTGTAAGGATGAAATATACCTTATAGAAATGGGTCTTGGTATTCCTTTCAGAATGATCTATCTTCCTTCTTCACCAAGACATGTAAATGTCTTTTTTTATGGAAATATAGGACATCATGATGCATGTCCAACCAATACATTCTAATTAGGTTATCACAATATTCTAATGGTATGACATTCAGATCAACATTAGTACTCACTCCATTCATATTTATTGGGAAATATTTGTCAGTCTCATTGATCCTTCTTTTTGTTCCAATGGCTAGCTTCCATATCAATCATATGGGATTCGTGTTTTGCTTGTCGATCTTCAATGGATGCATATATCCTTGGAATATTTATGCCCATGTGTTCTACTATTGTAGCCACTTGGATTTTGTGCAGTATCCTCATTTTGTCTTCTCTGTGAGGGAAATCCTTGTACATTTTATCTACTTTACATCCACAACATTTGATTGGTGGTCTTCACCTTTTTCCCAAATATTCTTCCTTCTTGAATTCATTCTTAGCAAGTCGATCTTGATGATTTGTATTAGGATTGTTTCTATTGAAAGGATTTTTGAATTCATTCCTTCAATGATTAGATTTCTCCTTACGTTTATCCTTCCCTGATTTCTACAAATATTATCTTGCCTTGCCTTGCTCATATAGGTACTTAGTTTTTCTAATTGTATCTATCAAAGTTTTGGGTTCATCATATTTCTTATCTTTAAAGAAAGATGGAAACCCACTCAAAAACCTTTGTATCTTCACCTTTTCATCCTTGATAAACCCCACATACTTCAAAAATCCCAAGAACTTATTTTCATATTTTCCCATGGTCATGCTCCCCAACCTCAGTTCAAATAAATATTGCATATTCTTTTCATAGTAGTTCTCTAAAAGATAATCCTTTTGAAAATATTTCTTAAACTCGGTCCAAGTAATCCTTTTGTCATCAATGTGCTCAGCTTGCTTCAATTGATCCCACCACATAACATATTTTCCATGCAAATGTTATGCGGCAATCCTGGCTTCAAAGTTAGAGGAGTAGTTGGGTAACTGAAAATACTTCCTAATTCTAAGAAACCAGGCTTCAACATCTTCTTCTCTTTCTCTTTCACCATCAAAGGATGGTGGCTTAAGCTTCCTAAGCTCTCCTTGCAAACTATTCAACTCATATCTTCTTATTTGATGCCTAACAGGAGACACTTCTCGAGTGCTCCTTGAATCTTTAGATGCACAAAACTTCCTAGTTCATTAAAGAGGTGACTAATTTCTATGAGTTTTACTATAACTTCTTGAGTGATTAGGTCTTATGTAGTTATCTCTTCTTCCATGATGTCTACATTCTTACTCATGTCTTGAGCCTGATCCATTCTTTGCTTGCCTCTTCAACTAATTTAGGATTTGCATCATTTGATAATTTATTTGATTCTTCTCCACATGTGCTCGCATTATCTTCTAATTGTCAACTCTATAACCCTGCACTTCCATTTTGATATTTTTCATAGTATCTACCAATTTTTTTGGTTCCACTTTGCTCCTATGTCCATTAGATTTTGTTTCAACATTACCCACACTGATGTTTTGGCATTTGTCATCTCTCTCATTACTATAGACTCACTGATCATCCTCCATGTCTCTGATATGCAATCATGGGATTGAATTGATCAGCTTATACCTCTAATTCTACAAAATGTGCAAGAAACATTTTTTGTTAGAATTATGCATATTATAGAAATTATGTCAATTAATGCTACATGTCATTTTTCTTCTCAATTCATGAAGAATTATGTCATAATTATCCAAATCATAATAATTCCATGTTATTCTCCTATGCATCATATTTCCAATGACTATTCCTATGCCTAAATCTAATTTCTATGCTAAAAGTTATGGCTTCCTAAAAAACAAATTTCACCCAATTTGTGCATTGTCTTCACTGGTGCAATTTTACTAGAAGGCCAACTTCCATCAACTGCAGAAGAAAATACATCAAGAACCAAGAAAAATTTTGTATTAGGAACAGATAAAACTCATTATGTTGAACACACAAAAACCTTCAAATTATAAATCTGTTTCTCCGGTAAGATTCTACAACAATCTAAAATTTGCAACTTTGTCCTTTTTACTATTTTTAAAGACTTGGAATTTAAAGCAAAACTAGTTATCTCCCAAACTGTGCACTTATGGAAAAACTTCATTATACCAAAGTTTTCTATCTTAATGAGTATGGAAAATATTGAGTAAATAAAATTTTCTATTTTTCAGATTTGGGATCACTTTTCCTCCTCTGAAAATCCCAAAAATCCCCAAAAAGTGGTCTGGAATAGTGGATTTTGGCCTATTTCAACATCCTCATTCCAAACCCCTTAGAGTTTATCAAACTTCTTCAATTGGTATTTTCATGTCTTATTTTTGAAATCTCTCTAACAATTTCAGTTGAGTCTATATCCCAGTCACTGAACTAAACCTGGATATTTAAAAACCATTATCTAAAGTTTCTGAAAAGTCCAAGAAGAAATGACCAATGACCCTCACTGGAAATTTTGTAGAATTCCTCACTAAGGAAAAACCCATCATTTTTTTTTATGTCAATCTGATTTGTTTTGTTCCAGTTATGGCCAAAATAAGAAAATGGCTCCAAACTTTGTTTTTCTTTTGAAACATAGGAAACTCTATGCATATGTGGCATATGTCGACATGGATATTGATATGACACCATGTGTTCACATGGGACCCTTATCGAATTCCATCTCACCCTTCCAACCACCTGGACCTACCCCATCATCCTCCTTCACCACCTTCTCTCTCTCTTATACCTTACCTTTACCTTACATTTACCTTACCTTTCTCCTTCATTATTTGAATCAAATAAAGTGTTATTAAATATGGGACCCCACCCATATTGGTTGACACATGGAACCACCAAAATGTCCCATGCCACCAACAGGTCCCATCCCAACCTTTACTTCCAATACAAAACCCATCCACACCCCCAATCTGATGGTAGAGAATCGAGATCAATCAATGGTTATGGTGGATTTCGTAGATTGAAGTAACTGGGAATTAATGGTTCCCAAAAACCTTTGAAACCGCCATACTACCAAGTGGAAACATGGTAGTTCCACATTCATTTTGGGGCTTTTGCAACAATTCCAAAACTGCTCAAAAACCACTCGTGGTATCAGTCGCCACCCCACATGTCACCCCACCACAGATATCTACTACTCCGCCATCAGGGCCTGCCACCCCACCATCATGGCCTCCACCATAGCCCTGCCACCATGGCAGTACACATCACCACTGCCACATCACCCAACATGTTTGGCCACCCAAGAGACTTTGAGCTTGGCATATGTGAAAATAATAGTTTTATACCTTACAAGTTGACCCATACAACCCAAGCGTTAACCAATGTTATGATACCAATATGTAATGTACCCATTACCAACAACCATGAAATTTTTGCTCTGATACCAATATATGATGCACCCATCGACCTAGGTACCTCAAAATTCATTTTCTTGATGGATTTCCAGTTTTTTATACCAATTATTAAATTCAAGAAGCATGAAACCAATCCATGCAATTAACAAGAACATGTTACACTATAAAGGAAATGATTAATATTCCATGCACAACGTTAACAAAAAACATGCATGATATAAACACATATAGGAGATAATTAATACACAACATAATATATAAATTGCATAGAAAACACAAATATCACGTATCTTTAAATAAACCATTCACCAACTGGTTACATATGTCAACCGCTCCACCCAACCATAGACATTATTGTTCTACTCTCAACATCAGGTCACCCCTGAGACAGGGCTATGAATCCACAAGGACGAGTCCTAGGCCAACTCTACACACACAACCAACTATCAATCTCTCACAAGTTTTCAAACCACACAAAAATAATAGGTTACCTTATCTCTTCCCCATCAGCCTGCACAACCCAAAGAAATGAACCCCTTTATGTACAACGCAGTCCCTCGGGCTATTCCACTTCTTTTCCATGGTTCCAATGCTACTGGTATAGAAATCTCAATGTTGAAAACTCCAATGATTCTCAACAGTAGAGATTTCTTTCACAACTTCCATCATTCTCATGCACACATGCATACATTCCTTTTTGGAATAATCAACAGTTACCTACAACCAACAAGCAATGGCTCTTTTCTCCCATAATTCATTTCCCATGTCCAAACCAAGACCCAAAATGAGCAAGAATGAATGAAGAACCAATAAGAATGAATGGCTAACCCAAAATAGCCCAAAAGCAGGGTTTATATAATTACATGCAATTAAGCACCATGTGGCTTCCTCAAGAAGCTCACCTAACCACTTTTCCCCACTAAAATCAATATGGGTGAATAAAATAATAATAAAAGACTTAGACCCTTTATCCCCCTCTCTTGTGGAATCATGGCCCCATATCTATGCCCGTGTTAATATTGCATTCATCGATGCATTTTATTATTATATTCAAAGCATTACATTTCCAGGCTCTCAATCCTTGAAAATTTACAGGCACTACAACCTTTCATCAAATAAACAAAAATACATTATTAATCCGAAGACTCAAAACCAGGGTATTATTATTAAGAACCAAATATCAAAATAGCATAAAAACCTCAGAATAAGTAATCAATGCCTTGACAAAGAGAGAATTCTAGATAATAAGCCTCTTCGAGGTGGAAACCTCCTTATACACCACATAAATTTTCAAATACAAGATGATTCCAAATGAAAATATCTCCTTGGTATATATAGGAGACTAGGAGGTACAATTACAACTAATGGACCCAAGCCAACATAAATAAAATAGCAATACTAATGTAATATGCCCCAATTAAGGGGTAATGTGCCACTATTTAGGGCTTAACATGCCCCTCCCCTTCAGACAAGTGTTGTCCGCAATGCTTGAGAAATTATGCATGCTTATGTATAAAAGACTCATCTTCCCAAGTGGAATCTTCAGCAGATAGTTTCTTCCACATAATGAGATACTCTGAAATGTATATATTTCTCAGCTAGAAAATTCTTGTGTCGGTGATAGCTTTGGGCTCCAATATGATTTTTCCTTCCACTTCAAGTTCTAGAAATATAGTTTGGACGAGGATCTTGTCACCTATAACCTTATTTAAGCATGAAACATGCAAAACTAGGTGTACTCGTGAATATGCAGGCAACTCCAATTTGTATGCCATAGTACCAATATTTTGCAACACCTTATAAGGGCCATAGTACTTTGGGGATAATTTATTATCCTCCTTATCTTGCTTGAGGGACATCTGTTTGTATGGTTGTAGTCTTAAAAATACCCAATCCCCTACTTCAAAACTTCTTTCACTATGATGTTGATCTGCTTGTCGTTTCATGTGATTTTGTGCCATGGTCAGGTTTGTTGATATTATGGTAGCTGCGGGAGGTATTTACCTCCACGTGTAAACCTGATGAGAATAGAATATTTCGAGAAGCAAGAAGAAACCCTAATTGATTGCTTAATAAACCTAGAAGACAAGTCGCCTCAAGGGAATGACTTGTATTAGGTTATTAACCTCCAAGAGAAGAAGTCGGCTAAAGGAAATAATATATACTAAAGAATTAGTACCCAGAATGAGAAGTTGGCCCAGGCAGTCTGCCAAATTTAGTATAAATATAGGAGGCTAGTCTTCATTCTGGCAAGCATTCTCAGAATTGCAGAGCTCACTTGTGCGCACTGTAGTTATCTATTTTTGTGCGCAAGTTTGGAGGAGATTTGTTGTTGTCGTTGCTGCAGCTAGCAGATTACATTTTGGCTTGGACTATCTCTTGGTTATGGTTTGGACTATCTAATCATCTCTTGTTTGGTGCGTTATCCTTGGAAAAAGGTGCAATACCCTTTGTTTGGCTATCTAGCCTAGGGTTTTCTTCCAGAATGATTCTCTGTCAAGGTTAAGGTGCTCGAAGGGTGGCTTCGGCCTATGGTTGGGTGACAATAGTGATATTGTCTATGGTAAAATGAGCACATCCATTATATTCTAATAGGTTATGGGCCCACACCTCCTTCACTCAGTCTAACCACTGGAAGGGAGTATAGCCATAAGGATATTAAGCTTGTCAAAGAACTGTCGCTAGGGTTTCTAGTAGGAGCAGTCACCAAATCATTGTCGCTAGGGTTACTAGCAGGTGTAGTTGCAGAAACCCTAATCCTCTCATTGAGGCACCTTAAGTGAAGAGATTGACCTAATTTCTGGATAGACCAGTGCGCCCTAGCCTAGCGCATCTCTTGGTACTCTCAGCAAGCCAAGACGTCAAGTTTGAGTTTTTGGTCAAATCTAGGGTTGACCAAGTCAAAGAAGCCATGACCTACTCCATGAAATCAGAAAACAAGTTAGATGGAGCTTCTAACTTAAAAGCATGGAAGACAAGGATTGACCCCATCCTTTCCAAGAATAAAGTGTTGGATATCATGAAAGGAAAGATTGTAGAACGAGAGTTTGAAGAAGGAAAAGAGAAAGAACTGCAGAACGTTGTAGTTATGGAAAAGTTCAAAGACAGTGACATCAATGCCATGAGTATCATAGTGGACTCTATAAAATACCACTTGATACCCTACATCTCCCATCTTGACTCATCAAAGAAGATGTAGGATGCCCTAACAAACCTCTTCTCAATTAGAAACATTGGACAAGTAATGAGTCTGAAGAATAAGCTCTGTGACATGAAGATGAATTATGATGACAGTATAACATCATACTTTGTGAGAATCTCTCAGTTAAGAGATCAACTACAAGCTATTGAAGAGATCATTTCAGAGAAGGATTTGGTAAACATAGTACTCAATGGTCTTCCCAAGACTTGGGATGCATTTGCCGCAAGCATGAAGACAAGGAAGGAGTATCCTACATTTGAAGAGCTTTGGACTTGTTGTGCTCAAGAAGAATCAAGCATCAGTGCAAAAGACAAACCTCGAAAGAAATACGATGATCAAGCCCACAACAAAGTTCAAGCATTTCAGGACAAAAAATAAGTTTGGCTCCAGAGAGAAACCAAATCAAGAGAGATATGTCAAGAATACAATGCTTCAATTGTCGAAAGTATGGTCACTACAAGAATCATTGTCCCGAGTTAAAGAAAAGGAAGGAAACACATGAAGCATCAGTTGTCGAAGAAAGGGAACCCTCAAAGAAGACTAAGTAGGACAAAACAGACTTATTCTTCTAAGACAAGGTAACAATACTCTTCATAGTTCTTGTACATATCTTGTTTGCATAGTCTCTGTACATATCTTGTATATCTATCTCTTAGAAGATAATATGTTCCAAGAATAACTATACTCATGGAAGAACAACAAGATAAGGACTGTTATCATTATGAATACAAGTCAAACAATACACATGAAAGGATGAAGAACATCAAACAAATCATGTGGAAGTTCTTACATAAGTAACAGCTGCAAGATAAGCCGAAATCAAAAATCCAGAAGAAATTGGAGAAAGACTTATGACACCTTGCAGAAGGCAATAAGGATGCAAACGGAAGTGTGGATTATGTTATATGGAGGGAGCCGATTATATGCACTCATACATGAAACACGGATTAGGAGGGAGCTAATCCTATGATCCATTGAAGATGATGAAGTATATATCTATGGTAGTAGCCATGAAAAGCGGTACGTGTTCAGTTTGACTTCAGAAGAAGCCTTCTTCAAAAAGAAGCCCTAAAGTATCCCTAGTTGTCCATCCACATCCACGATCCTACGATGGAAGGAAGAAGTTGGAATCTCCAGAGCATGGAATCTATAGAAAACTCCATGGACCCAAGAGCTAAAGAAAAACATGAGGAAGAACATGAAGATTCCAAGAAAGAAAGAGAAACCAGAACAACCAGTCATTGTATTGAGAATCAAAAGACTACCAGCCTGATACGAACTCACTAAAATAAATCAAGCAGAGGAACTGAAAGTTGTGATGAAGAACAGTGTATGGAAGACTTATGAATGAAAGCATTGCGAGATCTAGAACTATAGGTTTTCTATATGGAGGGAGAAGACTATGATGATTGTTCATTCCAGTAAACTCTGCATAAGCCACTATATCGTCCGCAATATCCATGGGTTGGAGTTAACATCAGACAAATGTAAGGATTGTTCTCCTCAACAAAGTAATCAAACAAAGAAGTGTATAGAGACCTCAAGTTTTTGAGGTATACCAGAAGGAGACTCTTGTATGCAGATGGAAAAAGACAACTTGGTAGAGAACCTCAAATGCACAACAGAAGCATGGTGAAAAACCTTCTATAATAGAGATATTGTATCAGAATGGTTACTCAGAAGCTCAAGATGATGGATTGTTAATCCATGTCAAACCCTCATGATGGCAGAAGAAGTACCACTTAGATATGTTCCAGTTTGACCCTTGCCACGATGTTATGAGCTAGCAGTAAACAAAAGATGAATCCAACAATGATTGATCAGAGCTATATGGATACTTCAGAGAATACAAATGTTCCAAAAAGACTGAAGTACATTGAGATCAAGAATTACACTCTCCGTGATGAATTCCAAAAAAGAGAAAGTGGTTCTCAAATATATATCTCCACAGATGAGCAGATAAGAAGAAATTTTCGTAAAGCCTTTGTCCAAAATAAAAGAGTTTGTGTACTCAAGCTGGAGCTTGTGGAGATGACTTCCTCATTCAAAAAGGAAGAGATGACTCCCAGGTTGGGAGGGAGCATTGATGTGTTATTGATTTATGGACAGTCATTTTTTAGTTCGAAAAATGGTCCAGGATGAGCAGTTCCTTTCCAGTTTGGAAAGTGATTTGAGATTTCTAACGGACAGGCATTTTCCAGTTCAAAAAATGGTCTAGATCGAACGGTCATTTTTGTAATGAAAATGGTTCGATGGATTGCTGATGTACCATAGACAGCGATTTCCCATTGTGGTTAACATGGGGAATGGTCTAGGGCAGTCTCTCTTCTTGAGGGTTACTCAAGAAGAATGGCTCGCCTCGCCAGACAGTCATTCTTTCGAAGCTTACAGTTGTGAGCAGTTTCGAAGAATGGCCTATTTTGGAGGTTGGTGCAGGACAATCATTTCCTTAGGAAATGGTTCGGACAGTCATTCCTTAGGGAAAATTCATTCTCTCCAGGTTTCACTCTGTTTAGTGCCGGAGGAATGGCCCAGGGTGGGGAATGGTCCAGGTTCAACAATCAGGGATAGGGATTTCCTAGGGAAAACTCATTCTCTCTAGGTTTTACTTTGTTTAGTGCCGAAGGAATGGCCCAGGGTGGTGAATGGTCTAGGCTCAGAAATTGGGACAATTATTCTTCGTTGCTTGAGAAGAATGGTCCAAATAGATCATCATTTATGTTTTACCTTCTGAGGGTAGATGCTCTTCCAAGATCTCATAGATGTGAGTGGAAGAATGGCCCAGATGATTCAGTTTATATCATAACAATGTTTTATGTGCAGGTTGATATCAGATGATTGTTATGGAGACTGTATGTCTTTAGACAGAAGATGTATGCTACTGTGGTGGATGTGTTCCACTGATTATGACTATACGTCACAGATCAAGTATCTGTGTGCTACTCGGTGTGGTAGTGTACCATTGGATTGTATTTGTGTACTACTATGGATAGACATAGTTGTTTTCTATTGAATGATATTGTTCTGATTGCCTTGAAGACTATCAGCAGTGTTGGAAATGATTATCAACTAGATGGATGATCAATGGACAGAGATTTCCCATATGAAAAATGGTTCAGAACATTTATTCTTCTAGGACATATGTCCATATTAGAAGAATGGCTATTGTGTCACTCTGTGGTGTGAGTGACTTATCCAGCAGCATGTCTGATTACTCAGATGGAGTATGGTTTCGAGAGATGATGCAAATAGTGATGATGGTGCTCATGATCTAGTCATGAGATAGTCTATACGACTATGTTGATTCTACCGAGTAAATGGTATGTTTGTGCTCAAGACCATTACCTTCAAATACCTCCCTAGCTAGGAGGGAGTGTTGATATTATCGTAGTTGCGGGAGGTATTTACCTCCACGTGTAAACCTGACGAGAATATAATATTTCGGGAAGCAAGAAGAAACCCTAATTGATTGCTTAATAACCCTAGAATACAAGTTGGCTCAAGGGAATGACTTGCATTAGGTTATTAACCTCCAAGAGAAGAAGTCGGCTAAAGGAAATAATATATACTAAAGAATTAGTACCCAGAATAAGAAGTCGGCCCAGGCAGTCTGCCATATTTATCATAAATACAGGAGGCTAGTCTTCATTCTGGCAGGCATTCTCAGAATTGCAAAGCTCACTTGTGCGCACTGCAGTTAGCCAGTTTTGTGCACAAGTTTGGAAGAGCGTTGTTGTTGTAGCTACTGCAGCTAGCAGATTATGTTTTGGCTTGGACTATCTCTTGGTTATGGTTTGGACTATCTGATAAGCTCTTGTTTGGTGCATTGTCCTTGGAAAAAGGTGCGCTACCCTTTGTTTGGCTATCTAGCCTAGTGTTTTCTTCCGGAATGATTCTCTGTCAAGGTTAAGGTGCTCGGAGGGTGGCTTCGACCTATGGTTGGGTGACAATAGTGATATTGCCGATGGTAAAATGAGCACATCCATTATATTCTAACAAGGTTGTCCTTTAAGAGTTGGATAACTTGTTGTTGATGCTCGATGTGATCTTCCACTGCTTGAACCTTAGATTTTTCTTTTAGAGAAGAAGTGATAGACAGTGGGTGATATCCATAGAGCACAATAAATGGTGCCATTTTTGTTGCAGTATGAAAGGAAGTGTTATACCACCATTCTGCCAAGGGTAACAACTTGAACCATTGTGTTTGTTTATCAGAGACAAAGCAACGAAGGTAGCCTTCTAGACATTTGTTAACTATCTCATTTTTTCCATCAGATTGAGGATGATAAGATGAGCTATGAGCCATTTGAGTACCCAAAAAATAAAATAATTATATCCAAAAATGTCCAGTGAAGATTGGATCTCTGTCACTTACAATAATCTTTGGGCTTCCATGTAGATTTTGAATTGTCTCCATGAATGTGGTGGCAACTGTACTGGATTTGAAAGGGTGAGAGAGTGCACAAAAGTGTGTGTACTTGGTCAGTCTATCAACAATCACCGTGACGACACTCTTCCCTTCACACTTTGGTAACCATGTGATGGCTAATGGTTGTAAAAGACCTGGGATATTAATTTTTTCCACCTTATTTTTTTGGAAAACCAAACATTCTTCCACAAACCTTTGAACATTAGTTTTAAGGTCATCCCAAAAAAAATCCTTCTTGACCCTGTGGTAGGTTTTCAAAAATCCCGAGAGCCCTCCTATAGGAGAGGTGTGCAATTTCAAGAGTACCTTTTGTTTAAGTTGGGAGTTCTTACATAAATATAAGAAATATGTGTACCATAGTGAATCATTTTTCCATGTAAATGTATCTGATGCATCAGAATCTTGTTGCAACCTTTGAATGAGACTCCATGATTTTTAGTCATTCTTCCATTCATCCCTTACTTCTATTATCCAATCAGGTTGGATGATCAAGATAGCACAGAGAAAGGCCTCAACATCTTCATCCTTTCTTGAGAGTGCATCCGCCACAACATTTTTCTTCCCTTTTTGTAGATGATTTAAAAATAATAACCCAACATCTTGGTCACCCATTTTTTTGTTCTTTTGAAGATAGTCTTTGTTCCAAGAAGTATTTAAGACTATCATGTTTTTTTTTTTACCTTGAAGTGCCTACCTATTAGGTAAGGGCGTCATTGCCTCAATGCATGTAGTATTTCCATCATTTCCTTCTCATAAATGGGTTTGTGTAAGTCCTTTCCCTTGAGTGGTCGACTTTCAAAATCAAGGGGCCTTCCTTCTTGCATTAGAAAAACACCAATTCCATTCCTAAGGCATCATATTCCACAATAAAGATTTTTGTGAAGTCTAGTGTGGTCAAGGCAAGAGATTTTCACATTGCCTCTTTAAGTTGTTCAAAAGCTTGAGTTGCCTCTGGAGTCCATGAAAATGCATCCTTATTAGTTAATGTTGTTAAAGGTGTTGCTATTCTTCCATAGTTCTGAACAAACTTGCAGTAGTAACCTGTCAAACCCAAAATTCCTCTAAGATTCTTCAATGTTTTAGGAATTGGTCAGTCCGTCATGGCCTTAATATTGTTAGGTTCTATCTTGACACCTTCATGAGATACAATATGACCCAAATACTCTACTTCCTTTACCCCAAAGAAACATTTGGATGGTTTGGCATATAGTTGTTGTTGCTTTAGTAGTTGTAGCATCCTGTCAACATGTTGAACATGATCCTCCCAATACTTGTTATAGATTAGTAAATCATCAAAAAATACTAACACAAATTTTTGAAGGAAGGGCTTGAAAATGGAATTCATCAACCCTTGGAATGTGGAAGGTGCATTTGTAAGGCCAAAAGGCATGACCAAAAATTCATAATGGCCTCCATGAGTTTAAAATGTTGTTTTTGGGATATATGCTTCCTTCATTCTAATCGGATGATACCCTGAACGGAGATCCAACTCTGTGAAGTAGATTGCTCCATGTATTTCATCTAACAATTCATCAATCACGGGAATGGTAAACTTATATTTAATAGTGATATTGTTGAGCTCTCTATAATCTGGACACATACACCATGAGCCCTCTTTCATGAGTACCATTACCAACGGTGCAGAGGAAGAACTTTGGCTTGGTCTAATAATGCCAGCCTCTAACATTTCTTTAACCATATGCTCAATTTCACTCTTATGGGCATAAGGGTATCTGTAAGGCCTGATGTTAAGAGGAACACTCCCAGGAATTAGGTGAATAGCATGATCATGTTTGTGAGTGGGTGGAAGACCTCTGGGAATATCTTCAAATACTTTTGAATGCTTATCAATGATCCCTTGGAGATCCAGGGGAATAGATGGCTTAGATGTTTGAACATCCAGTGAGCATAGTTGTACAATTACACCCTAATGCCCCTTTCTCAATAATGTTTTCATGTCATTAGAGCTTGTCACCTTATTGGGTTTCCTTGTGATACCCCCTTAACTCAATTTCCTTTCCTTCCAATGAAAATTTCATGAAAAGTTCTTGAAAATGAAAAGCCACCATTCCCAATGATTGTAACCATTGGAATCTTAGTACGACATCATCACCACCCATGGGTATAGAAATCATTGGACTATTCATTACATATCCCCCCATAGTAAGATTGATCTTATGGAATTTTCCTGAGAAATTGATAGTTCCTCCATATGCAATCATTACTTGAAACTATGGTGTTGGATATATAAAGCAATTGAGATCTTTGGCTAGTTTGTAGTGAATGAAATTATGAGTGCTACCAGAATCAATTAGGATTATTACCTTTTTCTTTTTTATATATCCTTCGATCTTGAGGGTTTGAGGAGTGTTAATTCCATCTAGTGCATTGCATGATATGGTGGGAGTCAACTCTTCAGAAGAAATCTCTTCTATGTTTTCATCTTGAGATGGTTCTTGTTTTTGTTTTTGTTCTTCTTCCTCTTCATAATCTATGTAGAATAATTTCTTCTCACCACACTTATGTCCCTTACTATACTTGTTTTCACAATTAAAGTATAAACCTTTTTCTTTTCTTTCCTCCAATTGTTGAGGTGTCAACCTTGTAGGTTGAGGTGTTTTAGAAGAAGGAACATTATTATCTCGATAGATGTTAGGAGTGGTACTTCTAGTAGCCATAGCCATATTTTTACTTTCAACATTTCTCGCCACCCTGAACGCATTCTCCAATGATTTGGGTTCCCAAAGGTGAACCTCGTGTTGAATGTTATCCTTTAAATTTCCTATGAATACATCAATCAAGTGCTCATCTAGAATATATGTTACATTTATATTCAATCTTTGGAAGTTCTCAATGTGCTCCACAACTGAACCCGTTTTCTTGAGATTTGTCAATTGGCTAAAGAAATTATTGCTTCGTGTATCCTCATAGTGTTCTATCATTTCTTCCATGAAAATTGTCCAAGTGACAAGTGATTTGCGAGAAAAAAGCCATCAATACCACACAATTGATTGGGTTCTAAATATAAAGATGCAATTCGTACCTTTTGTGGGTGTAGCACGTCATGTAGATCAAAGAATTGCTCCATCTAGAGTATCCATGTGATTGGATCCTTTCCATCAAACTTCTTCATATCGATCTTAGGAAAGGGGTTGGTCTTCAACCCAAAGTTGGAGTTTCTCCAGTCTAGATTCATATTCCTTGTGTCTTCATCATGAATTTCATGGGATACATTTTCACTTTCAAATGGCCTCTCTATTAGCAAATTTTTCAATCCTTCCATGATCTCCCTTTTTAAACCATCCATCTTAGTATCCATCATTGCTTCCAACTTAGCTTAAGTTGAATCCATCATCCCTTCTAGTTCATCTTTTGTTACTTCCTTATTTTGCAAATCATTTATGTCCCTACACATTTCTTCACCTTCATCAAGAGTCCAAGTAGGACTATCTAAAGGCTTATTTGGTGTAGAAATTCCCTTTTTTGGTGGCATGTTGGCCAAGTATCACTTTTAAACCTTGATTTGTAGGTGGTTTTGTTAGACGATCTTTCTTCAGTTGTATCTCCAAGATTTCGGCCTTTCTGGGTCTAATATTTTGGTTTACAGTTCTCTGATACATCTTCTCTGCAATGCCACATGTATGATCAAAATTGGATGTGCCAAGTGGAAGTTATGGTAACTTCCCCACACCTTGCTGATTTTTTCCCTTCCAGGAGAGCGTACTTGTAAAGCGTGCCAAGAGTACAATATCTCATATTTGATTCTAAAAATTACACCAGAAATACTATAGATTGTCCATTATCCAATGCAACTAGTCTCACTTAATTTGGATATTCACTGAAGAATATATAATTTTTTTACCCAAAACACCTGTTTGAGACTAATTAATATGACTAGTCAACTACCCTATATTACACAGGGTGTATATACAAAAGTAGGATGACCCAGAAGCTAAAATTTTTATCACAAATACCTTGATAATTTCTATGAATATCCTTTGAGTTTCAAGCTCTGAAACGTGACAGAGAAATTTGTATATTGAAAATTCCACGATGATTAAATTTAGGATGATTCTAGAACTTGATATTACACAGGATATATCTCCAAAAGTATAAAGCCTAATCAGATGCAATTTTAACCCCGAGTACCTTAATCTGTATACTAAATATCCTCCAAGGAGTTCCTTCTGAAATGTCGTAGAAAAAACGTTATAGTGAAAATTCCAAGGTGTCTTAGATGCAACAATGAAACCCCAAGACCTTGAGCTCTGATACCAAATGTTAAGATCCAAATATCAAAATAGCATAAAAACCTCAGAATAAGTACTCAACTTCTTGACAAAGAGAGAATTCCAGATAATAAGCCTCTTCGAGGGGGAAACCTCCTTATCCACCACGTAAATTTTCAAATACAAGATGATTCCAAATGAAAAGGTCTCCTTGGTATATATAGGAGACTAGGAGGTACAATTACAACTAATGGACCCAAGCCGACATAAATAAAATAAAAATACTAATGCAATATGCCCCAATTAAGGGGTAATGTGCCATTATTTAGGGATTGACAATTACAAAGAGAACCATTCTAACCAACAGAAGCCAAGGCATCCAAATGTACTAAGAACAACAACTTTCCAAATATAGCTCAGACACCATTCTTCTTGTCGTTTTGAATCCAGTGAACATATTGACCTACATTTTGTGGAAGCTTTTGGGTTTACCATCAAACAGAGTGCTAGGTAGTGGCACCAATATCAATTCATCATGGTTCCATTTTCTGATTGCAAACCATCTAGATGTGAGTGTACATGCATACATCATATGCAAGCACAACGATAGTTCAATGGCTCTTTATTTGAGTATTGGCGTGAGTGGAGTCCCTATGTTAATTTTGTTGAAGTAACAATAGATCCCCTACAAGAAGGAAACACTTGAAAGAAATCATAGGGCTATGATTAATAGTGCATATAAGGTCATCATATTGAATCCTCTTTATTGGGAGAATAGAGAAGTTTGAGTTCATTTATTGTAGGAAGAAGCCATTGTTATCTTCCTATAGGATATCAAAAATTGATTTTTGCAGATTGAAGGTCATTTTCTGATGTAAAGAAATTTAAATATGTGCTTTGCATCTTTCTGAATGGATCAGTTTGTTGAGTATTGTGTGTGTTATTTTAGTTCTTTTTTGAAGGTTTGTTCTTTAAAAGTTTATTTTTAATTAATTTAGCCAATTTTAAACACAATTGCAAGAAATTCAGAAGTTAGTTATAAGAATTTGAAATAGTCAGTTTTTTTTTTGTTTTTTTTTAAATGAAGCCTTTAGAACTAATCTCATATCATCCTTTGATCATTTTGTTAATAAGCCCTAAAATAACACTCTTTCCTTGAGTGCTCTTGCTCATCCTTAATTCTTGGTTTGAACATGTTTGTGTGTTATTAAGAAACCATTCGCATTGTCATGATTTACACCTCCATATGTGCCTCTACACCACTATGCAAGCACAATATTGAAGTGTAGACAACCTTTTTCACTTAGCATCCATGTCTGGTATGCACCTATATCATCTTAAACTATTTTCCAAAAGTAAAACTATTTTGGAAAATATTCCACATTTAATTGTTATAATTCTTGCTCAGCCTAAATGTCATTTTTCCTGTCACTTTCCAAAATAACATGTTGCTTACTTGGAGAAATTAGACCTTCTTTCATGTTTTCCTATAGATTTCCTTTCCAATGGATATACTCATGCTTCAATCTGATTTCTAAATTAAAAGTTGTGGTTCTCTGAAATCAACAATTTTGCCCCTTTTTTGCACTTGCCACACTGATACCATTAATCTTAGAGGCCAAATTCTACCACTTATAGAAGGAAAACTAGCAAGAACCGGGAAATTATTTATAATAGGAATATATAGTATTCCTGATTTTAAATACACCCCAACTTCCAAATCGGTGATTTGAAGCACCATTCAAATTATGTAGAAATTTGGAATTGTCAACTTTTCCCCTTTTACATTTTCTCTAGACTTGATTTTTTTAGCAAAAAATAGTTATCTATCAAACAGAGCAAAACTAGGAGAAATTTAGTAAAACAAAGTTATTGATATTGCTAAGGAGGTAAAATGTAAATTAAATAATATTTTTCCTTATTTTTTATATGGGGTCCCATTTTCTTCGAAAATCTCAAAAATACCCAAAAAGTGTCCCAAAATAGTGGATTTTGGCCTATTTTTGTGTCTCCATTCAAAACCCCTTATAATTTAGCGAATTTCTCCACTTGGTTTATTTGTGTGTACTCCCTTGACTCATTGTAATTTTTTTATTAGCAATAGGGACTTTATCAAGGAGTGCCATCTTGTTCTTCAAAAACCATTATTTTGCATTTTTTGAAAATTTGGAGTTGAATCAACTAAAGGGCCTCACTGACACTTTTGTGCCCCTTGATACTATGGAATTAACTCCAAATTTTCATCTAGTTCTAAGCTTTTATTCTTTTGTTATAGCCAAAGACATTTTTTGGCTCTAGACTTGTTTATTTTTTTTCGTTTTACTTTTTTATACCATCATCTTGTGTACGTGGAAACTGGCTGATGTGGTTGTTGATATGGTGTTGATACCCACCAAGCATCCCCTAATGTGTCAATGTCACCTACGTCATTTTCCTTTCCATTGATGATCAAACTATTTCTTCCATCCGCGAACCTCAAATTTTGGTTCTTCGACAAACTAAGGAATTTGTCTCATTGTTGAACAAATAATTTTTTCTATTGGTGAGCCACCAATTTGTTCCATCAACGAAAAAATAATTTTTTCCATTAGTGAACCAAATATTTTTTCCATCAGTGAACCAAAAATTTCCTCCATCAGTGAACTACAATTTTTTTCCATCAATGAAACTAAAAATTTATTCCATCAGTGAACTGAAAATTTCTTCCATCAATGAACCAAAAATTTCTTCCATCGATGAACTACAAATTTCCTCCATCGACAAACCGAAAATTTCCTCCATCAACAAACCAAAAATTTCCTCCATCGGTGAACTACAAATTTTGTCCATTGGTGAACTAAAAATTTCTTCCATCGACGAACCAAAAATTTCCTCCATCAATGAACTACAAATTTTTTCAATTGGGAACTAAAAATTCTGTCCATCGGTGATTCACAATTTTTTTCCTCCATCGACTGACTTCAAAATTTATCCCATCGATAAAATTCAAAATTTATTCTCATCATCAAACTATAAAATGCACTTTGGCGAACTACAAAATGTTCCTCATCGCTAAACTTCAAAATCTTTCTTCAACAAACTACAAAACTTATTGTTAGAAAAATAGGACCGCGAAGTAATAAAATAAAACAAATGCGGAAATAAAACACAGAAGATACACAATACAAGAGAGACACAGATTTACGTGGTTCACCCAGTGTGGGCTACGTCCACTAGAGAAATTGCTAGGTCCTTTCTTTATCATTATCCAACAAAATGAAGGGATACAACCTACAGCAAAACCCGATGTAACTTCCTCTTCTTTCTCTCACAATCTCCTCTCTTAGAATACAATACTTGCCCACCTACATAGCCGCAATACATTTCCCTCATAAAAGAGGGTTGCCTTCTAGGGAAAAAAACCCTAACATAATCTCTATCATTAGATCTGCGACGTTATAATGAACAGTCCAGATTTACAATGAAATTACAATATACTTTTATTAGGCAATTTTTGCTCTGGGGGCTCGCTTGCCCCCAGACCCCCCGGACCTCGCAGAGGGGGTACCCCCCCTCTGCACTCCCCCACGTGGAAGAGTGTACATACTTCTTGGGTGTAAATACTTCATGGGGTATAAACACGGCTGAAAGTAAAAGACCTCTAAATCAAGAAGATAATCAGGCTCCACAACCAACAATCTCCCACTTGGAGACTGATCTCAACAACTCCACCGCTGCTGTATAAGTTGGACTCTGAACCTTCTTGGACCTGGCAAATTTTTCATCTTCATCTTCATTCTTGAAGACCAACTGAAACTGAGCAAGAACTCAATTTCTCCCTGGTTACTCCCTTTGTTAACATGTCTGCAGGATTATGGCTAGTGTGTATCTTTTCCAACTTTAATTGTCCATCTTCCAAGGCGGATCATATGAAGTGGTACCTCAATTGTATATGCTTAGTCTTCGAATGGAAGGTTGAGTTATTTGCAAGGTGAATGGCACTCTGACTGTCACAATACAACCTGTTGTTCTCCTGGTTCTTTCCTAATTCCTCCATAAACCTTTGTAACCAAATCATCTATTTACTAGCCTCTGTAGCAGCAACATACTCTGCCTCTATTGTTTAAAGTGCAACAACATTTTGCAGTTTCGAAATCCAACTTACTGTTGTTCCACCTATAGTAAAAACATACCCTATGGTGCTCCTCCTGCTGTCTTTATCACCTGCCATATCTGAATCAACATATCCCTGTAGAAAAGTGTCTAAACCTCCAAAACACAATGCATGTGTAGTAGTACCTCTCAAATACCTGAGAATCCACTTTACTGCCTCCCAATGTTCTTTACCCGAATTGTTCATATACTTGCTCACAACTCCCACTACATGTGCAATATCTGGTCTTGTGCAAACCATTGCATACATTAAGCTGCCAACTGCTGATGAATATGGGACCCTGGACATGTATTCTATCTCCTCCTGTGTCTTGGGACACATTTCCTTATTTAATTTGAAATGGCTGGCCAAAGGTGTACTAACTGGTTTTTCATTCTGCATTCTAAACCTCTC
>ML794956.1:27113-103305 GCA_009831015.1 Picea engelmannii
ACATTTTCATTTTTAATCATCTTGGACTTGAACATTTAAGTGGGGTAAAAGGAGGTTGCCCCCTCGAAGAGGCTTATTATCTGAAATTATCTCTTTTTCAAGGCGTTGAGTACTTTTCCTGAGGTTTTTCTATGCTATATTGATGTTTGGTTCTTAACACAAGCAGACTCTCATATGTGCTACCTGAGAGACACAACAATGCTAAAGGAGATAACCTTACATCATAAGTATTATAAATAATATAATTTAAGTATATTACAATGTGTATTTACTATAACGTTGATCCTATTAATTTTTAAAACCTATATTTATTCTTAAGGATATATGCATAATTATATAACGTAATATTTATTTTTTTGGAATTTTTATTAACCCGCGTTGTATTTTCTTTCTAAAAGGAGGGTTTCTATTAAATTCTTGGTCAAATGGTTTCATATAATGAAAGATTCCATACAATTTATGCAGGTATTACAAAACTTTAATTAGCATCTTGTGCAAGAATTGTGTGAATATCAACAAGTGCAGAAATTCCAAAATCTTATGTGTGATCTGGTGTCAATGTTTTCATGGATGCCGAAACATCATGAGATGTTGCAACAATCCTGAATTTTTATTGTAGTCCACTATAATAATCCTTTTAAGATATGAATATGAGTATTTTGTATTTCTACGATATAATGAATTGAATTGAGAGAAGCTTGATGTTTGCAGCCAAAGTCTTGAGTCTATTTTAGATGTAGTAAAATCCAAGAAAGATCATGAAAGAAGAGGTTCACATTAGAGACTTTCGGAACACTTTTCTAGGGCTTTTCCATGCTAGCAATGAAGGCTTTGGTTTCTATTGATTCTACAATTAATGACATATGTCAGTGACATTTACTCCCTTCTAATAGCTTGGTTATCATGCAACAGTCCTCGGTGTCCTTTCCTTCTTTGCACAAGGCATGAGGAAGTCTCATTATGGCCATCCCTTACTCTAACATTCTAGTTATTGATCTGATTATCTCTTAAGATTTGGTCATCAATGATGTGGGCATTGGCTGCAAAGACTTCTTGAAATTTTGCACCAAAGGTGTATCATTAGGTAATGATATTTGTGTCGTTGAAACTCCTACTGATAATGACTTTGATGAATATGCTATTGTTAGTGATGAGCTCAAATGATTTACTTTGTTTGGTTTTTTGTGTCTTGAATTTCATAGCAATATTGATGAAAATTGGTTGAGATAACCCCTTGGGATATATATTTGGATGGAAGACGACTCAATTGCCAACCACAATAGAAATTGGTAAGTCATAGGGACTCAACTTAAACCTCAATTGGATAAGAATTAGGAGATCAAAAAAAAGCAAAAACCAACCCAAAGCCTTGCAAAAGTAAAGGAGGAAAAACAATAAACAAGTACATTAGAGCTATCCAAAAATGCACTAGAGAGAGAAAAAACACAGCCATAGAACAAGAGAACACCAAAGATATAGTGCATGTAGACTTCATTACTTGTATAAAAGAATAATGCTTATAGGCTAAAGAATAATCACATGATCACACAAGATGATATTACAAATTAATTTTGAGTTGTGTTTTTATACACTTGCTAAATCCTCGATTGACCATGTACACTTATGGATTCTAGATCCACGTTTTATGGACAGGTGAAACTGCCTTCACCTGAATTTGTTGAGTTTGATCCATGACCAAACTTATTTATAGACGAATTCAGTGATTGATCTATCATCATCTCAAACTGCCAAATCATCTCGGGAGATCTGTGCTCTCAAGGAGTGCTCTCTCTCCTTGAGAGACTTGTGCTTCATTGCTACGGTGTCTTTCGACACCACTGCTCTCTCGGATCCATTATCCTCTGCATTCAATCCATGTTCCAACATGCTATCAGAGTTGTTGGTTTCTTGATCTTGGGATCACAAAAGATTTGGATGTAAATGAGACAACGTTGAAGTCGTTTTGGATATCATATTTTCGAATGAAGAACTACCAACTAGCACAGCCACATAATTGTGGCTGATGAATGCCGAAAGGCATCTTTAATTTATTAAAAATAATTTTAATATAAACCCTAATTAGGGTTTGTAAATAAAATTTGCTATATCCATCTTTGCTATATAAAATTTATTAACCCTGTCATTAGGCACAAAAACTATTTGAGTTAAGCTGCGTACCATGGCTGTGTTAAGCTACATACCATGGCATTGCATTGTCCCGATTTCTTTGAGGAGTTTCTTGGTGACCTCGGTCGGCCAATATAGATGACCACGACCACAGTAAAACCAAGAAAAGTCTTATGGTGTGATGAATGGCGTTCGTCGTCGCGTGAGGAGTTTCTTGCTACATCCACGCGCCCGCCCCGGTAAAAAAATGACGGCGCACTCTAAAACACACAGATGAAATGGCACAGTTCATAATCCACGCGGCCACAAGCGGCCATACGCCTCCGCCCATGAACAATAATTTTTGTTGTTATTTCTTAATCATTGAACGTGGCAATTTGGTGGTGATCAAGTAATTCTTTAATCTTATTTAGTAAATGTGAAAAAGTAATCACATAAACGTACGTATTTATAAATGAGCGGAAGTTAATTTATCAAAATCTCATCCATTGATTAGAGAGGACAACGAAGAATATGCCAGCATCTTCAATTGCCAACCCTAAGATTGAAATTTATGATTAAAAGGTGATTAATTGTGCCCATTGTCAATAGGTATACGCCTTTCGGCGTAATTACTTGATACAAGTTCTCGATCATCCACCCATATGGATTGATTCAGAATGATATCGACCGGCCTCATTCCATAGCTCAACCGCTCATTGTACTTAGACGGATCTAAACACTCGTGTGCACTACGATCAATCGAGAAGGTATGACATGGGTTCGACCAGATGTCGACTAATTTTCATGGTGTGCGTGGTGTTCATGTTTTTGATAACCAAGAAGGCTCCTCAACCCTTGGTCGACTTGACTAGTGAGAAGGAGCATCGATCTTCTTTGAATCAACTTGACGGGTATTGCTTAGAGGAAACTAGATCTGACTTCCCTTTGTTTGTTGTCAACCAGGATAAGTTGACTTGGCTGGCAGCTCGATTTGGTTTGCCTCGGCACTCGACCCCCAAACATGACTTGACCAGATATTTTTTTTGGAGATTTGGTTGGCTTGACAGGAAGCAAACCTCAACTGACTTCCATGTGACTCAATCCGCCTTAAATATTTACATCATTTTGGTTGGCGTAATGAAAACCCTCGTGTGGTAAAGTTGCATGGATGTTGTTGACTGGAAGGAGATTCAACTTATCCCAGTTCTCAACGACTAGGAAGCAATACAATGTCTTTTGTGTGTGGCTCTTACATGCTATGGTGGACTTTGATAATTGTGCATAAAATTGACTTAGTGTAAATTCGATGGTCTATGCCAAGAACAGGTGACTTCTACTTCTTGTTATAGTCGACTTCCCATCCATTTTCCTTTGTTATGGATTTGTGTTTGGATCGTACCCTCCATCGATGATGGGCATGTTGCATGAATATGATGCTTCAATGCTTCAGAAATTGCAGGAGATCCATGAGAAGAAGGATCTTGCCTTGGAAGAATCTCATAGTCGACTTCAAGAAGAAGTCATCGCCTTGAAAAATGTTGTTGCACAATTGCAGAATGAGAATAACACCTAAGAAATGACCTAGAGATAGCCGACACTCAGCTAGAAGATGAGGTTGCTCTCTTTCAAAAGATCCTTCTGCGGCGGTTTGATGAAAAGTCTTGGAATATTGTTGACCTAGAATAGACCATGGAGACCATTTTCCAAGATCTGGTGGATAATTTTGGGGACAAGACGGATATTTTCAATGATCTTGTGAAAGAGGTGAAAGTCCTCTCTCGTGACAATGATTCCCTGAAGAAAGAAATTGTCGGACTGAAAAATCAATATAAATATGCAGAAGACGTGTTCCAGACTGTTGTTACTAAGCACTCTAGAAGAGTTGTTTCCCTGGGGAACATTATTGTTGTCTTTTTTCAGACCCTTGCATATGAATTTGAAGAAAACTATGACCTTATTGAAGCCTTGGAAGAAGATGTGAAATCCCTTCCTCATACAACAGTGAGCACAAATTCCATCCATCTTATGGAATAAAATACCTAGTTGACTTGTGAGGTTTCTCACTTGCAGGCCTATGTTGATGAGATTCATGAAGAAGTTGATCCGCTCCAAGAATATAACAATCGATTGTTTGATGAATATTAGGCATTGAAGGAAAATTATTATGCCTTATTTTTGCAGCTAACTAAGAAGGATGAGACTCTTCAGGGCCTGCAGACTATTGAACAAAATTTTGAGACAACTATTGAGAAGAAAATTGATGTTATTGTATTTCTTGTTCCACCATGTTGGCTAGTCTAATTGTTTTTTAGAAGAAAATTGATGTTGTTGAAATACCAAGCTCACCCATTTCTTTTTCTTTTGTTTGTAAGAAATATGTTGTCAACTTATGCTTTGAAACTAATAATTGTGTTGTTTCACCCAACTTTGAAAAACACACTACAGGTATAGGATCTCGACTGCTAAACAAGCTAGGATATATCGGAGGAGGACTTGGAAAGAATGGACAATGTATTGTTTCCTCCATTATGCCTAAGTTTCTGCTACCAAGAACAAATCTTGGATATGATGTTATTGTTTCCTTCTTGACTACACCTTCCCTTGCTGCAAACAGGGAAATTTTGTTCGTTGCAGGTGGAGTTCAGATTGATATGCTAGAAAATAAATCTATTGAACCAATTGTTGAGATGGTTGTTCTTGACATACCAAATTCTAAGAATATTGTTGATGTTGTTGTTTTTGATATACCAAGTTTTTCTACTCTTGGGAGTACACTTGGCCTTGTGCCTATATCTCTTAATCATCCTGCACATCCTTATGTGCCTTATCATCATCCTCGCCATAAAAAGAGTGGCACTCATGCTTTCATATCTTTTTACAAGAGACGTGAAAGATAGAACTATGGACCTAATATGACTACTAGGATTGACTGTGGTTGGATTAATGAATGGTCATGGGCACATTTGAACCAATGTTTGAAGAGTTCCTACTGTTATGTATCGTCAGTTGTATAGATGTACAATGTTCCTCTTCATTTTATATGCTTTGCAGTGATCGACCACAAGATTCGACCCAAATTGACAGTCGACTGGAGATCGAATGGGATGTTGGTCGATTGAGGCTCGACACGAATTGGAAATCACCTAGAGGTGTTTCGATTGTGTATTTTTCGACTGAGTTCTGACTAACTATTTTCCGTCGACTGGTGTTTTTCGACGAAGATTTGTTGTTGATTCTTTGACCCCTCAATTGTGTTTAAGGGGGGGAGTAATTAAAGTTGTTGGTGTATAAACCCAATTGATTAGTTGTGTGTTGACTTGACCTAGATTGTTAAGACTGGTTGAACCATGTTCAATTGTGTTATTAGGAGTTGTACTTCTACTTATTGTACCTATGGTAAAGACTATTTGGATACAGATACTATCTATCTTGGCAGAGATTGTTGGATTGACAGAGACTGATTATATTGGTGTGTTCTTTTCTAGTCACCTGATCGACTAGTTGGTGTTATCTTGTTGTCTAGTCAACTAACCGACTGGGATGTAAATGAGACAGGTGAAACCACCTTCACCCGAGTTTGTTGAGTTCGGTCCATGACCAAACCTATTTATAGATGATCTAAGTGATTGGTCTATCATCATCTCAAACTATCAGATCATCTCTGGAGATTTGCACCTGCTCTCCTTGAACAACTTGTGCTCCAGTGCTATGGTGTCTTTCGACACCACCACTCTCCTGGATCAGTTGTCCTCTGTGTTCAATCCATGTTCCAACATATCATATGTATAGAGATTTCCCTCAAAAAGAAGAAAGACTGAGGATTGTTCACAATGTACAATAGGTTGATGCAATTGAAGACATGGGAAGGAGCATGCCAAGGAATTATGCTCCTTGGAGAACAACAAAGCAGAATATTAATCTCATATGATTGAAGTAAAGGTAAGATTGATAATCAACCCATATTTATTTTAATTGATTCTGGAGCTAGCCGTATTTACATAGATCTTAATATTGTTGAGAGATTTCATTTTCAAAGAAGGAAAAATGGGAAATATTGGTTGGCTCAGCTACCCACGGGAGCTAAAAGAAGAATCAATGAGTTTGTTAAGGGTTGTCTAATGGACATGAATGAACTGACCACAAAGGCAGATTTGAACATCATATATTTGGGTTCATATGATTGCATAATTGGTATGGATTGGTTGGATAAGAATCATGTTTTCGTATAATGCTACAACAAGACATTCACTTGTCTTGATGAGGAAGCAAACTTGAAAATAGTTCAAGGTATTCCAAGGTCTTGAAACTGAAAAAAGCTTCAGGAAAGGATGCCAAATTTATGCAACCCATATGGAAGAAGAATCTAAGGAGAAAGTACCAAGTATTGAAGACCATCTAGTCTTAAAAGATTAAGAGGTTGTATTTAGAGAGATATGGGGGTTGCCACCAAAGAGAGATGTTGATTTCTCCATTAATTTGATGCATGGAGCTACCCCATTGTCCAAGACTCCTTATAGGATGAGTACACCAAAGATGAAAGAATTGTAAATGCGCCTTGAAAAAAATTTGAAGAAGGGGTATATACGCCCAAGTGTGTCACCATGGGGTTCCCTGGTGCTTTTTGTTAAGAACAAGGATGGAACCTTGACGTTGTGCATTGATTTCATATAGCTAAATAAGGTGACCATGAAGAACAAGTATCCTTCGCCAAAACACATGACCTTTTTAATCAACTAAAAGATGCAAATATATTCTTCAAGATTGACCTCAAGTCTAGCTACCATCGGGTGAGAACTAAAGAAGAATATATCGGCAAGACAACATTTAGAACAAGGTATGGCCATTATGAGTTTGTAGTGTTTCCATTTGGGTTGTCAAATGCACTAGTTGTCTCATGGGTTTGATGAACAATATTTTAAGAAATTACTTGGATAAGTTTGTCATTTTCTTCTTGGATGATATACTTATCTACTATAAGTCTGAAGAAGAGAATGAGCAGCACTTGAGTATGGTGCTAAAAGTATTGAAGGAAAATCAACTATATACAAATTTGAGCAAGTGCTCATTTTATCAGAAGTAGATTCATTATTTGGGCCATATTATTTTAGAGGAAGGGATAGCATTGGATCCTCAGAAGATTAAAACTATTATAGGATGGCCAACACCAAGCAATATTAGGTTTGAATAGACTTTGGAATGTGAAGAAATTTTTCAGCATTTAAAATATTTGTTAACAAGTGCACTGGTCTTGAATATTGCTTAGTTGGATGAGAACTTCATTATGTGCACTTATGCATGCAAGGAAGGGCTTAGTGGAGTACTTACACAAAATGGGCATGTGATATGATATGAATCAAGAAAGTTGAAAGACATGAGAGACACTATGCCATACATGATTCAGAATTGGCAGACATAGTTCATGCCTTAAAGATGTTGAGGCATTATTTCATGGGAAAAACATTTGAACGGAGGACAGACCATAGTGGTCTGAAATATTTTTTTGGACAAGCAACTTTGAATTCCAGGAAAGTTAGATGGATATAATTCCTCAATGAGTATGACTTTGATATAAATCATATTGAAGGTAAAAAGAACAAGTTGGCTTATGCACTCAGTAGGAGAGTGCATGAGATGCATGCTACAGCCACTAGCATGTGCAAATCTTATTTAAAAGATAGAATTTTGGAAGCTACAAAATCATATCATCTTTACTTACAAATAAAGGAAACATTACAACAAGGCAATTTTCAGCAGAAAATTAAAGATTATGAGTTGGGAGAGGATGGAATACTTATGTACGAGGGCAAAGTATATGCGCCTAAATATGAGGAACTGAAAAATAAAGTGTTGAGAGAAATGCATAATGTGACTCATGTTGGGCACCTAGGATATCATAAAGAAATTGCAATTGTAAAGAGCCAATATTTTTGTCTAGGTATGAAGAAATAGGTGGTTGATTATATAGCTAGATGCATAGAATTTCAAAAGGTAAAGGCTAAGCATAGACATCTAGCTGGATTGCTATAGTCATTTCTCATTTCTAAGTGGAAATGGGAAGTTGTGACAATTGATTTTACTACAAAGTTTCTCATAATAGTGAAGCAACATAATTCCATCATGGTGGTGGTGGATAAGCTAACTAAAGCTACTCATTTTATTCTAGTGAAGCTAACTCACGAAGTAGCCAATATTGCAGAAATTTACATGAAGGAAATTGCCAGGTTAAATGGTGTGCCTAAAGCAATTTTCTCTGACAAAGATCCCAAATTTACATCAAATTTTTGGAAAGGATTTGTGACAAATATGAATTTTAGCACAACATATTACCCATAATCATATCAACAAACAAAGAGATTCAACCAGGTGATTGAGGTTATGTTGAGGATGTATGTGATGGATAAACCATTAAAATGGGAAGATTATTTGTATTTAGTTGAATTTGATTATAATAATGGGTATCATGAATCTTTGAAGATGATCCCATTTGAAGCATTGTGTGGAAGGAAGTGAAACATGCTAGTGATTTGGGACAACCCAATAGACAGAGCAATGGTTAGGCCAAAATTGCTCAAAGAAATGGAAGAAGAGATGGTGAAAATAAAACAGAATTTAAAGGTTGCACAAGACAAGAAGAAAATTTATGCAGACAAAGGAAGAACGCATAGAGAATTCAGAGTGGGAGAGCATTTCTTCTTGAAAGTGAAAGCTAAGAAGAGTTCACTTAAATTGGGAAGCTTCCCAAAGTTGACAGCAAGATATTATGAGTCATTTGAAATCCTGGACAAGATTGGTCTTGTTGAATACATGCTTGCACTACTTGCATCCATGTGCATTCATAATGTATTTCATGTGTCTTTGCTTAAAACGTATGTGCTTGATGATAATCATGTAATTGATTGGAATGTGATCTAGGTGGAGCATGAGGGTGATTGTCAGGTCCAGTCGGTGTGCATATTGGACATGAAGGTCAAGGTGCTTCAGAATTGAGCAATCGAGTTGGTAAAAGTATAGTGGACTTGTAACAGTCCTGAGGATGCAACATGGGATCATGAGAATGCCATCCAAGAAGAGTACCTTCATATTTTTAGATATTTTTGAAGAATTTTGATTGTACATATGTATATAATGCACTAAGGATAGTGCATAAATAAGGGGGAGGGGAATGTAATACCCCTAGGTTGTAAATGTACATATCTTATATAGGTTGGTGAGCCATGATGTTTTGGGAAAGAGTGCCTATGTATATTTATGTTTTTGGATGGAGTGTTTGTTTGATATAAAGCCAGTGAGCCTAGATTTGTAAATTGCATTACACTCAGATATATTAATAAAATACAAATAAGTAGTTTAATCAAAATTTCAAATTTTGGACGTGTTTCAATTGTGATTTATTTACTTCTAGCAAATATTTGAAAAAATTCGAGCCAAAATTGTTAAATAGTATGGTTATTAGAAATATATAACCATTATGAAAAGTGCATGACATTTCAAAATTTCAAATAAAGGTAGATTATGGAATAACTTGTGTTCGATGATGGGTCAAATAATACAAGCATGCATGGGATCTAAGTTATGTAGTAAAACAAAATTCCAAGGAAAACTTTATGAGAGGATAAAAAGTTCATTAGAGATATCCAAAATATGTGCTAGAGAGAGAAAAAACACAGCCATAGAACAGGAGAAAACCAAATGTATAGTGCATGTAGGCTTAATCACTTGTATAAAAGAATAATGCTTTTAGGCTAAAGAACAATCACATGATCACACAAGATGATATTTCAAATGAGGTTTGAGTTTTTTTTATACACAACTCGAGGAGCACATCCTCTTGAAAGAGGATGTGTGCCCACATAAGTAGCCTGCGCTCCTGAAGAGGGTTATTGAACCTACACATAAAAGTTGACTAGGTTGGCCTTAACCATAACCTAGTATTAAAATAAATGATGGCCTTAGCCATAATTAATCCCTAAAAAACTACATTAATGATAAAATATGAGATGGTTACACCATGTGAAGATTACACCATTCTCAAGATGGAATGGTGACCTAGCTGGCCTACGCTTCCTCGACTGGTCAATGACAAGTTTCTAATATTGACCTTCCTATTTCATAAATGGATAAACCCCCTAAGCCTAAATAGAGGCATTATGGATGGGTATTGATTATTTTGTATGCAAAGGAAACCTTTGAAAGTTGTGAGCCAACCCCCCAAGGAAGATCCACCCTTTGGCTTGGGCTTAGTACCATCTCTTGTGTGACTCTTTGTTGTCATGTGTAAGCAACTTGGCCTTGCTTTTGGATTCTACCGTCAATGTCTCTAGTTGTGAAGCCTTTGAGGCAATTTTGTAATATGTATTCCAAGTGAATATATTCCTAAACCTTTAGGTTTTTTGGACTCTATACTTGTGGTGGTTGCATAGTTCAAGCCATTTTCTTCATATAAAACACCTTTTCATATTGTTTATTATATATTAGTCAAAGAAAGCATTTTATCCAAAAATAATAATAAGAGGTTCATATCAGTGATCAAACACTCACATGGTGGTAGTACCATATTTGTCATATTTTAATAACATGTCATCTTTCCATCCAACAATCAAATAAATTTCTAGCAATAATTCAAAAGAGGCTTTATCTCTTGAAATATACAGAAGATTTCTTGAAGCATTGGTTATATCTTAGTGAAAGAAAGTGGGCATATTGTTTACAAGTACATTCACAAGTTAAACACCTCTCTACTAAATTGGAGGTATATGATCTAGATGAGATTGATAAGCTTAAATTCATTGGAATATTGCTTAATCATCTTCAAAATGAAATGGATGTTTTCACTATTGCTTCCTTGAAGCAAGAATTCCCCTATGTTTTAAAGATTGAGCCAATTTTAGAGCAATGATTTTTGTTGATTGCACTTCTATATCTTTTTCTTTCACTTCTTCTCCTTTCCCAACTTAAAATATTGAATAAAAATGAAAACAATACCAATCCAAACATTATGCTTTAAAGATTGAGCCAATTTTAAAGCAATTTTGTTGATTACACTTCTATATCTTTTTCTTTCACTTCTTCTCCTTTCCCAACTTAAAATATTGGATAAAAATGAAAACAATACCAATCCAAACATTAGAAGAAGTATATATGAAAATATTGTATATGTCACAATCAATATATATGTCCATTTTTATGAGAAGTTTCAAATAGAAGACCAATAAAGAGAAGACTTTGATAGAGAGAAACAACTAGATAATAAAGAAGATGAAGAAATGTTAATCTCCAATCCTAGAATCTCTAATCTTGAAGTGGTCCTTGCACATTCCTCGGTCCTCACTAATCCAAAAACAATCTCACTCAATGAAATCAAACATGAAATAATGAAGAGGCATTACAACGAGTTCTTTTTATGTTTAAAATGATAAAGAAGATGAAGAAATGTTAATCTCCAATCCTAGAATCTCTAATCTTGAAGTGGTCCTTGCACATTCCTCGGTCCTCACTAATCCAAAAACAATCTCACTCAATGAAATCAAACATGAAATAATGAAGAGGCATTACAACGAGTTCTTTTTATGTTTAAAATGATTGTATTTAGTAAAAGTGTGATACATTTTAGAGTTTCAGAGGTTATTGTTTTTTTTTATCATTTTCTTTACTTTGCTTGTTATTGTCATCTTTTTCACTTTACATATATTACAAATTAACTCCAAGCACTGCATTTTTATAAAGAGGTATTGCATATTAGTTGGACAAGATTGAGAAGATCTTAATGAAAGATTGGATAAAATTGTAAACAATACCAATCCAACAGTTAGGATAAGTATCTATGAAAATATTGTATATATTACAATCAACATATATGCCCATTTTGATGAGAAGTGTCAATTAAAAGACCAATAAAGAGAAGATTTTGATAGAGAGAAACAACAAGATAATGAAGAAGATGAAGAAAAGAAATTTCAATCTGCAATCCTAATATGTCTAATATTGAAGTGGTTCTTGCACCATCCTTAGTCCTCTCTACTCCAAAAACATGCTCACTCAATGAAATCAAACAAAAATAATGAATAAAAATGGTGTCTAGTTGTTTTCATGCTTAAAATGATTATATTGAGTAAAAGTATGGTACATTTTATGGTTTCAAGGTTATTGTTTTTTTTCAAAAATAATGAATAAAAATGGCGTCTAGTTGTTTTCATGCTTAAAATGATTATATTGAGTAAAAGTATGGTACATTTTATGGTTTCAGAGGTTATTGTTTTTTTTTTACTTTATTTTCATTTTCTTTACTTTGCTTGTTATTTTCATTTTCTTCACTTTGCAGATATTACAAATTGACTCCAAGCATTGCATTTTTATAAGGAGGTATTGCATATTAGTTGAGGGACATTGCATGGAGTTAAAAGGATTTGTATGTGGGCAATGAAACTATGCATGTTATAAAGGGGTATGCATGTAGTTAGAGATTGTTGCATATATGTTAGCATGTAGTTAGAGATTGATGAAACTATGCATGTTATCAGGGGGCATGTAGTTAGATATTGTTGCATATATGGTAATACCATTGCAAAGAACATAGGGGATTGGATTGCATCTTCATCAACAAGTTCATATGAGGTTGTTCACAAATACTTTCATCCCTATTTTAGTGGATGTGGACATGGGATAGGGACATGATCCTCATCCCCAATGTGAGTATAAGGATACCTATCTTGCATTTTAGTTTGTGATGTTATCTTTGAGTAGAGCAACCTTGTCCACATCAATCCCTTAATTGGAAATAGGGGACACATCTATAAACAATAAACAAAACAATTTGATTGATCTAGAATAACTATATTTATGCATTGTTATTAAGGGGAATATTTACATTGTAAGGCTTTCTATTGTGATTTCTATGTTGAGATTTGATTTTGTGGCGGCCTCTAACCATTTGATGTCATGGTTCAATGGTCGGGTCGTTATTCTCCTTCCACGTGTTTTTCATGGACATTGATGATGCAACAACAACCAATTTGGGGTTGCACAGGTCTTCCTTCTCCTCATTAGGGAAGAACTAGATGCATAGAATCAATGATGGTTGTACTCCTTCATTCCCTTGCTTATGTCACCTGAGCCAACCCTCTGGGGTTTTATCATGATTTTCCTATTGAGAAACAAATAGTCAATAGTATTGAAACAAGGATATAAGTTGCATTGATTGCACACCCCACTTTAACATAATGAATTTTGATGAATATTTTTGTGCACATTTGTGTTTAGATTACCATTGAGGGAAACTTTGAAGGGGATATTCATCCGTTGAATTTGGGGTTAATTGTAGGAATTGGTGCTCGAATTACGGGTTCAAAAGAAGGGATCTGAAAAGCGATGGAGATGGGAAGCAGAGATAAGTAGTCATAGGGGGGCATTTTTTTGTTTGGATTGGATATCATGTTCGTTTTTAGAAGTTAGTATTGGATAGATGTGATGAGAGTTGGATCCAATCATTGCAATTGGCCACATTGCATAAAGAAATTTGTAGCATTTCACTAGGGAATTCCACAAATGTTTGTCCTTTTCACTTGAATTCTAGCCTTCTAGCATACAAATTCCTCATTCATGGGTTCAAAATTAAAAAAAAAAAATAGTCATTTGGGGTTTGATTGTACTGTCCAAATCTAGAGACAACTACAATTAGGCATTCAGCCAATAGTTGATAGTGTTTTGAACCTCTTTAAGCTAGCCAACGTCGAGATTGAATGAATTCCACTTTCTAACTCGAAATTAAAGTAATTCAAGATATTTATATTGTTCATAATGTGTATTTTCGCATTTTACAATGTGGCATTGAGATATCTTCGTTTTTCAAAATTTTCTAAAGTTGTTGTCATTGTGAGAAAAGTTATGTATGCTTTGGCAACCCTAGCATACAAAGTCAGCCAAAAACTACTCATTTCTCTTGAATTCTTTGTTTTTGTACCCTTAGGATACAAAGTCAATCCATGAACTACTTGATTCTCTTTAATTCTCCATTTTGGCACCCCTAGGATACAAAGTTATGTCATGAACTACTTGTTTCTCTTGGATTCTTTGTTTTGGCACCCCTGGTATACAAAGTCAGGCCATGAACTATTCGTTTCTCTTGAATTCTTTCTTTTAGCACCCCTAGTACATAAATTCGGGCTATTAAGTTTCCTTTAATTCTCCATTTTGGCACATGTGGTATACAAAGTTAAGAGTTAGGAGTGATCACCAAAAAAAGAGAATTATAGAGAAATGAGTGGTTCATTAGTCAATGTTGTGTGTGAATTCGTTTAGGGAATCAATATGTTTGAATCGGTATCAATTGCACCTATTAAAGGAACCAACTTTGCTAAACTTAGTTTAATCAAATTTTGGCCCTATGCATGATGTGTAAGTTATGTTATGTTACGTGCATGTGCTAAATTTATGTGCATCAAGATGTGCATGAAATGTATCTTATGTGCATAAGATATGCAAAATTTACGTGCATCGAATATGCATGAGATGTGCTAAATTTACGTGCATGAGATGTAATTTATGCGTATGAGATGTGTTAAGTTTACATGCTTGAGAAGTCGTAAAGCTATGTGCATGTGCATGTGCATGAGATGTGTTACATTTAGTTTAATTAAATTTGGGATGTGTTTGAAATTGTGATTTCTTTACTTCCAGCAAACATTCGAAGTAATTTAATCAAATCGTTTCAAATTGTGATTTTTTTATTTCTAGCGAATATTTGAAAAACTTCGAGCCAAAATTGTTAAATAGAATGGTTATTAAAGCTATTTAATCATTATGAAAAGTGCATGACATTTCAAAAGTTCAAAGAAAAGTAGATTATGGAACAACTTGTGTTTGGTGATGTGACAAATAATACAAACATGTAAGTTATGTAGTTTGGTGATGTGACAAATAATACAAACATGTAAGTTATGTAGTAATTTATTTTCCAAGGAAATTTTTATGAGAGCCTCTCTTTTTTTACAAGATATTTAGATGGAGGGTAGATTAATCGTTATTCATAATTATGGTTGGTAATCTCAAGGGACGCAATCGGATTTGAACCCACGATGTGATTTATGGCCTTCTCTTGAGCACTATGTTTTGGGTAGATGATTCAATCGATCAAACTAACCCTTGGGGATAGAATTTATGTTGTAAATATTAGTTCCTTATTTCATTATAGAAAGATTTCCCATTGAATTTAAGTAAATTTGGTTAAAGAAGACACAAGTTTTGACATTTATTACACTATTTATATTGAATCTTTATTTGAAAGTTTTCCCTCGAATTTAAGCAAATTTGGTACAATATGTTAGGGATATTTGAGTAAACATTTTAAAGGATGTCGTTATTTGAAACTTATGCATGTGTCATGATTTGAAGGAGTTTGTCTCAGAGAATGGTCAAAATAAGGCATTTTTAAAGCAAATTGAACTTTTTTAGGCTACAAGTTTGACATGAATCTAACATAACTTCAAGCATGATTAGAGTCATGTAAAATATTGTGGAACAGGGAAGCTCTTAAGAGATAACCTTGTGTTACAATTAATGAGAGCGTTTAGCCATATATGATCACATGTGAAGGTTATCATCATTCCAACATCAAGTTCCATGTATGGTGGAACAATGTCCCTTAGGGTTTTTCCCAAATTTGAATGGACTAAAATCATCCAAAAATGTATCACAATATCATATCGATATGAAGTATTTCTTCTTATTTTTTCAAATTTTAATGGCTAAAGTGAAATTTTCTACATGATTATATGACTCTACATTTACATATTGTTGAATCGATAGTGGGAGAAACTCAAGGATTCTCAAAGAACTGACAAAATATTGTAACAAATGCGTCATATGGAATTACATTCACAGAACAAGGATATTTGTATGTGAATACAATAGCAACACAATTTGGATTATATGTGTGCATTGCAACTATCCTCATTGTTTACTTTTACAAAAAATATAGAAGGTTTTTTGATGGATTATTACAAGGTTCCCATGAGGGGGTGGTTAGCCATTTACAACTCTTATATGTACTCTTGCATGATGCATTAAATACATATAGTTGTGCATGGTAACGATGCTTTAAAATTTCATAGTTTCATGGTTTTCCTTTTACCTTTTCTCATCTCCTCCTCCCTTATAGCTACACAAATTCTCTTTTAGGATTATTGCTTATGTTATGGTAAGTCAAAGATATTTTTTTAACTTGGATTGATTCAAAACTTATTTGTGCATATCCCATCCTTTAACTCGTGTCAATTTTAGTGTAGTTCCCCCCTACGTTAGCAGGATGCATATACGAATTTGGATGTAGATCTATCAAATTTTTGAACATCTAGGATTTGGATATGGTGGGGAAACAATATGTGTGTGTGTGTGTCCAAAGCATTAAAAAAAACCTACAATATTGGGGGCTACATGGCTAACCTCTCTTGATACAATCTCGAGACTTCAACTTGCTCATGTATCATTATGTCTAGAAAAAACTTGACCATCTAAAATAACTTGCTAGTTGTACGGAAAGGGGAAGAATCCAAATACCCCTAGGTCTTTGAATATTGTCTTATTTCCTTTCTAATGAGGAAGATGAACTCTTAGGCACTAATTTCTTTTATAATTTGTAAAAAAAAATGGTATGTAAAATTGTAAAAAATATAAATTTTTAAATATATAAATTATGTTGTATTTTTTTATTAATTAATATTAGAATAGTGTTTAGTTATATTCTTTAACTTTAAAAGTTAACTCTATAATTAATGGATTTTTTCCATGAATGCTTTGTTTGACCATATCTTCAGTTTTTGTTTGGTAATTTATTAACTCTATAATTAATGGATTTTTTCCATGAATGCTTTGTTTGACCATATTTTCAGTTTTTGTTTGGTAATTTATTAACTCTATAATTAATGGATTTTTTTCCATGAATGCTTTGTTTGACCATATCTTCAGTTTTTGTTTGGTAATTTATTGTTAGTGTTTGAAAAATTTAATTCTAGTGGACATGCAACAAATTTTTAGTTGGTTTATATGGTTTAGAATATATAGTCCTACCTCTGCAGCTCAGCGTATGCATGAACATTGTTGTTGGTGATCGGTTTGTACTATGTAGGTCCCTATGGTTTAGAATGAGTAATGATGATACATTGGGAAATGTCCCTTAGTGGAGTCTCAATTCTTTTTTTCTTTTACACCTTGTTTATGTTTGTCCCGATTGCATGTGTATGTTTGGTGGCTCATGTTTATTTTGTTTTGAGGATCACATATATTTTTTTATTTGCTAGCACCCATGTGTCTATCCCACTTGCTCACGTGATTTTTTCTTGATCGTGTATTTTTTTTCAGTTTTTATGTGATGGATTGCATCTGGCTACAATCTCAAGTGGCTTATTCAATGGTCTATTTGATGTATGTATCATGGTAAGTCAATAAATATTAGTTTTTAAATATTTATTTATTTTTCTTTCAAAGGACATAGCGTTGAGGTATGATGACCCCTGTTTTATTGTGCAATAATATTCTTTCGTTGATGTATATAGATTTTTTTTTAAACTAACATTGAATAAATTCAACAAAATATACCAAACAAGAGAAGTTTACTACCACCGAAAAAATGAAATTAACCACTAGAAAACAAGGTTCCAAGTTTCTCTTATACCACTTCTAAATCACTTTGTTTTAATTACAAGATGTCACAAGCACTCATACGAAAAGGAACAAACCCATATTTTCTAGAAGAAAAAAGAAAACAATCAATAAATGTCAATGTTATAAAGAGTGGTACATAGGCAATCAAGCAGACTCTCATATGTGCTACCTAAGATACACAACAATGCTAAAGGAAATAACCCTACATCATAAGTATTATTATAAATATTATAAATTAAGTATATTACAATATTACAGGTTCAAATCCAGAGGGGGGTAGGGTATGTATACCTTTGTAGACTTTACCAGTGAAATCGTTGGGCGGAGGGGGGTCCCTTGTCCCACAAACAAGGGGGTCTCATACACCAATTTGGTGTGTTGGCTTGGCCGTGACCTTAAAAATAGATTATTATTATTATTATTACTACAACGTTGATCCTATTTATCTTTGAAACATATATTTATTCTGAAGGATATATGCATATTTATATAACGTTATATTTATTTTTTTGAAGTTTTATTAGCTTGCATTGTATTTTCTTTCTAAAAGGAGGGTTTTTATTAAATTCTTGGTCAAATGGTTTCATAGAATAAAATATTTTGTACAATTTATACATGGATTACAAAACCTTTACACTGGGATTACAAAAGCTCAATTAGTTTATTGTGCAAGAATTGTGTGAACGTCAACAATTAGTTTATTGTGCAAGAATTATGTGAATGTAATTGTGTGAATGTCAACAAGTGCAAGAATTCCAAAAGCTTATGTATGATCTAGTGTCAATGTTTTCATGGATGTAGAAACATCATGAGCAATTGCAACAATCCTAAATTTTTATTGTAGTCCACATTAATAAGCCTTTTTTGCAACAATCCTAAATTTTTATTGTAGTCCACATTAATAAGCCTTTTTTAAAGCAAGAAATGAATATTAGTATTCTTTATTTTTACGACACAATGAATTGAGAGAAGCTTGATTCTTGGAGCCAAAGTCTTGAGTCTATTTTAGATGTAGTAGAATTTAAGAAAGAAAGATCATGAAAGAAGAGGTTCATATTAGAGATTTCTGGGACACTTTACTAGGGTTTTTCCATGCAAGCAATGAAGGATTTGGTTTCCATTGATTCTATCATTAATTACATATGTTATTGACATTTACTCTCTTCTTATGGCTTGGTTATTATGTAGAAATCCTTGGTGGCATTTTCTTCTTTGCACAAGGTATGAAGAAGTCTTATTATGATCAGCCCTTAATCTAACATTCTAGCTATTGATATGATTAGCTCTCGAGCTTTGGTCATCAATGATGCGGCCAATGGCTCCAAAGACCCCTTGAAATTTTATTTTGAAGGTGTATCACCAGGTAATGATATATGTGTCAATGAAACTCCTACTAATAATGACCTTGATGAATATAGTATTGTTAGTGATAAGCTCAAATGATTTACTTTGTTGGGTTTATTTGTGTCTTGGATCTCATTCAAGTTTTTTTCTTAAGGAAAACCTTGCAAGGAAACCCGACAAATGCTTCCTCGCATTCATGGATTGTATCCCTAGTAAACCCATCGGCATAGACTAGTGCACCTCACCTAGGGGGATTTAAACCATGCACTTGTCAACACAAAACTATCCAAATTCCTAGCAATATTGATGACGACTAGTTGAGCTAACCCCTTGGGATATATATTTGGATGGAGGACGACTCAATTGCCAACCACAATAGAAACGGGTAAGTCATAGGGACTCGACTTGAACCTCAGTTGGACAATAATGCGGAGATCGAAAGGAAGCAAAAATCAACCGAGAAACTTGCAAAAGTAAAGGAGGAAAACAATAAACAAGTGCATTAGAGCTATCCAAAAGATGCACTACAGAGAAAAAAAAAAAAGCCATAGAACAAGAGAACACCAAAGATATAGTGCATGTAGGCTTCATCACTTGTATAAAATAATGATTCTTGTAGGCTAAAGAACAATCACATGATCATGGAAGATGATCTTACAAATTAAGTTTGAGTTGTGTTTTTATACACAACTCATGAGGGAATCTTCTCGAGAGGGGTTATGGGTCAACATAAGTAGCCTACACTTCTCAAGAAGGTTATTGAATCTACATATCAAATTTGACTAGGTTGGCCTTAACCATAACCTAGTATTACAATAAATGATAACTTTATCCATAATTAATCCCTAAAAAATGCATTAATGACACAATATGAGATGGTTACACCATTTTCAAGATGGAATGGTGACCTAGTTGGCCTATGCTTCCTTAACTAATTAATGGAAAGTTTCTATTGTTGACCTTGTGATTCAGAAGCATATCCAAGAGCTTGATGCGGCTCAAAAAGGCCTAAAAACAAAAGTTCTCAAAATGGCTTCAAAACAGACGTGTGCGTAGGCCTCATCGATACGAACCCAACGCAACTTGAAAGGGCTCAAACGGACGTCGTATGCTCAAGTTATGGTGATCTGTTCATTTTTCCAAACAGACAAAAAAATGATGACTGTACAGTCTGTACAGTGCCACGTGGCAACTGATGTGGCATGCACAGTTGGCAGCTTCTGGAGGTGACACATGGCAAGATGACTGGGCATACGGACACTGACATGGACAGGACAAGTGGACCAATCCGAGAGTGACACATGGCACGCCCGAACGACGACACGTGGCAGACGGTGACTGGGCGAGTATGTTGACAGGGCAGGTGACGTGGTTGAAACCTGGGTAGATAGTTGGTCGAATGAGTTTGTGACATGTAGCAGATTATGTGGGCGAATGGTGGGGTGTCACGTGGCCCAGGCATGGGCTGCCATTTGGCACCCATTCATTGGCTAAAGTGTATGGTAAATTTTTGTTGGAGTTCCGGGGAGTCGACCGCGCAACCTCCCACCAGGTTAGCATCTTGGCAGGGTCGGGCTAGTCAATCTGCCCTCATATGAGTCTTAACCATATAGTGGTTGACTTATATATAAGTTAAATGGTAAGGATTTCCGACGGAGTTAGGGCTGGGGACTAGCCCGCAGCCCCAGCGCAATTTTCTACAGGACCCTTCCATATGCTTTGGCGCGTGGATATAACAGTTGGGACTAGCCTCGATTTTATGGTGATCACATATGACTCGGTGTAAACGTATAGCACGGATTTTGTTGGGTTAGCCTCAGTCGGTCGAGCTAGCCCGTCGACCAAGGGCTACACCTGTGTTGGTGCATGGAGCCTTAGGCTTAGGACACATGATAGTCAATGCGACCAGGTGCCAAACATGCAGGGGGTCAGCGCGCCAGGGGGTTAGCATGTGGCCACTCGGGATGTGCCCATATGCCCAGGGGCCAATATATAAGGGGATGCGCCCAAATAATGTGTAAAAGTAGTTTTTATACTTTGGGATATGGATTTTATTGTTTTTATTCAACATTTTTGGAGATTTTTGGCCCTTTTGGGGGGATATTGGACCCTTTTTTAGGCCAAATCTTGGGGGGAAGTTGGGAGATGGTTACCAACTTCAGATCTATATAAACCAAGCCTTCTTGAGGCCATGGGAGGGGATTAAGAGCAGGTTTATGCTGAATATTTTCCAAGCCAAAGCCATTTTTATGCAGGGAAACTATTGAGGAGCGCACCTTTGCGGACCATTTCTAGGAGCTCCGATCATCCGATTTTAGTGTTGTTTCTTCTGTTGGGTTCTTGAGATATGGTAGAACAAGACCAGATCATTTTTGTAACCTTTTGGCACTATTGTGATGTACTTATTAAGCTTTGAATAAAACTAAGAAAGCCTCACCCACTAAGACAAAGGCCCGGAGACGTAGGCGAGATTGTTGAACTCCGTTATCACATTGGTGTTTATGGATTGTTGTTGTTTCATGCTTCATTTCAGATCTGTACATGTTTATATGGTTGTTATGTCTTCTCATATTTTCTTCCTCTTTCATTAGCTTCATAATTGGTTAATCAACACATGCTTAATAACTCAACCATAGTCATATAAATATCTTTTCGGATCACCTTGCTATTTTGGAAATCGAGAAAACCCCTAAGACTAAATAGGGGCATGATGGTTGGCTATTGATTATTTAGAATGCAAAGGCAACATTTTAAATTTGTGGACCAACACTACAAGGAAGATCCACCCCTTGTCCTCGGCTTAGTACCTTCTCCTACATAATTCTTTGTTGTCATGTGTAAGTGATTTGGCCTTGCTTTTGGATTCTACCTTCAATTACTTTGGTGTGAAGTCCTTGAGGCAATTTTTTGATATGTATGCCAAGTGAATAGATTCCTAGGCTCTTAGGTTTTTTAGACTCTATACTCGTGGCGGTTCCATAGTACAACCCATTTTCTTCATATAAAATGTATTTTCATATTTTTTATTCTATTTTAGTTAAAGGAAGCATTTTATCCACTAAAAAAAAAAAGAGTTTGTAACAATAATCAAACACTCACATGATAAGAATGGCATGTTCACCATCTTTCAATCACATGTGAGCTTTCCATCCAACAATGCGATCAATTTCTAACAACAATTCAAAAGAGGCTTTCTCTCTTAGAATATATAGAAGATTTATTAAAGTGTTGGTTAAATATCGTAGTGAAAGAAAGTGGACATATTATTTACAAGTACATCGTCAAGTTAAACATTTCTCTACTAAATAAAAGGTATATGATCTAGATGAGAGTGTAAAGCTTAAATTCATTGGAAGATTGCTTATTGCTTCCTTGAAGCAATCATTTAAATTAAGGCAATTTTACAATAACAATTTTTGTTGCTTGCTCTTCTAAATATTTTGTTTTCACTTCTTCTCCTTCCCCAACATCTAAATGATAATTATCATTGAATTGCAATATCTTTCTTGTTTTTACTAGGAAATCAGCAATTAATTAATCTAGCACTACTCGAGTGAGAGGTGGTGACTATTGCCACTATAACCCGGCACGCTGCACACAAAAGGATTGAATAGTCTTTTCAATAATTATAAAAAAAATATATTATTATAAAAATTAATACTAATAATTTAATTAAATAAATAAAATAATTTAAAACAAATAACAAATTTATATTTTTTTTAATTTTTTTTATATTTAAATGATTATTATTTTTTCTTATTTTTAATCATAATTTTTTAATAATTATTTACAAATATTTATTTCTAATTATAATATTAATAATTTTTTATATTATTAAAATAAAAAATAATTTCTAATTTTTAAAATGTAACTTGTAATTTTTTTTGTATGTTTCTAATTCAATAAAGAAAAAATGAAATTGCAAGATTATCATTAAATTATTTTTTCAATAATCATCTTAAATTTATTTTAACTAAAAAAGCTATTAAGTATGAAAGAAATTAAATTTGTGGAGGTGCAAACATTTTTTTAAATGCAAAACTTAAAGAAAGATTAAAGGTTTGTAACTAGATAAATTTGATCCTAAAATATATATATATAATTTTTTTTATTTTTATAATTATATTTATAAATATTTATTATTATTATTTTATATTGGACTCTAGAACCTCTCTTAATTATACTAATTTAAATCTATTTAAGGTCTGATTAAATTTCTCTAAGTACAAACATTTTTTAAAGTGCAAAATTAAAATCTTTAACCTTCTTTCAAAATTAAATAAATTTAGATTAAATGTTATTTATTAGAAATATATATATTATATAGAATCACACATAAATTTTTATTATTTTATTATTAAATTTTTATTTTTTATTATTAATTTAATGTCTTATGTTATAGGAACATCTTCCCCGCACCCAAATATAAAACATTTTTCAACACAAAAAATAAAAAAAAATAAAAATCTAATTTAATTAAATAAATAAAAATGCAAAGTACCATATATATATATATATATATAAAATAAAAGTACCATATATATAAAATACATTTGATTTATATCAAACAAAATAAATAAAAAATATAAACAAAAGATCGCGCAACTTAATAGAATAGAATAAGGTACTCATTTTCCGTTGTTTCAATGGGAAGAAAAATTATTTTTCCTCAACGGAAATTGTCAAATATTTTTCCATTTTAACTGTCGGCAAATAAAAACTTGTTTCCATTTTAACTCCGGGCAAATAAAAAATTGTTTCCATTATACCTCTGGCAAATAAAGAGAACACGCATACCGACTCGCAATTCTTGTTTGAATAGGTTCAACGCATCAGTTAAAAACCTGGCATCTTTTCTGATTCTTTCAAAATGTGAGCAGGAAGGTCACTAGAGCAGGCCCCTGCCCAGGTCACTAGAGCTAGAGCAGGTAGGTACCGAGCAGTCTTTCAAAATATAGTATTGAACAGTCTTCACAAACAAATGCATCATTCATTATTAGTATCTCACAATAAAGCTGGCTAAGGGATTATTATGAATAAGCACGTGTCTATCAATGAAATTTTCCTCATAATATTTCCGTGGATTTTCTGAATTTCTTTCCTTCTTTCCTCCTTGAAATTTTCTTGATCTCTGAATTGATGGTGAAAGAGTGATTTTGGATCCCCTGCAGAAACACAGACAAAGAGGTAATAAAAAAACAGAAAATAAGACTTTCTGAACAACAGAGAGTAGCTGTAGATGAGCAAGCTCTAGTTTCAAGGAATCATGCAATGAACTTTGGCTTCTCGAAATTTTCTGGAGTTGTTGCCGTTGCAGGAAAAGTTGTATTCGTTTATCAGGCCATGAATTATTCGTTTTTCTTGAATTATCCGTTTTGGCACCCAAGTCAGGCCATGACCGCCAAAAAAGATAACTCTATAAAAATGAGTGATTCATTGGTCGGTGATATGCGCGAGTTCGTTTAGGGCGTCAATATGTTCGAATCGAGATCAATTTCACCTATTAAAGGAACCAACTTTATTAAATTTAGTTTAATCAATGCCGTGCTTGGCATGTAAGTTATTATGTGCATGTAAGTTAATATGGTTATTCAAGCTATGAAAGCTTTATCATTGTGGTAAGGAGTCAAGATTTTGAAGAATTTGGGAATCAATAAGATTAATGTTATGGGATTTTGAAGAATTTGGGAATCAATAAGATTAGAATGTTAGGAGACTTAATAGTCATTATTTCTTTAAGCATTTTGAATTGTCTTTTTTTTTTTAAGTCCAAAATCTCTTGGATTAATTTGAGTATGTTCATAGCTATCATGTTCTTTATGGGTTAAATCTCCTGAAGAGCCAAGGAACTCTACATCCCCAGCTATCTTAGATGACTCTCTTGGACCATATCAAGTAGCAACTATGGAAGAAGATACAGTGCAACAACACTTAAAACAAGATGGAAATCAAGACCATTCCATTATGTCTTATGTGGTTGTAATTCAAAAGAATTCTCATCTCTTGTATTCTAACAAAATGTTTCAATTTGTTGATGTATTGTAAGACAGTTTTTTTGTTGGGTCAGTTTGTAAGTCTTTACACTAGCCAGTTAGTCATCAGTAGTTTTAGCATTTTGATAATATAGTTTATAGAAAAGAGTTTTTTGGAAGTCGACAGATAGTATTGCCCTCTTTTAATTTGTATTATCAATCTAGAATGTACAACCACAACCTTATTTTTTAATACAAAAAGTAATCATTTCTATTAAAAAGGAAACAAAAAATTATTCATTCCTAATTGCCTTCAATATTGTGCTTGAGTAGAGATTTGAGATATTTTCTCTAATAAGTTCTTTAATTCTCCTTTTCCATGTTAGATTCCTCCATCTTTCTAATTCGATTCCTAATCTTGAACACTTGAATTCATAGCCTAATGGACAATGTGCATTAATGATAATGATCTTATGCATTCATTTAACATTTGCTACCTTCATTTCTCTTGAGTTGTATTACGATATCTAGATATACGAGGTTTATAATAAATCTAATAGTATTAGGGACACCCTCATGGGATTGAAAGAGCACCAATCCTAAAGTGAGAGAAGATTTACCTTATACAAGGGAATTTCTTCTAAGCTACCTCATGACGACCTCAACAATATTTCTCTTCTAAGCCAATATCCTAAAGGGGGGATCCAAGAGATAACATGTACAATATGTTCATGTTAATATCATGCAATATTTATGGTGTGGAAAAAAATGCAATAGTACTAAATGGCGTGCCTAGTTGTAACCATTGCACTAAACTAGGAAATTAGAAGCACGGTGCATTAACCATAGTAAACACGATGCACCTGTAAAACCTAAGTGCACCAATAACATTGAAAATACCAATGGAACATTGGTGATGTGTTTAGAGTTTACAAGTGCATCATATTATGTATAGTGATACATATTGTTGATGGTAGTGTTCATTCAAAGTTGAGCATACACATGTTGCAGTGCATCATGCATAAACAAGAAAATTGTTGAGCGTCAATGTGTGGATAACTGCATTAAATGTAGTGCATCGATGAAACCTTCATGCACTATGTGATCTAGCTATATTGCCACCTAGACCTTATGGATCCTTCACATGGATGGGATGCACAACACACAATGTGAGAGGGCATGCACCAATAATAAAAAATATTCCCTATGGAGAATAGCACATAGTAGATGATGTGAGGTGCACAAAACTATGACAAGGTGGATGTTGATTTTTTTAAACAAAAAAACCGATAAATTTCTCCAAACTACACATAAGCTAACTTGGAACTTGTTCAAGAAAATTGAGATGTGATTTCTCCCCCTAAACTAGTTGAAATGATGTATATCCACATGATGTCATCTAACATAAAATATGTGATAGATAACTTTAAAAAAAATAAAAATAAAAATAAAATAAAATAAAAAATAATAATAATAATAAAATAAAAAACCCTTTTTTTTAATGATTATGCACAAGCTAACCTGAACTCATTTGGAAAAATCAAGATGTGATTTATCCCCCTAAACCCTTCAAAATGATTACAATTGACATAATGTCATTTGACATAAGATATTTTGTAGTTAACCCTAAGCCCCCAAAATTCAAATTTCATAAGAGTCGAGCAATCGCAATAGGTTGGCATTTGAATGATATTGATCGATATATGGGATTGACATTGACATCATATTGTTCAATATATAATATTCCTATGATTAAAATGATGTTGTTCCACATATGAAATGTTACACCATGTGATTTTTTCATGGTGTTAAGACTGTCATAAGTGTCAAAGATGACATGATGAGGATCATTATCCATGTCATATCACATTCGGATCGATATATACTTTAATGAATATATCAATCAATTTACCAATGCGTAATGTTTTATATGTCAAAATGATTTCGAGTGATAGACATTACATATATCGATCGAGAATTTAGAAAATAACAATGGAAATTTTGTATGATATATCCACTAATATAATATAAAATGTTTTTTTTAAGCTATTAACTATATTATATTATATGAACAAAAATACAAGGGTCGAGTTACAATTGATCAGTTGCATGCCAGATTACAAAATTTATTATCACAACTCTTATGCTCTGAGAAGAGTTTACTAGCTCGCTTGCAAAGAAGAAAATAAGCACCCAATTTGGGTTTCCCATTAACTTTGTACTTGATGTGTGTTCAGAATGGCAAGGATTGGCTACATTGCAATACAAAAGAAAGATTGATGTCTTTGAAGTGATTGCAAAATCTATCCATGAATTACAAAAATAGAGATTAGTTAAAGTTAAAATCAGGAAGCTCGCTTTCCTTTGAGGCTTGAGTCTTGTCTTTACTTGCATCTGCAACATGAGACAAATTCTTGTAATGTTGACCGCACTTTCCAATTGCAAATAAATTAGAGCTGGGACGGGCCTCTTTAAGGCCGAATTCATGTTGTCATGGTCCATTTGGGGAATTATAGTTTGATTGATCAATGGTGTTTCCCTCTCACACCATTTGTGTTGTTTCATTGTTGTTCCAAAGTTTATCTTGTTTGTATTTCTAGTTTTCCACCCCTTCATTGGCAAGCCTATCTATCAATTTGTTACCAATACGCCTAACATGTGATATGTATTTATGAGCCGAACAAAATGAAACACAGATCTATAACATTAAAACAGAGATATAGTGAAACTTAACTTCTATTCAATAAAGAAATCTATTGAAATTGTAAAATGCAGAATGAAACAATCTTGCTCGAATGGTGGTAGCTAATCTTTGAGAAGAGATGTGGCGGTTATGTGCATTCTCCTGAGCCCATTACAATGATGCCTCCAGACCTTTTTAGCATCAAGAAGTAATTAGAAAACACTAGACATCCAAAAACCTAACCCTAGGAGATGAAGCGCCAAAAGTCATGTGGGTCGTGATGGGGTAAGTTGGTACATCAACTTTTTGAGGTTGTAACTTTTGCATAAGATATTTGTTTTAGGTGCATGATAGCCCGTTGGAAAGGTCTATCTTAAGACTACACATTTTATCGTCACACTCTAACTCTATTTATAGTGTGACTTTGGCAAGCCCAAAAAACTTTGTTTAGGGCCTCAAAATGGCCCTGGAAGTTTAGGACCCGAAAAGATAGAAAAAAACTACCAAGATGAAAATTGTATGTGAGCCAATTAGAAGAGGTGGGTGGCCACAAATATCCACTTGGATGAATCCTCCCCCCTTAAGAATAAATGGTCTCCATTACATTGAGTTCCCCCATCAGATGAGGAAATTTCTGCTAAATTTGGCCTCAGGTGAGCCACTTGCCTTGATGCAGGAGCTACCCCTCTTTGACAACACAATAAAGCTCAAGATTTTGTTGGTGAGTTCCCTTGACCTGTGTGTCCACGATATGATCAGTGGATGCATGTTCCATGTATTCGGGTTTCAGATTTTTTGATGTCAATTGTTCTGCTATCTCTGAGGTGTCCAATAATGGTGGAAAGTATGGCCGAAGGAGGTGCACATTAAACACTGGGTGCAAGTCAAGGAAGGGGGGAATGTTGAGATCAAAAGTATTGTCACCCATATCCTTGGTGATGGTGTAAGTTCCATAGTGGAGTGGACGAACCTTCCGATGGGGTCTTGTAAGGCATTATTTCTGCAATACCAACCAAACTTTATGTCCCACCTGAAACTTGTGTGGCACCCGGTGTTGATCATGGTGTTGCTTTTACTTGGAATTAGACTTCTGCAAAATATCCTGAACCTGTTTGTGGATGTGTTGGATTCGTTCAATGAACCGGGTGGATTTGTTAGCTTCGGTTTGAGCATGGGACGATTCGTCCTATGTGGATGCAAAGGGTAGTGCAACATACATGGGACCCAATGGTTGAAATCCCAACCCCACCTGAAAGGGGCTATGTCCGGTTGAGCTATGTATGGTTATGTTGTAACCATGTTGAACATAAGGAAGACTATCATCCCATGTGCACGAATGCTTGGAATTGTACATGTGCAAGATATGCATGATCATCATGCTGACGACCTCGGTTTGGCCATCCATTTGGGGGTGGAAGGCAGTGGATTTGGTGAGATTGGTGTCTAGTCGTGACCAGAGGCTCAACCAGAATGTGTCGAGGAACTGGTTTTCCCAATCTGAGATGATGGTTTGTGGTATGCCAAAATGTACCCACTCTCGTTCGAAGAAGATCTTATCAATGGCCTCCATTGTGGTGTTCTTCTTGTGGGTGGCTAGAATCGCCATCTTGGAAAGATCAACAACCACAAAACACAGTCATTTCCCTGCTTGGTTGAAGGAAGGCCCAACATGTAGTCCATCAATATGAATTCCCAGGGCTTGTTAGGAGTAGGAAGAGGGGTGTCCATGCCTTGTTTCTTAATGGTCGGTTTGGCAATGGCACAGGTCGTGTAGGACATGATATACATTCTAACATTCTGTCGAAATCTCGGCCAATAGAAATGTTATTGTAGCAATGCCATTGTATTTTCTATGTCAAAGTGTCCTACCACCCGACTATAGTGAGCTTCCAAAATAAGCTTCGCTCACTCACTTGATGGGATGCAGAGATGGCCTAGATGGCACAAAAACTTGTCCTGAAGATGGAAATTAGTGACAGTTGTGTTTGTGCCCGGCATATGGTAGGTGGTGGTGAAGTCAGGATCTCTCTCGTAGAGTTGGGGCCATCTGGAAGTCTCATGTTTGCAAGTGTGTAGCATCGTGGTTAGTATTGCAACTGGAGGTCGACTAAGGCAGTCAGCAATGCGGTTGGTGCTCCCTCACTTATACTTGATGTTGAGATGGAACTCATGCAAATATGCGGACCACTTATGATGGCGGTCATTCTGCAATTTTACTTTTGTCTGCATGAACTGCAGAGGCTTATGATCAGTGTGGATGATTGTCTCCTTCCTGAGAATGTAATGCCTCCACTAGCGGTGGGCTTTTACAGTGGAGTACATTTCTTTTTCATAAGTGGGGTACTTATGGATGGTATCTAATAGTGTCTCACTATGATAGGCCATGGGATGTCTGTGTTGAGTGAGAAATGTGCCCACAACATAGTCTGAAGAATTTGTCTCAATCTCAAAAATTTGTTCCAGGTCGGGCAATGAGAGCACCGGGGTTGAGCACAATCGTTTCTTCAAATCATTGAACACTTTTTGTTGCGACTGACCCCACATGAACTTTTCCTTGCCACCACCTCTAGTCACTTGGATAAGGGCCCATGCAATGTGGGAGAATCCCAACACGAACCTACAATAGAAATTGGAAAATCCTAAGAAGCTCTAAAGCTCAGTGAATGTGTTCAGGGATGGCCAGTCACAACATGAGGTCTTCACTCCATGAACCTATGACACAATGCCTTTGTTCATATCATATTAAAGAATACCCCTAATTTCACTAGATATTGATAAATATCTCCCAAAATCCTTTTGTTGAACCCCCCTCCCAATACATCTTTCCAATAAAAGAAACCCTTATTTTTACTAGATACCCCTTTTTATACCCCCCAATACCTATAAACCCCTTGAGACCCCACATCCCCCCCATTACTTGTAATATATTGACTTTATTTTTCACAATTTTAAAACCCCCTTTATGAATGAGTGTGATAAGATATTGGTCAATGAGGTGAAGCCCCTGTGAGTCACAAATGACCTAGATATTGGCTGGATCAACATGCACCCCATGCTCATCAACAATGTGTCCTAGGTACCGGACCATGTTCATACCAAAGAATCATTTTTCCAAATTTGCATATAACTTCTGTTGTCGCAGAGTGTGCAAAACCCGCTAAATATGTTGCAAGTGTTCCGCCCAACTCTTGTTGAATATGAGGATGTCATCCAAATACACCACCACAAAATAATCGGTGAAAGGCTGCAAGATAGCATCCATCAGCCTCATGAAATTTTTCAAGGCATTCATCAAGCCAAAGGGCATGACCAGCCAATAAAAAAGACCTTCTTTGGACTTGAAGGAAGTCTTTCGCATTGTTAGCACCAGGAGTTGTTTTTAGACTGCTTTAAGAACAATCCCAATACCCATCAGAATATAAATGATTAAAACAATTGTATACTTGAGTGGATCGGCAAGACTGACTAAGAAAGGGAGAGGGCAGCAAACTGTCTGCAGAGGCATTCCATTGGGAAGGAGTCATAACATCCTACAGATCAAAGGCAATTCAAATGTATACCAGATAAAGGTTTTATATAATTATGGGTAGAACCATAGAGAATATGACAAAAGGAAGAACATCCATCGTACAAAGATCCTTTCTGCAAACAGATTAAATATTGCTTAAATAATAAACAATGATTTATTGGGCAAGCTACATCAAATCCTTTGTTGTTCATGAATCCATCAATCAATGGAAACTATGATCCTCAAAACATACAATATATTCAAGCAAGAGGATGATAAGAGAAATGGAAAACAAATAATACAATCCGATAAACAACTTTCATGAATCTTTAATGGCATAAATGTTGATTACAAACAGGCCCTCATGCTTACAAATAAGCAACTAAATTGCTCCTCCATCTCTCTTCTCTCTTGGATCATGAATCCAACCTTTTCATCAAAAAAAACACTACTATATATAGTGTATCAATCATTCCTACTCTGAATACATCTAATCCCAAGTGGTTGCATTGGATTCCCTTTTATCTAAGAGTTGTTACAACAAGGTGAAACAGAAAATCCACCTAGCTCCTATTTTTTTGAATCTTGTCTATTGTGGTAAATTATTTTTGAAATAGGTCATGTTGCTTGATCTGGTGATGGAACATGTGTCCCTAGTGTCCTATTACCTCCTAGGAAACCATTCAAACCCCCTCATATAGGTGGCATCCCTCCTACAGGTCGGATTTATCAGATTTTTAGAGTTTGCAGCGCAATTTCAGGATTCGCTACAAACTTTCATGTAGATGATTATTTCAATTTTTCTCCCAAACAACGAATTGGGTTGGGATGATTTTTGGTCAGCAAGTCCATGATATAATTATTCATCTCCAAAAAAAAATTCATAAGAACCTAGATCAGAATTGAAAATTTATGATGAACAAATGACTCTATTGTGTAATAATTCGCTACAAACTGTCCCAAAATTATCAGTTCGCAACGCGCAAAGTTGGACTAGGTTTTATGACAGGTTTGTAAGACTTCACACATCTTAAGAGTAAAATGAATTTGAAAATTTAAAACCTCATACCTAAGTGAAGCATAGTCAAGGAGGGTTTGGTATGGTCAAAAAACAGAGCGTTCACAGCACACAGTTTGTAGCATCAACAAAAATATAATGGATAAGGTTACTAAAGCAAGAGGTAGCAGCAAACTAATCTTTTGGTATAATATAACAAACTTGAAAACTGTCAGGGTTTAGGATACCAATGTTGTGGGATTTAATTGGTGCAAAGAGTTTGCAGTGCATAAAACATGTAACAGTTTGCAGTGCAGAAAAATATGTAACAGTTTGCAGTGCAGAAAAATATGTAACAGTTTGCAGTGCAGAAACATGTAACAATTGTATCCAGTTCAATCGACACTTAGACAACACACAATTACCAAAAGAGGTACCTGGTGTATCTGAAACTTCAACTAGTTTCTCACAAAATAGACTGGAAGCATTCAATCCTCATTCATCTGCTACAGCCAGTTTGCAACGCCATATTTCAAAACAATGGCAGCACGCTTCATTTAAATTGTTAGACTTGTTTCTTGAAACCAACCTGAAGAACATGATGCATTAAAGGAACTGAAAACAATGATATATCCATTGACACGTTTCCAAAGTACAATGATGTGTGATTAGTGCATGTGGTACTTCCTTGATACGCTTTGAACTTTCAAGTGAGTTTGCATCAAGTAGAACAGACACTTGATTTGACCCTCAAACGGTTGCAAATGACATAAGGAACCTTTTGTACATCCCTTTGAGACAAGACACGTGATAATGATAATTTTAAGACCAAGGGTGTGACCCATGTTGACCCCTATTTCCTTCATGATGATGAACAGTATCATGACACCAAGGCTCTTACATAGACTAAAGTCAAAATTATTGCTCATGGAAGAAACAAACATGATTAATTGACATGAGATATGACTCAAAACCTAAAAAATTTAAAGACCCTATGACTCAAACCTATAAAATTAAAAATATTTTGAACCCTACACATCCTATGTGCAAACATCTGGCTCCATGGGGGATGGAGACCTCCTTGTGAGGCTCCAAGAACATTGTAGTTCCAGTGCCTTATCTATCAGTTGAATATGATTATGATTTCAATAGTTGTTCACCTACTTGAATGTTAAATCATCTTACAAAGACCAGTTGCTAGTTCCATTGCGCATGGAGTCATTCACCTCCTTCCAAATTTCTGCAACTTATTCTGAAACCAAAACATATTGTTGCAAACCAAATGCAAATTGAATGTTGTACTCAAATTGAAAACCAAATACGTGCATGGAAAGCTTATTTATGCACACTCCTACTCCTACTCCAATCAACTGAATTGTTGCTTGATCAAGTGTAATCAACTTTCCAATGAAGCCATAAAAGCATCTGACTAATGAAATGTAATCCTTGTTTGTATCTAAGTAAGAAGACATGAAGAGAGCATATCATGAACAACAAAAATTCCACAAAAAACATGTACTCACAACTACAAATTGATGAGATGTCAAAACTTGTAGCATTTGGGATCTGTGGAAATGACGAATCCATCCAGGCTACTATTGGATCTTGAAACTTATAAAAAACTTCTAGTTAATCCAAGAAAGGAAATTGCATCAGTGTTAGATCTTTTGCAATTTGCTTTGTCTGCAAAACTGAAAATTGTTGTAGGTTGATATCATTGTTGATCACATGTTGTTCAATATTTGTTACAAATTCAAGTACAAGAATGGTGAATATAGGTTTGTTGATCTCTGATGGTAGTTGTTGGAGTAATTTCTTTGACCAATTATGCTCATCTAATTGATGTTCTGCAAGGCAATCTTCAACTTTTTCTTTATGACCGAACAAATGTGGCATATTCCTTTTGGAACTGCACCGCCTCTCCTGAGATCTTTTTTACTCATGATTAAAAATATTAAGTCTTTGATCTTCACAACTCAGTGGTTGTTCTTGGTCTTCAACATCATTGTCTCCATAGTGATCAAACAAAGGTGGACCATTAAGGGATATAACTTGAGAAATATACTCATAATATTTTTACATGATGGCCTCATTGTATGATCCTGCAACAAAAGTTTGTTGAAAAGACACTTTCTCTTCTTCATAACCAACAAATGGAGTTTGTTCAACTTCAAATATGTCATAAACAGGTTGATTTAAACAGTGGTTAACATGATCTACTATTTTTTTATCCTGAAAAATCTCTTCAACCATTTCATGATCAATTTTTTCTTGCACATAACTATCACTTATTTCAAGATCTAAAGATTCCTTCTTTAAAAATTGTTGATCTTGAACATGTAGTATGAAAGGTAAATGAAAGGGATCTAAAAACAGTAGATCATGACCATGTTTTTCAAGCTCCTCTTTAATAGAAGAGTTTAAAAAAAATTCTTCACAAACTAACTCTTCTTTAATTTATGTTTCAGCAAGACCTTCATAAAGTTCATCATAAGAGGAAAAATCTATTGTCCTTTGAGCTCGAGATTCAGATTTTTCACAACAATCTTCAAGAAGAAGTTCATGTGGAAAGTAACTTTTACAGTGTTTTTTGAACGCAACATGGAAATCTCTCAAGGAACATATGCTAGAAGAAGGAAGAGAAAAATGGCATTCTCATGCATCACCCTTTAAACAGTACATGAAAATTTTCATCAATATTCATGAAAATTTTCATCAATATACATGAAGTATTCCTAGTTGATCCATGCATTGATGAAATGTAAGAAGATGTTGGGCAAGACTATCCTTCTTATCTTCTTTTAAAATAGGAATATAATCCATCTATTCTGATGGAGGAGGCACTATATTTGGAAAACTAGGGACAACTGAAAAATTGAGAGGTGCAAACCTCCGTGCCAAGATATCCTCCATTGCCTTTGTCATCCTGAATCAGTGGAGACACCAACAGATTCTTTATTCATGGAGTGGAGTCTCCAGGTGAAAATGTATGCAGTATTTTCTGTCACCAATCCTTGCTCATCATCAAGAATTGGTAGTAATCTTTGTCATACAGCCCAGGGAAGATCTTCAACTTCGTCTTCGAAAATGGTGCCAAAAATGTTAGCACTGGAAGTTTTTCTTAGACTGCTTTAAGAAAAAGCCAAGTACCCATCAGAATATAAATGATTAAAACAAGTTTATACTTAAGAGGATCATCAAGACTGGGTAAGAAAGGGAGAGGGAAACAAACTATCTGCAGAGGCATTCCATTGGGCATGGAGTCATAACATCCTACATATCAAAGGTAATTAAACAGTATACAAGATAAAGGTTTTATATAATTATGGGTAGAAGCATAGATAATATGAAAAAAGGAATAACATCCATCGTACAGAGATCCTTTCTGCAAACAGATTAAATATTGCTTAAATAATAAACAAGGATTTAATGGGCAAGCTACAGCAGATCCTCTGTTGTTCATGAATCCATCAATCAATGGAGGATATGATCCTCAAAATATGCAATATATTCAAGCAAGAGGATGACAAGAGAAATGGAAATCAAAGAATACAATCTAATAAACAACTCTCATGAATCTTTAATGACAGAAATGTTGATTACAAACAGGCCCTCGGGCTGACAAATAAGCAGCTAAACTGCTCCTCTCTTGGATCATGAATCCAACTTTTTCCTCAACAAAATGACTGCTATCTATAGTTTATCAATCCTTCCTAATCTAAAGAGGTTGAATCCCAAGTGGTTTCATTGGATTCCCTTTTCGCTAGGAGTTGTTACAACAAGGTGAAACAGAAAATCCACCTAGCTCCTATTTTTTTGGATCTTGTTTATTGTGATAAATGATTTTTGAAATAGGTCATTCTTCTTGATATGGTGATGGAATATGTGTCCCTCATGTCTAAATACCTTCTAGGAAACCATTCAAACCCCCTCATAGAGGTGGAATCCCTCCTACATCTTGGATTTATCAGACTGTTAGAGTTTGCAGCGCAATTTCAGAATTTGTTGCATACTTTCCTGTAGATGATGATTTCAACTTTTCTCCCAAACGACAAACTGGGTTGGGATGAGTTTTGGTCAGAAACTCCATGATATAATGATTCATCTCCACAAAAAATTTTAAAAGAACCCATATCGGAATTCAAAAGTTATGATGAAAAAATGACTCTGTTGTGTACTAATTTGCTACAAACTGTCCCAAAATTATCAGTTCGCAACGTGCAAAGTTGGACTAGGTTTTGTGACAGGTTTGCAAGACTTCACACATATGAAGAGGAAAATGACTATGAAAATTTAAAACCTCATACCTAAGTGAAGCACAGTTTGTAGCATGATAAAAAAAACATAGGGTTCGCAGTGCACAGTTTGTAGCATCATCAAAAATATAATGGATAAGGTTACTGATGCAAGAGGTAGTTGCAAACTGATCTTTTGGTATAATATAAAAAACATGAAAATTTTCAGGGTTTAGGATACCAATGTTGTGGGATTTAATTTGTTCAAAGAGTTTACAGCGCAGAAAACATCTAACAATTTGCAGCGCAGAAACATGTAACAGGTGTATCAAGTTCAATCAACCCTTAGACAACACGCAATTACCAAAAGAGGTACATGGTGTATCTGAAACTTCAACTGGTGTCTCGCGAGCTAGACTGGGGCTTATTTGGAAGCATTCAATCCTCTCTCATCTGCTACAGTCAGTTTGCAATGCCATATTTCAAAACAATGGCAACACACTTCATTGAAATTGTTAGACTTGTTTCTTGAAACCAACCTAAAGAACATGATGCATTAAAGGAATTGAAAACAATGAGATATCCCTTGACACGTTTCCAAAGTACAATGATGTGTGATTAGTGCACGAGGTACTTTCTTGATACACTTCAAACTTTCAGGTGGGTTTGCATCAAGTAGACTAGACACTTGATTTGACACAGTTGAAAATGACATAAGGAACCTTTTGTACATCCCTTTGAGACAAGACACATGATAATTATAAGTTTAAGACCAAGGTTGTGACACATGTTGACCCCTATTTCTTTCATGATGATGAACACTATCATGACACCAAGGCTCTTACATAGACTAAAGTCAAAATTATTGCTCATGGGAAAATCAAACATGAATTATTGACATGAGATATGACTCAAAACCTAAAAAATTTAAAGACCCTATGACTCGAACCTAGAAACTTAAAAAGATTTTGACCCCTACACATCCTATGTGCTAACACATACATTGGTCTTCTCTATTGGGACCTGGTTGTAGTTGGACTTCGGATCAATCTTACCGAAGTGTTTGCCCCCCTTGAGTTGGTCAAGGAGATCTTCAATTCGTGGAATTGCGTACCGATTCCTGACTATAATTTTATTTAAGACCCAATAATCAATGCAGAGTCACTAGGTCTCGTATTTCTTCTGCACAAGCACGATTTGGGTTCCACAGGGTGATTATATTGGTAGGATGTTCCCCCTTTTTAGCAACTCTTGGATATGGTGCTTGATTTCCTTATTTTCTAGCAGAGAGCAGCGATAGAATGGCCCATTGGGTAGCGGTGCACCATGGGTCAGATCGATTGAATGCTTGACCTGACAGTGCAGAGGTACCCCAGTGGGTGAGGAGAAGATGTCTTTGTATTCTTCCATGACCTTATGCACTTGCTTATGTTGCATGGAGAGACCTACCGCGAAGGCCATGGATGTGGATGCAACCTTTCACTCACTTTGAGCACGAATCATGAACAAGACAAACTTCTTGGTCTGAGAGATAACCTTCTTGCATTGCTTGGAAGAGATTGAGGAAATGGAAGTAGGTGGGATTACCTTGGGTATCCTATACAATTTTTTTTCCAAAGTAATAATAAGACTATAAGGAATAGACTCATACACAACATGACGTTTTCATAAATAAGGTTGTCCCAAAAGAACATCACAAACTTCAAGAGGGGAAACATCACACAATACCTCATCTTTGAAGGGCTTGATGTCGTAGGGAAGGTGACATTAATGGTTGACGTGGAGATCGCTCCCTTGGCAGAGCCATCCGATGGTGTACGATTGTGGGTGTGATGTTTTCGGTAGAGCCAACCACTTGAAACCCTCCACTAAGATGAGGTTCTTCTAGATATCATTGTCAATGATTAATTGTGGCGGAGTACCCTTCACCCACATCTGTGAATGAAAGAGGCGCTCACCTTCCTCTAGTTCATCGGGTTCACCGGGTTGGACCTTGTTGGTAGCAACGGTGGCACTGGGTTCTGCATCAATGATATGTCTCCCTATTTATGATTCTAACTCAGATTCGAAACCCACATCTGATTCAAAGGCTTTCACCTCCACTACCAATGACTGTTATGAGCGGCATTCAGCGGTGTTATGCCAGGGGATCTTATGGAACTTGCACCACTTCCCAGTGTCTTTCTTTATCTTCCCATTGTCCTTCTTTATTTGTGGCTTAGACTAGTTGTCTTGAGGTTTTCCATCCTTGCTCTTTCCTTTGTTCTGCGGGTTGGGGCTTCCTTTTCCCTGCTTCTACTATAAGGGGTTCGCAAACCCAAACTATCGCGTCTTTTGTTTAAGCTTCTGCTCGATTTTGACAGCATATTGATAGGTTGTGCCCTAGGACAAGATGTCCAGGAACTCAATTTTTTTATGTATATATTCAAACCAATATGGTACTTGAGCACTAAATGTCACTCAAAGTCTTTGATACACAACTTGGTGCATAAGGAATGGAAGACATTGGTGAACTCTAGCATTGTTTGGTCCCTTTCCTGCCGCAGTGTGGTCCATCTTGTGTGTAATTCATCATAACTTCCAACAAGGTAGTATTTTTCCTTAATAAAATCCTTGAAAGAATCCAAAGTGGATGCGACTACAAATAATGTAGATTCCTCTGTTTCCTTTTTCTCGCAGAAAGTCTCCCACCAATCTTTGACATGTGGGACAGCCTTAAGGAGAGAAACTGTAATATTTTCTCTATCAGAAAAGTTATGGACAGAAAAATACCCTTCTAGAAGGTTTAACCATTTGTTTACAGCATCTGCATCTATTGGACCTTCAAATATTGGAATATCAAAATTGATTTGTACCTTGAAGAGGGCGGCGCCTCTTCTTAAGGAAGATGAGTCGCCTGTTGCCAGTCGTCGAAGGATTTGTGAAAAATTATCAATCATCTTGTTCCCCTGTTGCATAAGGGATATCCTACCCCATCATCTCCATTTTCTTCAGCGATCGTTGGTTTGAGTGAGGTCGATCTTGCAAAGGCTCAACTAGTTCGATTCCTAATTGCTTATATCCTGACCTCGTCAGGGACATGCACAGAGAACCAAATGAGGAGAAGATCGCTCTAATAGCACTAATTCGGATTTATGAGCAAACCAAAATGAAACACATATCTATAACATTAAAACATAGATACAATGAACAATAACAGTGATATAGTGAAACTTAACTTCTATTCAATAAAGAAATATGTTGAAACTATAAAATACATAATGAAACAATCATGCTCGAATGGTGGTAGCTAATCTCTGAGAAGATATTTGGTGGCTACGCGCATTCTCTTGATCCCATTACAATGATGCCTCCAGGAATTTTTAACATCAAGAAGTAATCAAAAAACTCTATACTTCAAAAAACCTAACACTAGGAGATGAAGCTCCAAAAGTCATGTGGGCCCTGATGGGGTAAGTTGGTACATCAACTTTCTGGGGTCATAACTTTTGCATACAATCTTTGTTTTAGGCACACGATAACCCGTTGGAAAGGTCTATCCAAGGACTACACATTTTTACATCACACTCTAACATAGAATATAGTGTGATCGTGGAAAGCCTAAAAAACGTTGTTTAGGGCCTCAAAAAGGCCCCGGAAGTTTAAGACCTGAAAAGCTAGAAACAAACTGCCAAGATGAAAATTGTATGTGAGACAGTTGGAAGAGGTGGGTGGCCACCGACATCCACTTAGATCAACATGAGAGGGGATAAGAGCTTCGATTATGGGAAGATGGGTTTGTAGTTCTTCAATACCTCCTTCCATGCGCCAACCAAAAGAAATATTGTTGATAGTCACTCCATACAACAATTTTCCAAGGGTGTGAATAATTATTAAGGAGTCTCCTTCAACAATGAGTTTTTTAATGCCTTGTAGCATCCCCAACAACTAACTGGGCTATTCCAACCAAAATTCAAACTTTGATACCAAATTAAAACATACAAATACTCTGCAAATACACAAAATAATAATAGAAATACACATGCAGCATACACAGTAAAAACCCATAAAAAAATGCATAAATAATAATGCATCACATAATTTACACTTATCTTTGATAAAAAAATATCACCATTTTTGTGCAGACCTTCAACTTTCCTCCGAGACTTAGACCACACTGCTCATAACTCTCAGCAATAGATCACCCTCGAGTTGGGGCTAAACTCCACCCGGGTAAAGAAATTCCTAACCAGGATGATGTATCTCAGACAACAAGATAAACTCAATCAAAAGTGTCAACTCCAACTAACAGCTTAGAGTCCCTCATTCCCCACATGTCTGTCCCACCCCAGGAAGTGTGCCCCTGCTCTGCTCAAATGTCCCCCGACTTCCCCACTTCCTTTCTGAGACTTCAACAACAAGTCAGACAAGAAATCTGAGAGCCTTGTAGATGTAGTTTGGCACCTTTGAGAAATCAATTCTCGACAATTCTCTCACCTACAGATAATTTCCCATGGACCTGACAACTCGCCTCTTCAATATCCCACGGTCCTGACAACCCGCTTCTTCAGTCCATCTCCTAAGCTAACCAAGTACATGTACAGTTATAGTGACAGTAACAGGAAGGTATGAAGGACAACTGAATGAGTGAGTGAATGATGATGGAATCCTAGAAAATGAACTAAGTCCAAACTATATGTATGCATGTTCCCCTTGACACTTGTCATGTTGAGAACTACCTTGGCCCACTTGTCCCCATCCTTATAACTTAGGATAAATATAATTATCCATACTTTATACTTTAAAAAATATTAATATAGTATTCCTTTGGGCTTAAGCTCTCTAGATTAGCCCCTTATCCTTAAATTTTAGCCCCCTTTCCCTATCTAGTGGAGTTTAGCCCTCCATACTCTTTTACATGGTTGGTCTGTCGTTGTGATGTGTTTTTCATTAATATTTGCATGTGATTTACATTTATAATACAAACATATTGTCATTTTTGTATCCAGGCTCACTAGCCTCAAAAACATGAACATATACACAAAGGCTCCATGGCCTCAAGATTGTGCACTCAAGTTGTTGTGTGCGGTATCCTAGGATGTGCACACTTCTTCTTTTAGTGTGCAACACATATACGCACTATAATATGGAAGGTGCTTACAAAACTAATTCCAAGACTTGATACAAAGAACTCACCAACTTATATACATATGTACATTTATATTTACATTTACAGTTGGGGTTTGGCCTAGGGGTATACAACCAAAATTTCAAAAATAATCAAAAAGATGTGAGTATTATGCCCTCATAGCATCCTCGTGCTCCCAAGTTGCATCTCCAGGACCGTACCAGGTCCATTGGACCTTTACTAACTCTATGGTTCGATTTCGGAGCTGGTTGATCATCCAATCCAATATGCACACCGGATGCCCTTGAAAGGTGCCTTCTTACTCCACCTGAATCGCATTCCAATCAATGACATGATTAGCATCAGGTATATACTTTTTGAGAAATGATACATGGAATACATTATGAATAGACATTGATACAGGCAAGGCAAGCATGTATGTTACAGGCCCAATCCTCTCTAGGATTTCAAACGCCCCACAATAACGAGCTGCCAAATTTGAACAATTTCCCAACTTCAAGGAACTTTTGTTGGCCTTTAATTTCAATAACACATGGTAAACCACTTTAAATTCCATCTGAGTTCTTCCCTTATCATCATAGTTTTTCTTCATGTCTTGGGCAGCCTTTAAATTTTGTTTTATTTTCATCATTTTCTCTTCCATTTCCATGAGTAATTATAGCCCAACCAATGCTCTATCTTTTGGGTTGTCCTAGCTTACCGGTGTGTTGCACCTTCTTCCATAAAGTGCCTCAAATGTGCTCATATTTAGAGATGCTTGGTACCCATTGTTATAAGAAAACTCTACAAAGTGTAGGTAGTCTTCCCATTTTGATGGTTTATCCATCACATACATCCTCAACATATCCTCAATCACTTGATTCACCCTCTTTGTTTTCCCATCTGACTCTGGATGATAAGTTGTGCTAAAATTTAAATTTGTTCCAAATCCCTTGAATAATCCTTTCCAAAAATTTGATGTAAGTTTTGGATATCTATCAAACACAACATTGGTTTCCTTGTGAGTGAGATTTACTGGAATAAAATGAGAAGATTTAGTAATCTTATCCACCACTACCATGATAGAATCATGTTGTTTGTTTATTCTGGGAAGTTTGGCGATGAAATCCATTGTTACAACTTCCCATTTCCACTCAGGTATGAGAAATGGTTGTAGCAAACCAGTTGGGTGTCTATGCTCGGCCTTGACCTTTTGACACTCCAAACACTTGGCAATAAAATCAACAACTTTTTTCTTCATGTCTCACCAATAATATTGGGTCTTGGAAGTTGTAATAGTTTTCTGATAACCTAAGTGCCCAACATAAGGTACATTATGAATTTCTCTCAATATCAGATTTTTCAATTTATGGGAATTTGGCACATAAGTTCTACCCCTATACATGAGAATTTCATCATTTTATAGCTTATAATCTTCAAATTTCTGCTGCAAAATACCTTGTTGTAATTTTGTTATTATTTCCATGTATTTCAAATCTGATTTTGCAGCCTCTAAGATTATGTCTTTCAAATCTGATTGGTACATGATAATGGTTGTAGCATGCAACTCATACACCTTTATGCTAAGTGCATCAGCCACCTTGTTCGCTTTCCCTTTGATATGATTTATATCAAAGTCATATTCATTGAGGAATTCTAACCACCTGCTATGCCTGTCATTTAATGTTCGTTGTCTAAATAAATATTTCAGACCATTATGGTCTGTCCTCAACTCAAATATTTTTCCCATGAGGTAGTGCCTCCACATCTTCAAGGCATGCACTATGGCTGCCAACTTAAAATCATGAGTAGCATAGTGTCTTTCATGCTCCTTTAACTTCCTTGATTCATAGCACACCACATACCCATTTTGACTAAGGAACCCACCAAGCCCTTCTTTACATGCATTAGTGCATACAATGAAGTCTTCATTTGGATCAGCAATCATTAGTATTGGAGCACTTGTTAATAAATTCTTAAAGTGTTTCTCATTCTCTTCCTCCGACTTAGAATATATAAGAATGTCATCCAAAAAGACAATGAAAAACTTATCTAAGTATTCTATGAAAATGTCATTCCTTAAACACATGAAGACAATTGGTGCATTTGATAACCCAAATGGCACCACTGTGAACTCATAATGACCATACCTTGTTCGGAAGGAAGTCTTGTTGATGTCTTCATATTTAATTCTTATCTGATGATATCCTGACATGAGATCAATCTTGGAGAATATTTTTGCATCTTTCAGTTGATCAAATAGGTCATTGATCCTTGGCAAAGGATACTTGTTCTTCACAGTTACCTTGTTCAAATGCCTGAAGTCAATGCAAAGTCTTTGTTAACACCTACTATGTTCTACTTTGTTTTTTCCCTCATTCATTCCTACTTTTCATTTCAAATTTTGTATAAGTTATAAAATCTTTATCATTTTGTTGTTAAAGTTTTAATAGCTCACCTTAAGGGGTTTTAAAGAATGCTAGAGTGATTGAATGAGATGGACTTAATGTTGTGAGAAGGGGACATAGGGAATTAGACACATGTTTAAATGATTACTTGATGACATCAAATGGTTTCAAATATTTTCATTTGAGCCATTAGTCATGTCAACATTTATGCATCATGATTATTTAACTTCATGAGTTGCATATTCAAAGTCTAATCCACTCAAGTGAGAAAAAGACAAATCTGGTTGGGCGCTACAGAAACTTCCACATGTCCCTAGTCATGATCATTTTAAGCACTTTGGTGAATCGTGGAAGATGTGGATTGTACTACAAGCTCATGAGTATGCAAAATTAGTTAGCAAAGTACTCATCGTCATCCATAGCATGTGAAATGGGGTGTATCGTCATTTATATCTGTCAATCATTTATAAGGTTACACTGATCAGTTGTCTTATTAAATGTGTTTTCAAGAACTAGCGCATTGTTCGTTACCTACAACAGCTAGTTTATTTGAATTGTCTCCTACATAGCTAGAAAATGTCATTTATTCTCGTTACACATCAAACAGATCTCTTCTTTGTAGCCAAGAATCTAGTTTTTGGGTCATGACTGTGTAGATGGGTAAAGGTGGACATGTGAATCGGAAAGAACATTAAGGGCATGAATTCATGGAGGCTTATGAAGATTGTCAAATCATTTTCGATTGGGCAGGGTGGTACCTTTTCTGTACCAAGCTGGATGGTCACCATTATGCTATAGCCAGAGGAGTTTATTGAGAGTTTCAATGGACAGTGGGCTTGAATCGCAAACCTGGTTATGCAGGTTACTGAAGAATCTATAGTTGTTGCTTGCAACCTCCCCACTGATGGCAAAAGGTGGTTTAAAAATAAATTGATTACAGGAGGAGACCTCAATCATTTTTTAAATCCTGAACACAGAGGCCCTAATTGGGCCAAGGGCATCCCTAGGGATTAGATTTTCGATGAGTGTATGGAAGCCTTGCTCATGCTTAAGAGATTCATTAAAAGTGAGGGGCGTTATTCTATTGTATTCCTTTTCCATCTTCGATTTCTGCTTCATCTAGCAGGGATTAAGAGGATGAATTTACCTTATTATTTCTTAAGGGATCTCAACAAGATGGCTATGAGGGTTCAAGCCAACCCCAAGACCCCTCCTCATGAAATTTTCCATCATGGGTTGATTAAATTTCTTGTTAAGGCCAAACTAGGGAAGTTGCAGAAGACTTGGGATCAGTTCTTGATCCAGTCGGGGCTTGAGAAGGAAAATCATTCTCCTACTTCTCAATCACATGGAAATATTGTTAAGACTGATCAACAAACTCCATCTAATGTCAATCAATCCGCCACTACAAAGAAGGGTAAACGAGTAGCATGCTTAAAGACTCCAGATGAGCCTGTAAAAGCTACATCAGCCAGTCAACAAACAGATGTGGGGTATTCTCACATATTAGGTGGAGGTAAGAACCCTTTCCCTTTTGCACAGAAAACTTACTCAAAAAGGCCTAAAAGGTTAGCAGAACCTAGGGTTTCATTGGAGGACCATGTAATATTCCAAATATAAAATAGTATGCAGAACATAAATAATTAGCTAGAAATGGCAGATAAACAATAATATAACCAGAATAATACTGGAATAACACCAGAAAGAGCACTTTGATTACTGAGAGAAATGTTCACTTGCCTCTTCGAGGGGGAAACCTTCAGCAGAGAAGAGATCTATTACAATAATATCAAATACAAAAATTCTCATACTCTCTACTCCTATTTATACTAAATATGTCTATCCAAAAGAAGAATCTAGAGGAAGATACGTCTAGAAGCGAAAGCTTCTATTAGGTCTTATTACATTTGACTTATTCTTCCTTATTTATAGGCCTTATTAATATTGACCTTTATTACATGAAAATGTATTATTCTACCTACGTGAGAGTTTAGGTCCCTAACATGTCCTCCCCATTAAAAACATCCTTGTCCTCAAGGCTTGAGATGAGCAAATTGTTGTGTAATGGTAGTTGGTTCCCAAGTGGCATCTGTTGGAGTTGTATCTTTCCATTGGACTAACACTTCCTTGATGGTGCATTGATGCAGACAACGGTCACGTTGGTCCAAAACTTCTTGTGGTTGTAGCCAAATGGAACCTTCTACGTCCAACTCAGGAAGGTTGGTTTGAGTTTGGCACTTATTTCTAGTCACCTTCTTTAAGCAGGAAACATGAAAAATAGGATGGAGCTTAGAATGACTGGGAAAATCTAACTGATAGGCCACCTGTCCCACATGCTTGAGAACGATATAAGGACCATAAAATTTGGGTGCCAGTTTCTGAAAATGGTCATCCTTGACGAAATTTTGCTTATAAGGTTGCAGTCGAAGAAACACCTGATCTCCTTCTGCAAATTGACGTTCAGAGCGAACTTGATCTTCTTGTTGCTTCATGTGATTCTGGGCCATGACCAAATTCTCTTTGAGGTTACAGATAATAGCCTCTCGAATTATAAGTGTTTAGTCAACCACCTGGACCTTCGAGACACCTAGCAAGTATGAGAGAATTGAAGGTGGATTTTGTCCATATACCGCTTCAAAAGGAATCATGCGGGTAGTTGTATGGTAAGAAGTGTTATACCACCATTCAAATAGTGGTAACCATTGAACCCATTGATTTTTCCTTTCCGATGCAAAACAGATCAAATATGTTTCCAAATACTTGTTGACAACTTTAGTTTGACCATCAGTCTGGGGATGATAAGTTGTGTTGAGATGCAATTGTGTGCCTTGTAGCTTGAATAGTTCTTGCCAAAAATTATTGGTGAAAGTTGGGTCGCGATCAAAAACAATAGACTAAGGCATGCGATGAAGCTTAAAGACCTAAACCATGAAAAGTTGAGCCACAGTGGAGGCTATAAATGGGTGTTGAAGAGACAATACATGATCATACTTGTAAATACGATCAACTATCACCATGATGACTGATTCATTGCTTGATTTAGGTAAGCCTACAATAAAATCCATAGAGATATCCCTCCAAACAGCAGGTGGAATTGGAAGTGGTTGTAGTGTGCCAAGAGCTTTTACTGTTTCCCCCTTGTTGTGTTGACAAACATCACATTCTGCCACAAAATTGGGAACATCTTGTTTCATACCATCCTAGAAAAAAGAACGATTGACCCGGTCATAGGTTTTGGTAAACCCTGAGTGCCCAGCGGTGGGTGTAGCATGAAGCTCAGAAAGTACCATGGATTTAAGTTTAAATTGTTTACTTAAATACAAATGTCCTTTGTGTCGAAGCTCATAATTGAGCCAAGAGTACCCTAGGGAAACTAGAGAATTGGCTTGCAATTGTTGTATCAGATGCAAACTTTTGGGATCGTGTAGCCATTCCTTGTGAACAGTTTGGAGCCAATCTGGTACAATGAAGGAGAGGGAAAAAAGGGACCCTTCATCTTCATATTTTTTGGAAAGTGCATGAACAACCACATTTTCTTTTCCCTTTCTTGTAAATGATCTCATAATCATATCCAAAGAGCTTAGTCACCCATTTTTGTTGCTTTGGGGAGGAAAGGCGTTGTTCTAGAAAATACTTGAGGCTTTGATGATCTATCTTAATTTGGAAGCGTTTCCCCAATAGATAAGGGCGTTAAAGATCCATGGCATGAAAAATAGCCTACATTTCCTTTTCATAGATTGATTTTCCCAAATTTTGCTCTGACAATTGTTTGTTGGTAAAGGCCAAAGGCCGACCCTCTTACATAAGGAATGCTCCAATTCCTTTCCCATAAGCATTACATTCCAGGACAAAGGTCTTTGTGAAATCGGGAAGGGCCAGGACTGAAGTGGTGCACATGGCCATCTTCAAGGTTTGAAAATCCTGAGCAGTTGTTGGAGTCCAAGTGAAAGAATTATTTTTAAGGAGCGCAGTGAGAGGTGTTGCAATCTTTCCATAATTATTAACAAACTTGCGATAATAACATGTTAAACCCAGAAATCCACGCAATATTTTGAGAGTATTTGGGTGAGTCCAATCTTGCATAGCTTCAATCTTTTTAGGATCCACCCTAACACCAGCCTTGCCAACAAGATGACCCAGGTACTCGACTTCTGAGGCGCCAAAAGCACATTTAGATTGTTTGAGGAAATGTTGGTGTCGAGAGAGTAGATGGAGAAATTGATCCACATGAGAAAGATGGGTTGTCTAGGTTTTACTATAGATGAGGATATCATCAAAGAAAAATAAGACAAAATGACGGAGAAAAGGACGGAAGACATGATTCATGAGGCTTTGGAAAGTGGAGGGATCATTACACAATTCAAAGGGCATGAACAAAAACTCATAGTGTCCCTCATGAGTTCTAAATGCAGTCTTAGGAATGTCTGCCTCGTTCATACGTATCTGGTGGTAGCCAGAATGAAGATCAAGTTTAGTAAAGAATTGGGCGCCACTCAATTCATCCAAGAGGTCATCAATGACAAGACTGGGAAATTTGTCTTTAATGGTGAGTTTGTTGAGGGTGCGAAAGTCGGTACACATGCACCAAGAACCTTCTTTCTTAAGTACCATGACCACAAGAGAAGATTAGGGGATCATACTAGGGCAGACAACACCTACGTTGAGCAATTCTTGAACAATTTTCTCAATTTAATTTTTTTGGGAAAAGGGATGATGATAAGGAAGAATATTGGGAGGAAGGATTTTGGGGACAAGGGGAATGGAATGATCATGAGCACCACAGGACGGAGGGAGTCCCTCGGGAGTGGAAAAAAACACTTGATGTTTAGAGAGGATGGATTGGAGGTCCTACGGCACAGAGGGTGTCTTAGTGGATTGAATGGCATGGAGTTGTGAAATAATTCCAGAATGACATTTTTTCAGCAGCTTTTCTATGCAATGGGAACTGATGATCTCTGGGGAACCGGTGGTGATTCCTTGGAACTTATATTGTTGGCCCTCATGGTCGAATTGCATGGTTAATTCCTTAAAATCCATGATAATGGGACCCAAATTCCTTAGCCATTCTGCACTCAACACAATGTCACAACCGCCCATGTCGATAGCAAGCATATGAGATTTCATGTGGTACTGACCAATTTCGAGATGCACATTTTCACAGCGCCCTCCACATTTCATGGAACTGCCATTGGCAATCATGATTTGAAAATTATTGACGACATGGGTATAGCAATTAGTTTCTTGGGCAATGTGGCGATGAATAAAATTATGGGTGCTTCCACTATCAACAAGAATGATGGCCTTCCTATGCTTGATGTAATCAATTAGCTTGAGGGTTTGGGGAGCACAGAAGCTAGTGAGATAATTTAGGGAAATGATTGGTTCTACTTCGGGAGGGTCTGAGGGAGGGGTCATGTCAGTGGGTTGAAGTGACACAGCCACAATCAAAACCTCAACATCATCTTTTGAAACATCCTCCGAGATGGCCATAAAAATATTTTGTTCCTTGCACTTGTGCCCAGGAAAATATTTTTCATCACAATTATAACAAAGGCCTTTGAGCTGGCTTTCAGCCATTTCTGCCCTAGTCAATTTATAGATATTTAGTGGAGTTGAAGGAGGAGTAGAACTGACTAGTTTAGTATGAGAAATAAAGGAGGGTTTTTTATTTTGAGAAGAGACAACCTGTTGTGCTTCCTTAGCTCTTTTAGTATCATCCACCCAACTCTGAGGCCGAACCATGAGGACATGGGCTCGAAGCTCATCCTTGAGGCCACTGATAAAACATTCTTGGAAAAAAGCACCATACATGCCCTCTATACGAAAATCCAACTACTCAAAAGTGGTTATAAAGTCTTCCACTATGCCATATTGTTTCAAATTTGTCAAATGGCCTAAATGGTTGGTGTTAGTGTCAAAGCGTTCATAAAGATTTGCCACAAAGTGTGTCCAAGCCACATACCCTTGGCGAAAATGTTTTCTCCATTGCCACCATTGCCAACGTTCTTGAGCTAGATGGAGAACACCATACCAGAGTTTGGCCAACTCATTTGTAATGCCATACAAAGAGAAATAATGTTCCATTTGAGTTACCCAACCAGTGGGATCCGAGCCATCAAATTTGGTCACATCCACACACGGAAGGTGTAGGTCTTGCTGAAAGTGATGGGGCAGAAAATTTTGGGAATGAGAGGAAGTTTCACCTTCGGTTTGCAAATGTGGGTCCGATGAGGGAAGATATGCAGGGATATGCAGCTTGGCGCAGATCATCATAGTGAAGGAGATAAACTCGGTATTGAAGTATTCAAGGTAGGTAGTGAGGTCTTGTTTGAGGTCCTCTATTCTTGTGTCGATGGAGGAATGCATGTTTGTATTGACGATGGAAACATTGGCACTGAGTTGTCTCACTTATTTTTGGTTTTTTGTGAAATTAGAGTGCAAGGAATTGAAGTGAGCATCCAAGTCTTGGCTACAGGTGTGGGCCATGATGAAGAGGGAACACGAAAAGGGGTGGGTGGGACCACACAAAAAATGGGTTATGGGTGAAGTGTATCACAACGATCAGGGTGACGAGTGGAATCCAATGGGGTAAAGCCCAAATAAGCGTGTTGGAAGGGGGTCGGGTCCACGAGAAAAACAAAATTGTTGAAAAATGATAGGTCTGATTGCGATAAGGGCGAAGAGAGGAATCCAACAGGATAAGTCTCAAATAATGGTGCCAACAACATCCAAACTAATAATTTCGCAACCTGAATGCAGGAGACACAGGTGCATGGAAATAGATCTTGTTTGTTCTATTTTTGTTTCCATCCCAAGAGTTAGGGTGTCCAAGGGTTCTACAGACAAGTGTTTTCCCTCTACTATAGCTCTTTGATATATGTGCGAGGTCCAACAGTAGTACTTGGCCCAATATCCCAGGGCACCAACTAAGGAGGCTAGCTCGTGCCCTTATATGAACTACCTAACTACCCAGGTAATAGAGAGTATCTTCTCGAGTGTTTTTCTTGGTGGCACTATAGAAGTTAGGTGGTCAATTAGTTTATCTATGGAGGGCTTCAGGAGATCTAGGTCGATCCATATACAGGTGGTGTCTAATGCGCTACCACTCGAAGGGGTACCAACAGGGGTTACAAGGGTGGCCAATAGATGTGCTCTTAAGTAACACTTGTATTTTTTGCATGTATGAATCCCTGACCGTGGGTTTATGCATGTAACGACAGATCTTTGTAGCTTAAATACGCTGGAATATGTCTCTACCCTAAAAAAAAAATAACTCGCAATTTTTTGTCGAGGAAGGTGCTCTGATACCACTTTTAATATTCCAAATATAAAATAGTATGGAGAACATAAATAATTAGCTAGAAATGGCAAATAAACAATGATATAAACAAAACTATACAAGAATAATACCGGAATAACACCAGAAAGAGCACTTTGATTACTGAGATAAATTTTCACATGCCTCTTCGAGGGGGCAACCTCCAGCAGAGTGGAGCTCTATTACAATAATATCCAAGACAAAACTTTGCATACCCTCTACTCCTATTTATACTAAATATGTCTAGCCAAAAGAACAATATAGAGGAAGATCCTTCTTGAAGCAGAAGCTTCTATTAGGTCTTCTTACATTTGACTTATTCTTACTTATTGCTAGGCCTTATTAATATTGACCTTTATTACATGGAAATATATTATTCTACCTACGTGAGGGGTTAGGTCCCTAACAAACCAGCAACCTGGAAAAACAACAATAGAGTTTGAAGATCCTGTACACCTTGAAGAGCCTATCCCAGAGGTCACTCCTCATGTCTTGAGTTCCTCTGAAGATGATACCTCTAGGTATAGAATTTTAGTAAGGAAATGAAGCACAAGGCCTCAAAATAAGTTCAGGTTGAAGTCTAAAGCAATGAATAAACCTGTCATCCCAGAAAAGGTTATCATCATTGATGAAGAGCATGTCAAACCTATTGGAAACACATCTATAAGCAAGAAAACCCCTGTCACTAAGCCTGAGAAGGATAAATTCAAGAAGGGTGGTTTGATAATAAATAAAAAGACAATCATTGGGAAAAACAAAGTTCCTACCAAGAAAAGTGGTAAAAAGGATATGAAAATCCCAAATCCTAAGATTGGATCTGAAGGGAATGAACCTAAATATATGCAAACCTGATCTTAATCTAAGCAGACCAGAAAGGATAGCTTAGAATTTTTGGCATAAAAAACTTCCTCAATCTTGCATAGAAAGCTATCAATTTCAAGATATCACCTCCAGGATAAATCCAGTTTTTGAGATTAAAAATAATGGAGGATGGAAAAATATTTTTCGTTCCCTGTGTCTAAGATATCATGCTCCTTTTTGGCTATGTCCAGATATAACCTAGACAAAGAAAAGAGTTTAAAACATGCGGGATTAGTTTTTGGAAGGTCGCTACAAGAAGTTCATGCAATCATATACACAGGGAAATAAAGGCGATATCGGAACACCTGTAGCAGCCGATTTTGTTGCTATTTGCACCCAGTTTCATATCTTGTAATAAAGGAAGGCTATAAATTATGTAAGCATATAATGGATCATGTTATGAAGCTATAAAATGTTTTGTGGATCTAAAAATCTATATTGGGATACGAAGATCAATCCAGATTAGTCACCTGTGTTGAGTTGTCAAAGGTTGATCTCAAGTGGAGCATTGAAGATCAGATATATCTAGGAAAGATAAAGATGAAGCAGTAGTGTCATTATTAAAATGTGAAATAAATCAAATCAAAGAGATGTTATGCAAGGTTGGTTCCCTGATTTTAGGAGCTTTTTCGTAAATTGTTATGATTTGGTATATCAGCTATTAGAAACTTAAATTTGTCCTGAGTTTTTGTAGAGATTTGTTTTGAGGTGTCCCTAATTCTCAGGATTGACCATAAGTACATGTAACCTATTTGAAACATCATGTATTGAATGATATAGAAGAAGAAAGGGTTGTATCCATGTTTTCCTAAACGACTTTATCTTATACAACTATTTGGATCGACCTTATTTGTGTAAAGATTTCAGTGGTTAATGAAGTCATTAGTTGGTGTGTATCATTCTCTTTTGTTTCTCATTTCAACTCATAATTGGTGAACTCACAGGTTCAATTCCTACTAGATGCAGGAGAACTGCACATATCCATTATTTATGGAATGGGAAGAAGGATGAAGAATAACAACAAACATTCTGCAATTGAATAGATCCAAACCTATTTCTTAAATCTAATTTGATCAGATTCAATGGTTCTTCTCCATCTGTATATTCTTAAATATATGTGTAAAGATTTCAATGGTTAATGAATTCATTAGTTGGTGTGTATCATTCGCTTTTGTTTCTCATTTCTAATTCTTCATCTTGAACACATTATTACTATTATATGATTATATGGTTGTATGTATGTGCTTAGAGGATTTCCCTATTTTTATAGTGAAATCTTCACCACATGTGTTTTTAAGATCTTTTAAATCTTGTTCAAGAAGGATTTTTGGGTTTAAGATTTATTCTTCTACTGGTTAATTATATCAAAGAACATATTGTTCTTTTATGGTTATCAGTTTTTTTTCATTTATTCTTCTTCAACATATACCCCACTCTCACTTGAATCGACTAAGGTTTTGTTCACCTGATCTGTTGCACATAGAGAAGAGATCTTGATGGTTTATCCATTAAGTCTCGTTTAAGATCAAGAGTGTGATCCTCCCACCTCTTTAAAATTATTTGCTTTTAAATTTTGAAATAAGATGTGCTAGGATTGTACCTAACACAGTCTAGGAACAAATTATAGCGCTAACATATTTTGGCGTCGTTTCCAGGGACGAAATGATGAGACTTTCCCTAGGTAGAACGACATGATACAGATCTAGTTGTAGATGGTGAAACTATAACTAGGCATAGTTGATTGCATATATTTTCACCTGGTGACTCCACATTAGACACTCTGGATTCAAAGAGAAAGGGGACTAGAGCCCTTCCAGAATCTCCCAATGTGCATGTTGTTTTAGATATTGAGAAGATCCTAAAACAATCCAAATCTCTTAAAAAATTAGGATCTGAAAAACTTTTTCTTTTACCTCCTTCTGAAGAATCTACCAAGGGGAAACATGAATTTGTAGAACCATAATATTTTTACACACCCTATCCTAAAAGTAGATATAAATCTGAAGAAATATTTGAATTCCATGAAGAAATGGAGTACCCTCCCTTGGAAAAGATCTTAATCCTTGAATAAGTTCAAGAAGAGAAACCCAATCTTATCCTCCAAGTTAATATCCTTGTTGCTAAAAAACTTGTTGAATAAATTCTACAGTCCTCCTCTAAGATTCAATTGGTGAAAATTACTAAGCTCTCATCACCACAATCACCATAGTCCTCACACACAAATCAATCTTCAGGTGGTCAAAAAATGGTTGGTTCAGCACCTCCCAACCCAATGGATGCTATCAGGGCTGCCAGATATGCACCTTTGGTATTGCCAAATAATCTTCATCCTATCCAAACAAGTGATTACATGAAGTACCTTCCAAGGTTTGAAAATGAAGGGGAAACAACTACGGAGGATCATTTAACTGCTTTTTATTCCTTTGTTGACAATTTCCAAGTGGACTATGATGATGTGTGGATGAGGCTTTTTGTTCAAAGTTTAGATGGAGAAGTGAGGAAGTGGTTTAGGAACCTTAGAGATAAATCTATTACCACCATCACAGACCTTGATACCACCTTCTTGAGAAAGTGGGGAGACAAGAAATTGATTTGTATTACATGACAAAATTCAATAATATCTGAAGAAAGAATGGTGAATCTGTCTCTGAATTTTCTCAGAGATTCAATCGGATGTATCAGAAAATGTCAGATGATATCAAACCAGTTGAAAGGTTAGCAAAGGTCACTTATTCTAATGCCTTTGATGTTGATTTGTGTTTTCTTCTTAGGGAAATAATATCAACCACTATGGATGATATGCAAGATTCAGCTCTTGAAGTTGAGTCCAATATTCTAGCATCAGAATAGTTGAAGAAGAGATCAGATAAGGGAAAGATAAAAGAAGAATATAAGTCTTCTGCATTAATACTAAAAATCAGAAGATTTCCTTGGAGGAGATGGCAAGAAAGATGGAGGAAATGTCATCTGAACTGTCTAAACTCATATTGGAAAAATAGAAATTGAATGCTCCTCAAGAAGGAAATCGGAGTCAAAATCAATACAGAAGGCCTTATAACCCTCAGATCATGCATATGGATAAGAAGAATAATGATGATCAGAAAATTCGGACACCTCTGCAGAATAATTACATTAAAGAAAATCAAGAAGCTGAAGATGTTGATGAAAATCTGGATATTAATTTGTTCGGAGATGAGATTTCCCTCGGTCACCTAACAAAAAATGAATATGAAGATTCATTGAGTTCACAGGTTGGGGGAAGTATAGATAATATGATTTGTAATACTGAACAGTAAGGGTACAATCTTAGATCAAAATCTGCTCCTCAAAAAGACAAACCTGTTGTCCCAGCAGTACAGACAGGAAGCAAACATCCTGAAAAAAGACAAGTACAACCTGCTATGAAATTATCAGCCTCGGAATCAAACAGGTTATCCTCTCCTTTTAGTTTGGAACATGAGATAAGTAAGATCAAAATCCTTATTCCTCTGACTAAATTGGTTAAAACTAATTCATATAGGAATCAGATTTTGAAATGGTTGCAACCTTCTTCTACCACAGACCTTTCTACTAATGTGATTAATCTTCAGGATGGAAAACCTACTATTGTTTTAGGGCCTATTGTAGAAGAAAGGGATGATTCCACTCCTCCTTTTTATGTCTCATTAAATGTTCATGACAAAATACTTCATAATTGTCTGTTAGATTCTAAAGCCTCTCATAATCTTATGTCAAAGGTTGTCATGGAAGAACTGGGGTTAGAAATCACTAAAGCATACCATGATCTCTTTTCTTTTGATTCCAAAAAATTCAAATGCTTAGGGGTTATCAAAGACCTTGATGTTTCATTATCTCAAATCCTAGCCAAAAGTTTAGTCATCGAATTGTGACACCTTGTTTCCCCCAGTTTGTAAATATAACTATAAATGGACAAAAGACTATGGCAAACTTTATATTTGTGGATATTGATCCGATGGACCTTTGTTCGAAAGGTAAATGAATGTGAACCTAATTATTTACTAAGAAAATGGACAAGTGTTGCATGACTAATGGAAGGGGGTGTACTTAGAAAAACCATGGATTTTATACGAAGAGAGGGTGAAGGGGACCAGGAATTGTTGTGTTAACATTCACCAAACCAGTGCTTACTAGATTTAATTACTCAGAACCAGAACCGTCCTCTGACCCGGAAATGAATTAAAGTCAGGTTGGTGGGTGGGAAGACCTCCTCAAGAGTTAATGAGGGATGGGATGTGTAATCACTCCTTCGTAAGGCTTCCAGACTTGACCATTGACTGGGAATTCGAGCCACATGCGACCCTGCTGAAAGAGGCAAGGAGGGCAGGTGTGGTGGGGAGAGGGGAAGAACACGCTTGCGAAGAGTGCAAAGACGAGAAGTGAATCTCATGGATTCAAGGAAGAATGTAGATTCTACACATTCTAGACACAGGAAATGGCAGAGAAGTTTATGATACAAGCTGATAAACGGGGCTATTCCTCCTTGCTTGATACCGTGTAAGCCATTGCCAAGATCCTGCGGAAAGAGGAGAGTAACCTTTGTCCCTATTGTGGTTGAGTGAGAAGAAAAGGTTATGTTGCAGAGAATCGTGGTCTAGCTCGGGGGTGGCTAGTGGTAAATATGTTTGGAGTGACTGAGCCTACAGTTGGGTGGAAACGGACACCCCTTCCATTAGTCGCTTCACATTGTCTGATTCTAATAAGTCTTTTCTTGGCCTTAATTGTTGAGTTAGAATGATGAATGATTTCTTGGTTTTACACATCTATATATATATATATATATATATATATGAACATCTCTGTGTGAAATGGTTATGTTATGCGTATGCTTCCGTCTCCTTGAGAACTCATACTTCCCACTGATAAACTATATGCCCAGCTTCACTCCGGAGGGCTTCCCGGGCGTAAGTCGTAAAATGGTCGAGATAGGAAATATCGTGTGGACCTGAAACCATCCATCTGAAGAGAATACTTTTCCCTGATCCCCCTTGCCATGTGAATTTTCAGACCCAAGTCCCTAACCCGTTCGGGGTGAGAACTCAGAAAGAATAGTGATAGGAAAATACCGAAAGGGAAAGGTTTTCCTTGTCCGAAGGACGGATGGATGAGATCCATCTAGAAGGAGCCAAGGGTTGTCATGGCCATCGGCTATGAGAAAGAGCGTGGGATTTAACCCCTCTAGTCCCTTAGATCCATGAACTCTGAGTTCACGCATAGGGAGAGAACAGATCACGTTCGTCATATCTATGCGGAGAGGAACATAGTCGTGAGATCCAGAGGAAAGTGCACAAGGTCTAACCCTTTGAAGGTGCATAGGGGAGTGGACTTTTGCGAAGTCCCAAAGTTTCGAAGTTAATCGGAACCATCCATCGTCAAAGGATAGGTAGCAGCAGATTTGGGAGTTCGAGGATTCGGACCTCGGAAGATTTGTAAGGAGCAGAGGCGAATACCCGAGGAGCTGGGTGCCACAGCAATCCTATCCATGAGTCGTGAAAGGACATGTGGCGAGAGATCGACATTTCGCTGACTCGCAAATTGGGAGGTCAGAGATAGGAATCGTGAGAATTTGTGAATTCTTGATTCGTGAAGAGTCAATCTAAGTTTTTGGGTCGCAGGAGATTGTGGACCATTGATCTGACATCGAGAGTTAGGATTTCGGGATAAAGAGGAAAGGATATGGACTAATTTACACCTTTGTGATACGTGAAGTCCTGAAGCACTTGAGAGTTGGGCCATGAGTCATAGCGAGGGGTCATATGGATGGAGGTTAAGGAACGGAGCTAGCATTGGGCTAGGCTCTTAATGCGGGGGTTCGGGAGTCAGTGAGTCAAGGTTGGTTCGTATGTGAATACCCGATGGCAGAAGTCACGAAGCGCCTTTTTGTTAGGCTTGTGGTCACGAGTAGTGGTCACGTGGAGGGGGCTTCTGCCTGGTGCTTGTTCGTGCATAAGAATAAAAAAAATGAAAATTTAGAGGCTTTACATTATAGAAGCTCCTCCATTTGGTGGGTTGTTACAAATTGGTATCAGAGCCTAGTTACAACACTTGACTTGTTTGGGCTCATGGACGAGTTGCGTAACGACCACATTAATGGGTTTAAAGGGCGATATCCTACCTTACTCCCTTCCTACAAAGTTTGGTTAAGACCTTATTATAGAAAAGAATGACAGCTTATTGTTGTGTGTGTATGTATTTAAGATATGTGAAATTATGTGATGGTTATGAACTAATATAATGATTAGCTAACAACAAGTGTTTTTCTTGCACTCAAGTAGCCGATCAACCACAGGAAACTGCAATCATATAGAATTGTGATGCACCACAAAGTGGGGGATGGCTCCCACAATAGAGACAAAGAGTTTGATGAGAGGAGGGCAGTAGAGACCCCTCCGGACCTCGTTGAGACTGTGAGGAGTATGATGGACGAATTACAGAGCTACAAGGCCAACAACGAGAGATTGATAAAAGAGAAAAAGAAGAAAATGGAAATTAATGTAGTCTTGTTGTGGAGTTTTAACCGACATACAAAGGCAACTGCAGCATGGACCTGACACCATTCATGTGGACCAGCGACAGACAAAGAGGGGTCGAAGTCCACCTAAGATACGGAAACGTGGCCCTTTAAGTAGTCGCACTGGGAGGAGTACCTTGAGAAAGGTCCAACCTGGAGACAGGGGACAAGCGTCAGACGAATCCTCTGGAAAGGAAACTGGTGACTCAGAGGGATCTTCTAGTAGTAGAATCAGTTCACGTTCTCAAGGAAAATGGAAGAAACGAAAGCATTCAAAAAGTCATAATCTCGAAGAATTCAGGAAGGCCAAACCACTCTCTTTCAACGGTGAGATTAAGAAAGGAGAGGAGGTGAAGGCATGGATTCTTGGACTAAAGAAGTATTCCAGATTCCATGACTCCTCTAAAAACTTTAAGGCCCGAGTAGCCACTTTCAACCTAAATGGAAAGGCTTCCATTTGGTGGGAAGACCTTAACAATGTGAAAGGGATTCATGAAGAGGACCTATCTTGGGAACGGTTTGAGAAATAATTCAGGAATAAGTATCTGTTGGAAAAGTATTTCGACGAGAAGAATAAATAGTTCTATGAACTCCAGCTGAGACAACTCACCATAGAGGAATATGTCAGCAGATTCCTTGAGTTGTTGAGGTATGTACCCTGCATAAAAGTGGAAACTGCAAAGGTGCAGTGATTTATCAGTGGGCTACCTAAGGACTATCATAACATAATTCAGTTTGATGAGCCAAAGACCCTAGAAGACATTATCTGAAAGGCAAGATAGTGTTATGAACAGCGTGGGATTCAGACAGAACCTCGCAAAGGCTGGAAGCAGAAGAATAGTTCGTGGTTCCAGAAAAAGGGGTTTAAACCCTCAAGGTTTAAAAACTATAGGAAGGATTCAAGGATGAGCTTTCCTGATCGAAGTGTACGCCAATAGAATTTCCCCTCCCAGAGCGGAAATAAACCTTTTGGATCAACCCCAAAAAAGACTGATAACCTAAAGAAAGAACCCTTGAAATGTTGGGGTTGTAGAGAAGAACATCTACTAAGGGACTATCCCCATAGACATCAGAATAGTAGGAGAAATTACAACGTCCAAGAAGCTACCACCGTCAATGGCGTGGCCAGGAATATGCCAGGTATTTATGTAGCTATGGAGAATAAACAAGCCGACCACCAAGCTTCAGTGGTGGAGATGGAAGGTATGATCACCAACCATCTAGTGTCTATTTTAATTGACCCTGGTTCCAATTTGAGTTATGTATCCCCTCGGGTTGTTGATAAGTGTAAATTACAGCCACATAAACATGTTAAGCCATGGTTGGTACAGTTAGCCACTGCCACCAAAAGAAAAATAGCAGAGGTAATACCATCTTTCCAATTCACTATGAATGGATTTCCCACCCAAGCTAACCTTAACATACTTCCCCTAGGATCATATGACTGTTGATTGGTATGGACTGGCTAGCTGCATGTAAAACTAAGCTATATTGTTACCACAAAACCTTAGAATGTGTAAATGAAGAAGGGTGAAATATAACCCTCCAAGGGATTCAGAATCCTATCTCTGTGAGACGAATATCAACCCTTCAAATGAAAAATTATTGCAGAAAGGAATGTCCTCTATATGAAATACAGGTGTTGGAATTTGTTGAGGATGACGGACCAAGCCTAGAAGACCACCCCATACTAAGAGAGTATAGAGATGTGTTTCCAGAAGAGGAGCCGGGTCTACCTCCGAGAAGGGACATTGACTTCTCAATAGAACTTGCACCTGGAGCAGTACCAGTTTCTAGGACCCCCTATAGGATGAGTACACCCGAGCTAGTTGAATTCAAAATACAGCTAAAGGAAATGATGGACAAAGGATACATCCGGCCTAGCATGTCTCCATGGGGAGAACCAATCTTGTTTGTGAAAAAGAAATATGGTACATTCATACTGTGCATAGATTATAGACAACTCAATAAGGTAACCATAAAGAACAAGTACCCCTTACCCAAAATCGATGACTTGTTCGATCATTTGGGGGGTGCTAGTATTTTCTCAAAGATTGACTTGAGATCTGGATACCATCAAGTCCGAATCAAGGATGAAGACATCCACAAAACTGCCTTCAGGACAAGATATGGTCACTACGAATTTGTGGTAGTACCATTTGGATTAACCAATGCCCCTGCCACCTTTATGTGCTTGATTAACAATGTACTCAGCAAATTCCTAGACAAGTTTGTACTGGTTTTTATTGACGATGTCTTAATATCCTCCAAGAATAGAGAGGAACATGAGGAACATCTTAGACTTGTACTTCAAGTGCTAAGAGAGCATCAGCTTTATGCCAAATTTAGCAAGTGTGACTTTTTCCATAAGAAAATACATTACTTGGGCCATGTCATATCTGAAGAAGGGGTATCAGTAGACCCTGACAAGATCAAATCCATCATGGAATGGCCTACCCCAAAGGATGTTTTGGATATCAGATCCTTTATGGGTTTAGTAGGATACTATAGGAGGTTTATAAAAGGGTTTTCCAATATTGGTTGTCCAATCACTGCCCTCCAGAGGAAGGGGATTAAATTCATTTGGACACTGGAATGTGAAGAAAGGTTTTAGTCACTAAAACACCTTCTGACCCATGTGCCCATGCTGAAGATCGTCGATCCCGATAATGACTTCCTCGTATGCATAGATGCCTGCAAGGAAGGACTCAAAGGAGTCCTTATGCAAGAAGGAAGCGTAGTTTTCTATGAATCTCAAAAATTGAATGAACATGAAGTCAACTATGTGACCCATGATCTAGAGTTGGCCACCATAGTGCACTCTTTGAAAATGTGGAGGCATTACCTCCTGGGTAGGAAATTTGTACTTATGACAAATCAATGTGGATTTTGGCACTTGTCTGACCAACCAAAACTCAATGCTAGACAAGCTAGGTGGATGGTCCTCCTTAGTGAGTTTGATTTCGAAATCAAACATATCAAAGGAAAGGAAAATACAGTGGTCGATGCCCTTAGCAGGAGTATGAAAACAATTCACCTGGCAGTAGTGAGCACCTACGAGACGAATGTCGGGGAAAGAGTCAAGAATGCATAGGAAACAGATGCATTCTTCTAGATCGTGACCTCGTACCTAGAGAAAGAACCCGGAGGGATAAAGTACGAAGGCTACCAGATGTTGGATGGAGGTCTACTTACTTACCGAAATAGGCTATATATTCCAAGTTGTGACGACTTGAAGAGGTTCATAATGGATGAATTGCACAAGAAACCATACATCAGCCATCTGGGCTATCAGAAGATGGTCACGGCCACAAGGAAACAATTCTATTGGCCTGGATTGAAGAAAGATATAACTGAGTATTTAGCTAAATGTCTAGAGTGACAACAAGTTAAATAAGAACACCGGCACCCAGCGGGATTATTACAACCTCTACCAATCCCGGAATGGAAATGGGAGACCATCTCCATGGAATACATCACTGGATTACCAACATTGGCCAGGAAGAATGACGCCATCATGGTAGTGGTGGATCAATTGAGCAAGTTCGCTCATTTTATTCCCGTCAAATCGACTTGCAAGGAAATAGATATTGCCAACATAGCCATGAAGGATATATTCAGACTACATGGCATGCCTAAGGAGATCGTGTCTAACAGAGACACAAAATTTACTTCAAAATTTTGGAAATCCTTGATGGTTGGTCTAGAGACCAAATTATTGTTTAGCATAGCCTATCACCCTCAAATCGATGGACAGATGGAAAGAGTGAACAAAATATTAGAATACATGCTAAAGATGCATGTAATGCATCAACCTAATAAGTGGAAAGATTACCTGCCACTGGTAGAATTTTCCTACAACAACGGCTACCAAGAATCACTAAAGATGAGCCCTTTCAAAGTCCTATATGGAGGTCGTGCAACACTCCAGTCAGTTGGAGTAATCCCATGAACAAAATTACGATTGGGCCCGACATGTTGAAAGAAATGGAACAACAAGTGATTCAGATAAAGAAAAATCTGAAAATCGCTCAGAATAGACAGAAAAGTTATGCCAACAGAAAGAGAACCCCCAGAGAATTCAAGACGGGAGACCACGTCTATCTCTAAGTTAGGCCAAGGAATAGTTCCCTGAGGATGGGAGCTTGTGCCAAGTTGGAACCTTGGTATTGTGGACCTTTTGAAGTCCTAGATAGAGTGGGACCCGTATCCTATAGGCTAGCACTTCCTCCCATAGTAAAAGCACATAATGTTTTCCATGTTTCATTGATGAAGAAATATGTACATGATTCTAATCATATAATTGACTGGTCTGTGATCCAGGTGGAACCGGAGGGACAATTCCTGCCAGAACTTCAATGCATACTAGACAGGAAGGAAACATCACTCAGGAACCGAACCATTGCACAGATCAAGGTGCAATGGAAATATTTTGGCCCAAATGAGGCCACATGGGAAATGGAGGATTCCATGAGACAGGCATACCCATTTTTTTCACTTTTGTACATACAAGACATGATAATAGATAGAACATTGAGGACGTTTTTCCTTTAAGGGGGAGGGAATTGTGACACCCTGTTTCCCCCAGTTTGTAAATATAACTACAAATGGCCAAAAGACTATTGCAAACTTTATATGTGTGGATATTGATTCAATGGACCTTTGTTCGAAAGGCAAACGAATGTGAACCTAATTATTTACTAAGAAAATGGACAAGTGTTGCATTACTAATGGAAGGGGGGTGTACTTAGAAAGACCATGGATGTTATATGAAGAGAGGGTGAAGGGGACCAGGAATGGTTGTGTTAACCTTCACCAAACCAGTGCTTACTGGACTTAATTTCTTAGGAACAGAACCGTCCTCAGACCCAGAAATGAATTATAGTCAGGCTGGTGGGTGGGAAGACCTCCTCAAGAGTTAATTAGGGATGGGGTGTGTAAGGACTCCTCCGTAAGGCTTCTAGACTTGACTGCTGACTAGGAATTCGGGCCACACACGACCCTGCTGAAAGAGGCAAGGAGGGAAGGTGTGGTGGGGAGAGGGGAAGAACACGCTTGCGAAGAGTGCAGAAATGAGAAGTGAATCTCAGGGATTCAAGGAAGAATAGAGAGTCTACGCATTTTGGACACATTAAATGGAAGAGAAGGTTATGATACAAGTTGATAAACGAGGCTAGTCCTCCTTGCTTGGTACTATGTAAACCATTGCCAGGATTCTGCGGGAAGAGGAGAGTAACATTTGTCCCTATTGTGGTTGAGAAAGAATAAAAGGCTGTGTTGTAGAGCATCGTGGTATATCTTGGTGGTGGCTAGTGGTAAATCCGTTTGGAGTGACTAAGCCTACGGTTGGGTGGAAACGGGCACCCCTTCCAGTAGTCGCTTCACATTGTCTGATTCTTATAAGTATTTTCTTGACCTTAATTGTTGAGTTAGAATTATGAATGGTTTCTCGGTTTCACACACACACATATATATATATATGCATGTATGAACATCTCTGCAAGAAATGGCTATGTTATGTGCATGCTTCCATCTCCTTGAGAACTCATACTTCCCACTGATAAACTGTATGCCCAGCTTCACTCTGGAGGGCTTCCCGGGCATAAGTCGTAAAATGGTCGAGATAGGAAATATTGTGTGGACCTGAAACCATCCATCTGAAGAGGATAATTTTCCATGATCCCCCTTGCCATGTTAATTTCCAAACCCAAGTCCCTAACCCGTTCGGGGTGGGAACTCAGGAAGAATAATGATAGGAAAATACCAAAAGGGAAAGGTTTTCCTTGTCTGAAGGACGGACGGATGAGATTTGTCCGGAAGGAGCCAAGGGTTGTCATGGTCATTAGTAATTAGAAAGAGCGAGGGAGTTAACCCCTCTAGCCCCTCAGATCCACGAGCTTTGAGTTCACGCACAGTGAGAGAACATATCTCGTTCGTTAGATCTGTGCGCGGAGAAACATAGCCGTGAGATCCAAAGGAAAGTGCACGAGTTCTAACCCTTTGAAGGTGCACAGGGGAGTGGACTTTTGCGAAGTCCCAAAGTTTTGAAGTTAATCGGAACCGTCCATCATCAGAGGACAGGTGGCAGCAGATCCGGGAGTTCGAGGATTCGGACCTCAAAAGATTTGTAAGGAGCAGAGAAGAATACCCGAGGAATTAGACGCCACATAAATCCTAACCATCAGTCGTGAAGGGACACGTGGTGAGAGATTGACATTTCACTGACTCGCAACTCAGGAGGTTAGAGATAGGAATCATGAGAATTCACGAAGTCTCAATTCGCGAAGAGTCGATCTAAGTCGTTGGGTCGCGAGAGATTGTGGACCATTGATCTGACATCGGGAGTTCAGATTTCGGGATAAAGAGGAAAGGGGATGGGCTAATTTCCATCTTTGCGATACGTGAAGTCCCGAAGTGCTTGAGAGTTGGGCCCCGAGTCATAGTGAGGGGTCATATGGATGGAGGTTAAGGAACGGAGCTAGCATTGGGCTAGGCTCTTAGTGCAGGGGTTCAAGAGTCGGTCACGCAAGGTTGGCTCATATGTGAATACCCGATGGCAGAAGTCACGAAGTGCCTTTTTTTTAGGCTTGTGGTCATGAATAGTGGTCACGTGGAGGGGGCTTGCAACTGGTGTTTGTTCTTGCGCAAGAACAAAAAAAACGAAAATTTAGAGGCTTTACATTATAGAAGCTCCTCCATTTGGTGGGTTTGTTACAATATAGTTGTGGTTGATGTTCCTTCTAAGTTTGGTATGATTTTGTCCAGATCTTTGTGTAAGAAGCTTGGGGGATCTCTTCAAATGGATCTCTCTTATGCCACTATACACGTGTTTAGAGGGGAATTTAGGAGACTTTATCGTCAATATCAGTTGGCATATATTATCAGTGACAATGATCATTCTATAAATCATCCCATTTATGCAGTTGGGGTTTTAAAGAATGCTAGACTGAATGAATGAGATGGAATTAATGTTGTGAGAAGGGGACATAGGGAATTAGACACATGTTTAAATGATTACTTGATGACATCAAACGGTTTCAAAAATTTTCATTTGAGCCATTAGTCATGTCAACATTTATGCATCATGATTATTTAACTTCATGAGTTGCAGATTCAAAGTCTAATCCACTCAAGCGAGAAAAAGACAAATATGGTTGGTTGCTACAGGAACTTCCACATGTCCTTGGTCATGATCATTTTAATCACTTTGGTGAATCCTCGAAGATCTGGACTTTACTACAAGCTCACGAGTATGCAAAATTAGTTAGCAAAGTACTAGTCGTCAGCCATAGCATGTGAAATGGGGTGTATCGTCATTTGTACTTGTCAGTCATTCAGAAGGTTACACTGATCAGTTTTCTTATTAAATGTGTTTTTAAAAAATGGCACGTTGTTCGTTACCTATATCAGCTAGTTTATTTGAATTGCCTCTTGTAGAGCTTGCAAATCTCTTTTATTCTCGTTACACAACAGACAGATCTCTTCTTTGTAACCAAGAATTTAGTTTTCGGGTCATGATTGTGTAGATGGGTAAAGGTGGACATATGAATCAGAAAGAGCTTGAAGGGCCTGAAGTCATGGAGGCTTATGAAGATTGTCAAATCATTTTCGATCGGGTAGGGTGGTACCTTTTCTGTACCAAGCTAGATGGTCACCATTACGCTACATCCAGGGAGTTTGTTGAGAGTTTCAATGGACAGTGGACTCGAATCGCAAACCTGGTTATGCAGGTTACTCAAGAATCTATAGTTGTTGCTTGCAACCTCCCCACTGATGGCGAAAGGTGGTTTAAAAATAAATTGATAACAGGAGGAGACGTCAATCAATTTTTAAAGCCTGAACACATAGACCCTAATTGGGCCAAGGGCATCCCCAGGGATTGGATTGTTGATGAGTGGATGGAATCCTTTCTCACGCTTAAGAGATTCATTACATGTGAGGGGAGCTATTCTATTGTATCCATATGCCATGTTCGATTTCTACTTCATCTAGCAAGGATTAAGAGAATGAATTTACCTTATTATTTCTTAAGATGTCTCAACAAGATGGCTATGAGGGTTCAAGCCAACCCCAAGACCACTCCTCACAGAATTTTCCATCAGGGGTTTATTAAATTTCTTGTTAAGGCCGAACTAGGGAAGTTGCAGAATACTTGGGATCAGTTCTTGATCTAGTTGGGGTTTGAGAAGGAAAATCATTATTCTGCTTCTCAATCACATGGAAATATTGTTAAGCCTGATCAAGAAACTCCATCTAATGTCGATCAATCTGCCACTACGAAGAAGGGTAAACGAGCAGCATGTTTAAAGACTCTAGAATAGCCTGTAAAATATACATCAGCCAGTGAACAAATAAATGCAGGGTCTTCTCACATATTAGGTGGAGGTAAGCACCCTTTCCCTTTTGCATAGAAAAATTACTCAAAAAGGGATAAGAGGTTAGCAGAACCTAGGGTTTCATTAGAGGACCAGCAACATGGAAAAAAAACAATAGAGTTTGAAGATCATGTACACCTTGAAGAGCCTATCTGAGAGGTCACTCCTCATGCCTCGAGTTCCTCTAAAGACAATACCTCTAGGGATAGAATTTTAGTAAGGAAACGAAGCATAAGGGCTCAAAATAAGTTCAGGTTGAAGTCTAAAGAAGTGAATAAACCTGCCATCATAGAGAAGGTTATCATCATTGATGAAGAGCCTGTCAAACCTATCGGAAAGACATCTATAAGCAAGAAAAACCCTATCACTAATCCTGAGAAGGATAAATTCAAGAAGGGTGCTTTGGTCTTAAATAAAAACACAATCACTGGGGAAAATAGAGTTCCTACCAGGAAACAGGGTAAAAAGGATATGAAAATCCTAAACCCTAAGATTGGATCTAAAGGGAATGATCCTAAATATATGCAAACCTGATCTTAATCTAAGCAAACCATAAATGGTAGCTTAGAATTGTTGGCAGAAGCAACTTCCTCGATCTTGCATAGAAAGTTATCAATTTAAAGATATCACCTCCGGGATAAATTCAGTTTTTGAGATTAAAAGTAATGGAGGATGGAAAAATATTTGTTGTTCCTTGTGTCTAAGGTATCATGCTCTGTTTTGGCTATGTTCGGCTATAACCTAGGCAAAGAAAAGAGTTTAAAACACGTGGGATTAGTTTTTGGAAGCTCGCTACAGGAAGTTCCTCCAATCGTATACACAAGGAAATAAAGGCGTTACCGGAACACCTGTAGCAGCTGATTTTGCCGGCATTCGCACCCAGATTCATATCTTGTAACAGAGGAAGGCTATAAATTATGTAATCATATAATGGATCATGTTATGAAGCTATAAAAAAATTTGTGGATCTAAAAAGCTATATTGGGATACGAAGATCAATCCAAATCAGTCACCTGTGTTGAGTTGTCAAAGGTTGATCTCAAGTGGAGCATTGAAGATCGAATATATATGGGAAAGATAAAGATGAAGCAGTAGTGTCATTATTCAAATGTAAAATAAGTCAAATCAAAGAGATGTTATGAAAGGTTTTTGCCCTGATTTTAGGAGCTTTTTTGTAAATTGTTATGACTTGGTATATCAGCAGTTAGAAACTTAAATTTTTCCTGGGTTTTTGTAGAGATTTGATTTGAGGTGTCCTTGATTCTCAGAATTGACCATAATTACATGTAACCTATTTGAAACATTATATATTGAATGATATAGAAGAAGAAAGGGTTGGATCCATGTTTTCCTAAAAGACTTTATCTTATACAATTGTTTGGATCGACCTTATCTGTGTAAAGATTTCAATGGTTAATGAATTCATTAGTTGCTGTGTATCATTCTCTTTTGTTTCTCATTTCTAATTCTTCATCTTGAACACATTATTACTATTATATGATTATATGTTTGTATGTATGTGCTGAGAGGATTTCCCTATTTTTATAGTGCAATCTTCACCACGTGTGTGTTTAAGATCTTTTAAATCTGGTTTAGGAAGGATTTATGGGTTTAATTTGTATTCTTCTAATGGTTAATTATATCAAAGAACATATTGTTCTTTTATGGTTATCAGTTTTGTTTTATTTATTCTTCTTCAACATATACCCCACTCTCACTTGACTCAACTAAGGTTTTGTTTACCTGATATGTTGCACATAGAGAAGAGATCTTGACAGATTATCCATTAAGTCCCTTTTAATATCAAGAGTGTGATCCTCCCACCTCTTTAAAATTATTTGATTTTAACTTTTGAAATAAGATGTGCTAGGTTTGTTCCTAATGCATTCTAGGAACAACTTCTAGCGCTAACAATCTCAATGTTCCATCCTTTTTATTCACAAATAATATTGGGGCACCCCAAGGTAACACACTTGGGCATATATACCCCTTATTCAGAAGCTCTTCAAGTTGCATTTGCAATTCCTTCAATTCTGGTGTACTCATCCTGTAAGGGGTATTGGATATTGGGGCTTCTTGAGGCATCATATTGATGGAGAAATCAATATCTCTTTTAGCGGGTAATCCTGGTATTTCTTTAAATACATATTCAAACTCTTTTAGGACTACATAATCTTCAATATTTGGGACCTTATCTTTTGGTGTCTCTTCCATATGTACTACAAATATTTTACACCCTTTCATGTAAATTTTCTTCAGCTGCAATGTCAAAATTTCTATGACAGTTACTGCCCTGGGAATTCCCTGTACTGTCCTTAGGTTCCCTTCCTCATCAAAGCAAGTAAATTCCTTATCATAACATTCTAGGATAGCATGGTTTTGGTCCAACCAATACATACCAATTAGGAAGTCATAGGAACCTAAAGGTATGATGTTCAAATATTCCCTGGTGCTCAATCCAATCATGTCCATTGGACATGCCTTAACCATCGCATTAATTTTTCTTGTAGCTCCAGTAGCCAACTGCACCAACCAAGATTTTCCAAGCTTGCTTCTTGGAAAATGCAATATTTCCACCATCTTAGGATCTAGATAACTATGACTAGCTCCTGAATCAATTAAAATAGCAATGGTTTGGTTATTGATCTTACATTCCACTTCAATCATATGTGACTAAAACTCAGCTTGCTTGTTGTCCAGGCCTACATAGATCCTAGGTAAATTTATGCCCATGTCCTCCACTGTATCAACTTCTTGTGCATTGTGAACAATCCTCAGTTTTCACCTATGTGAGGGAAATATCATTACATATGGTCTCCCCCACAACCCTAGCATAGGTGGTTTCCTTAGTATTTTCCCCATTGTCTCAATCATTCTAGGTTCTTTAGAAGTTGGTTTCCCTTGAGAATTATTTCTGAAGAATGGTGGTTTAGTTCCTTTCTTCCTATGTTCCATTTTGATTTTTCTCTTGTCTTCCCAAGCTTTTTGGAAAGTTGGACCTCCTTTATGTTGATCATAAAGGCATTTATCTTGCCTTATGGTTTCCTCCAATGTTTTGGGATCATCATATTGTATCTTGTCACTGATAAATGATGGAATCCCACCCAAATACCTTTGAATCTTAACCGACTCATCCTTGATGAAAGAAACATACTTCGGCAACTATAAAAACCTCCTTTCATATTCATCTATGGCCATACTCCAAAGCTCGAGTTCAAATAAATCCTTCATTTTCTTGTCACAATATCTCTTAGTCAAGTATTTATTTTGAAAATACCTCTTGAATTCCCTCCAAGTAACATTTTTTCTCATCAATGTGTTGCACCTGTACAAATTGGCCCCACCACATTGATGCTTTTCCCTTGAGATGGTAGATGGAAATTCTTCCTTCTTCATGTGAAGAGTAATTATGCAATTGAAAACACTTCCTCATTCCTAGAAACCATGTCTTCACATCTTCATCCTTCTTGTGTTCACCATCAAATGTAAGAGGCTTGATTTTGTTCATTTCACCTTGTAGCTCATCCACCCCAGACCTCCTCTTATGTTTCCTGGCAGGGGATGGACTTGAACTAATATGTGCTCTCCTAGTGGAATGCCTTGGGGAGTGATGGTGATGTCTTCCAACACTTATTGTTCTCCTCCTCTCATCATGAGACCCATGACTTCCCGATTTTCTTGAGTCATTCTTCTTATCCATCTTCTTTTCTATTATGTCCAAGCTCTGCATTAACTTTATGTTGAATCCCTCTTGCTACTCATTGGCTTTCATAAGCCTCTCATTATCATCTTTATGACTTTTGATATTCTTTTGCAAAATTTCTATGGTCTCTACCAAGTTCATGCTTTCTTCCATGCCTTCTCCATGATGTCCATTTGAATTTATACCTTCATTACCCGTATCGACATACATGCCTCTAACCTCATCTTCATGGTTGTAAGCCCCTTATGCATATTCCATGATTCTGAGCTCTGTTTTGATCCTATTTTGATCTAATTTCTTGTTAACTCTGCAAAATGTGCAGCCAACAAAACTTGTAAGGATAAATAATTTAACAAATTCATGCAATTATGTACAATATTTCTGATTCAATAATGCATTAGAATTATGATTTCTGATTTCTTGTAAAAGTGACTGCCCAGATCAATTTTCTGAGTGAATATTTATATTCTACTATCCAGGACCTTTCCAACGCCTTCTTCCGTGCTCAATTCTAAGTCTTGAGCATAAAGTTATGGTTATTTGAAAATTGTCCATTAATTATTTTGTTCATACTTCAACTCAATGCAAATCTGAACTGTAATTATGCATTTTGCACCTGATCCATTGGATTTTTGGTAGGATCCCAATTGGGTTTCTTCATATACATATTTTGGACAGTGTTTCCAAGTTTCACCTCTTTCTGGGTTCTAGGCTGCTAGATACAGCCTGCTGAAGTTTTAGGCCATTAGTATTTTTGGCCTTGAATGTTACAGGTTTCTTCTATTCCATATTAAAAAAAATTAACATGCCCAGAATTTTAATTCAACTCCATGAATGTGTTGTATGGTTCAATATCTTTCCATATGTTGTTCTTGTGCCTAAATCTGATTTCAGAGCAGAAAGTTATGGCTCTCAGAATTTAACTGGGTCTTAAAATTTATCCTCCATTGTTTGACCTGTAACTTCCTCATAAAAGCTTCGTTTGACGAATGGTTTACACCATTAGAAAAATCTCTCCGAGCTCTTTCATTTGAGATTCAAATTCATAATGTAAATCTACACACTTTGTTCTCATGGTTTTCGAGTAGCTAAAAATCTTGTTTAGGGCCTCAAAAACGCGCTGCAAAAAGATTACCTTCAAAAAATATAAAATGTCACAAAAAATCATTGGTTTTTTACAGTTGTAAACAATCCAAATGACTTCTTGTGCACCAATTTGAAAATTTACACCCATAATTAGCATGCACAACAACGACATAAGGTAGCGCATGCACCGTGCACCTATTACCAGTGTGGACCACTTCTCTGTCGCACCAATATCTACCACGCACAATTTTGGTTTCATGCACTAATATCGATTGCACGCAATTTTTCTGTGTTGCATGCTAATATTATTCGCACATTGTACTCTATGTGTCTCACAATTCCAAGGTTTAGTGAGCTCAAACCGTGCACCAGTACTCCCTGCGCACCATTAATTAAGCCTTCGCGCAGCGTGAATATTCAACATCCACGCACTGCACACCAATATTGTGTGCGCACCAACAAATTTCCTCTTTGCTCTGCTATTTTTTAGCGCGCAAACTACGTTCACCAATATTATGCATGTGCCACCTAATCTGCACCGTGCAGTGCTAAAATTTAGTGTGCACATCCGCGCTTTACCAGCTTTACTCGACGTAGCACCAAATTTAAGTGTGCACACCCACGCACCATAATTTTTCACGCATTACCAACTATTCACCACGAAGCTCCAAATTTAAGTGTGCACACCTGTGCACCATTATTTTTCTCGCATTACCAACTCTGCACCGTGCAATACCAAATTTAAATGCGCACAGTTGCGCACCATTATTTTTCGTGCATTACCAACTTTGCACCGCGCAGCGCCAAATTTAAGTGTGCACACCCACGCACAATTATTTTCCACACATTACCAACTCTGCACCACACAGTGCCAAATTTAAGTGTGTGTGCACCCACGCACCATTATTTTTCACGACTTATCAGCTCTGCATCGTACAACATCCAATTTGAGTGTGCACGCCTGCATACCTTTACTTTTTTGCGCATCAATTCTTCATGAATTTCATTGCATAAATTGGGGATTTTGCCCAATTTTCACCCAATTTCCACCATGGAAATTATGCAACTACGAAATTTGTTCAATTTCACTCCGATAAAACAAATTCAACCTCTGCAACAACAAATCGATGATGGTTGACATTCCTGGTACGAATTTTCCCAAATTCATTCATGGATTGAGAGTTTATTCAACCAATCTCGCTCCATCTGTCATGGCTTCCCTGTAACTTCAAATTCGACCAATTCCAGGTCTGAATTTTCTAGTACAGAGATTAAATTAATAATATTTCACCACTTGGCCAAATTTCTCAAATTCCCCCATGAATTTAACAACAGAAATTGGGGATTTTTACCAGTTTGACACAATTGCTTCTGATTTTTTCCATGGACGCAGTATAACTAGAAATTCGGCCACTCCGAAATGAATTCTCTGTGAAATTTTTCTTCAACATTCAACTTGTTCGGCCCATCCAGGCTCAGTGTTGAAAACTAGAGATCTGTTACCACATTGTAGCATCCCCAGCAACCAACTAAGCTATGCCAACCAAAAATTCAAACTTTGATACCAAATTAAAACATGCAAATACTTTGTAAATACATAGAATCATACAGAATAATAATATAAATACACATGCATCATACACAGGAAAAACCCATAAAAATAAATGCATAAATAATAATGCAGCACATAATTTAACACACAATTGACAATTATCTTTGATAAAAAGATCACCAACTGCATGCATACCTTCCACGTTCCTCCCAGCCTTAGACCACACTGCTCATAGCTCTCAGCAGTGGGTCATCCCCGAGTTGGGGATAAAATCCACCTGGTTAAAGGAATTCCTAACGAGGATAATGAATCTCAGACAACAGGAAAAACTCAGTCACAGGTGCCAACTCCAACTAACAACCTATAGTCCCTCATTCCCCACATGCATGTCCCATCCCAGGAAGTGTGCCCCTTCACTACTCAACAGTCCCTTGGCTGCCCCGCTTCCTTTCTGAGGCTTCAACAATAGGCCAGACAGGAAGTCTTAGAGCCCTGTAGCAACAGTTTGGCACCTTCAGGAAATCAATTCCCAACAATTCTCTCACCTAGAGAGAATTTCCCACGAGATTGACAACCTGCCTCTTCAATATCCCACGGGTCTGAAAACCCGCTTCTTCATTCCAACTCCTAAGATAACCAGGTAAAGGTACAATGACAGTAATAGGAAGGTATGGAGGACAACTAAATGAGTGAGTGAATGATGATGGAATCCTATAAAATGAACTAAGTCCAAACTATATGTATGCATGTTCCCAACTTCACACTTGTCATGTTGAGAACTATCTTGTCCCACTTGTCCCCATCCTTAGAACTTAGGATAAAAATAATTATCCATACTTTATACATTAAGAAATATTAATATAATATTCCTTTGGAATTAAGCTCCCTAGCTCAGCCTCTTATCCTTAACTTTTATCCCCCTTTCCCTACCTAGTGGAGTTTATCCCCCCATACTCTTTTACATGGTTGGTCTATCACAGTGATGTATTTTTCATTAATATTTGTGTGTGATTTACATTTATAATAAAAACATATTGTCTTTTTTGTATCTAGGCTCACGAGCCTCAAAAACATGAACATATACACAAAGGCGCTCTGGCCTCAATATTGCACACTCAAGTTGTTGTGCACGGTATCCTAGGATCTATGCACTTCTTCTTTTAGTGCGCAACATATATGTGTGCTATATTATGGAAGGCGCTTACAAAACTAATTCCAAGACTTGATACAAACAACTCACCAGCTTATATACATGTGTACATTTATATTTACATTTATTGTTGGGGTTCATCCTAGGTGTATTACACGTATTCTCTAATGGAAATGTTGAGACCCTGGATTAGCACCTGAAGTTCTATCTCATTGTTTGTAGCTATACCCAATCCTTCAAAAAAATCCCTGAGAATATGTCTCTTATGGTTTCTGAAGACACCACCCAGCCCTACCAACCTTGGGTTACCTTTGGAAGATACATCAAAATTTAGCTTGATGAATCCTTCTGTAGGAGGATACCACAAAGAAGGAGAAGAGGTGTCGGGAGGAGGAGGTTTACTGGGGATGAGCTGGGAGTTCTAGTTTAGTCCAGGGGATCTTAGAATTAAATTTTTTGGAGGAGAAATCTTCCAATCTTGCTAAAACCATGACTCTTTTAGAACAGTTTCTCTAATATTATTCCAAATTTGGTTTCAGATGCTATCACAATTAGAGTGGGTTCCTTTAAAAATTATGTTATTGTGTTCTTTCCCAACACCCCAACCCAAAAAACCTGGTAAGATTTTCCAAGCTCTTGATACGACTGGATCGAAAAAGTCCAAGTCACTCCATTACATCATGGTTGAGTTTATACTATGTCTATTTCACCCTAATTGACTGAAAAAATTAGCATTGTTGTTCCATAGGGTTGAAGCAAACTAACACTAATTGAGGATGTGATTTTTGCCTTCTCCAACCTCTTGGCAAAGGGAGCATATGGTTGGCCCTATAAAGCCTCTCTTATGTAGGTTCTCCCAGGTTAAAAATTTGTTTTATGTTAGGAGCCAAAGGGATGAAACCTTTGGCCAGAGATCTTGCTTCCAGATAAGCTTCCAAGCAATATTGGGAAGAGGATTTCGCTTAATGTAAATTAGGTTATAATCATCTTTTATTGTAAAGATTCCTTTTGAGGAATGACTCTAGCGTAATTTGTCTAGACCATCATGGAAAGTAATTTTTTATGTTGGAATTCTCTCCACACTTATTCCCACATGTTTTGATGATGGAGTGGTTCTCTAGGTCCTTTCGGCAGCCATCTTCTCCATGTTTCATCAGGAGGGTGGTCCTGCGAGTATTGCATATCCATATTTTTCCTTGATTTTTTAGGTGATCTCGAAGTGCTTTAAGATTTTATTTTTTCCCCGCATAGGGTTTTGATTCCAGGAATCTTCCTAGAACAAGGTATTCTTTCCACTCTGAACTTCCCAAAAACAATGTTGTTGAATAAGATGTGTATTCAACCAGGTTGCATTCCATATACTAGAACCATTTATATCCCCTTATAGCCTTATGAGGTTGTGATGTTCAATGTTGGGCCAGTAGTTTTTTTCCATATTTTCACAATTTGTCTTGTAGTTGAATCCATCTCCACCATGTTTTCACTCTGAGAATTACAATTGTAGATTTTGAATCTCGAAGGCCAATCCCCCATGCTAATTTAGGTTGGCAGACCATTTTCTCAATTGACAAGATCCCATTTTCAAATTTTTTTTGCTCCCC
>ML794956.1:122836-158601 GCA_009831015.1 Picea engelmannii
AGGGTAGGGTATGTATACCTCCGTAGACTTTAGCAGTCAAATCGCTATGTGGAGGGGGTCCTTTGTCCCACAAATAAGCGGGTCTCATACACCAATTTGATGTCTAGCTTAGTTGTGACCTTAAAAATAGATTATTATTATTATTATTATTTATAGGCACACATACACTAGAGATGGGTTGTCTTGATGCTTTGGCATATGCTTAATACACTGGTAGAGGTGCCACATATGTGGTACCTTTCTTTTCGTAGCACTATGATAGACAAATACCATGCTCTTTTCATTTTGTTAAGGTGGCAATGGGAAATAGGGCTTTTCCTTTTCTTTTTTTTAACAAAACCTAGAGGATAATATATTAATCAAAAAAAAATACGGTTGAAGCACGTGGAGGAGTACATAATGATCCAAAATGTGCCCATAGGCAAGGAAAAAATTGATTGTTCAACTATAGACTAGTCCTATCTATCCTTTTGAATGTCTGATCTCCACAAGGAGTAATTATATTACAAAATTTGGTAATGACCATTCTGAAAAAGATGTCCAATAAACAGATGTATTGAAAAAACATTAGTTACCCCGCGGAGAATGGTCTGGAGGGTCTTTCTCTTCCTTTTTTGTGTCATGTGTAGGTATGTTTAGGTCCAGAAGGGGTCGTTCAATTGGAGGGGAGGATCCATTGGTTGAGGGAACTACTTCAATTTCCATGGGAACCTCTGCATCATGATCCTTCATGTTTTCCACTTGAGACCGAATGGTGTCAACCTCATTGTGTTGTCGCCTCATGGTTGTATGATGTTGACTGAGTATGTCCACTATGAAAGAGACATGTGTTGAATAAATTATTGTCATTGATGTAAAAAGTAAGTATTCAAATATAAATATTCAAAGCAGAGGTGACTTTAGGAAATACAAAGTGGAAGTGGATTAGAAATGAAGTTACATGAAAGTGGATTAAATATGAAGTTACGTGAAAGTGGATTAAATATGAAATTATGTGAAAATGGATTAAATATGAAGTTACGTGAAAGAGGATTAAATATGAAGTTATGTGAAAGTGGATTAAAAACTAAAAGTGGATTAAACATGAAGTTATGTGAAAGTGGATTAAAAGTAAAAGTGAAATAAAAAGTAAAAGTGGAATAAGTGCACGTGTTTTTAAAACCATGGTGGTATTTTTCCCATGGTATGTTGAAAAGTAAATCAAAAATGGGAAATTAATTATTTATTTAATGAAGGTCATGTCGTTTCAAATGTACATGAATTTTCATGTAGAGTTAATGGTAAATTATAAAAGGAGAAGAGGATTGTGAGAAATAATGAGTGGTGAACAACGGAAATATAATATTTACATAAGAGAATATAATATGAGAAAAGATTGAATATTATTTAAAAAGGAGAGAGTGATAAAGTATGTGACAATTCAGCTAGTAAGTCTTGTGAAGCAGAAGGAGCGAGGGCCAAGCAGATCTGGTGAAAGCAGAAGGAGCGAGTGTCGAGCAGATCTAATGAAAGCAGAAGGAGTGAGTGTCAAGTTGATCTGGCGAAAGCAGAAGTAGTGAGCATAGAGAAGATCTGGCGAAAGAAAAAGTAACAAGCATAGAAAAAATTTGGTGAAGAAAGAAGTTTTAAGCAGACCAGTGAAGGAAATGCATATGAAGAACTTGTAAACTTGTAACTAGGTTGGTCCCAACAAAACAAACAACAAAGGGGATCAGTGTCTCTAGTAGGTCGGTGCCTACAGACAACTATGGGGATTGGTGTCTCTAGTAGGTCATTACCTACAAACAGTGGAGGGGATAGATGTCTCTAGTAGGTTGGTGCCTACAAACATTTGTAACAGTAGGTTCGTGCCTACAAATTTATAAAAAGAAGTTTTTGTGATTTTCTCTTGAAAGGGTTTCCACATAAAATATTGTGCCTTCTAGTTGTTAAATTTATGTGATTGCTTCATTATGGTTTATGAATGTTAAAAGAAAAATAGCCTTATATTAATTCACCCCCCCCCCCTCTTAGTATAAGTGTGTTCTCATCAACCTGTGTGAAGAATCCATGAACAATCCATGAAAGGTTCAACAGAGTGAGATGACAAAGTCTACTAGAGGTGACCGATTCCAAACCATAATTCCCCAAACAACGATACCAAGGCCGCCTGATAAGAATTCCTATGTGCCACGCTTGCACGTCCTCTCGATGAGTGGGGTGAGAAAAACCAGCAAACCGAGCACAACAAAATCCACCTACAAGCTTTTAAGAGACCCTGGGTCCAAGACTTCCTCCAATGATCCAAGGTGACATGTCTGGGTTCTTTTGCAATGAACACCATCTAGCAAGCCTTTAGTCTAGTGCCTTGAGGAAGGAGTGGAGCCTTCCAGTGTATGCATGTGTCTCCTTGAATCTGGCGCACTCCTTAGTCAACCAAACAGATGCCAAGCCCATAATTTCCTTGTTCAATTGAATTATGATGTTTCGTTCCTCTAGGATCTCGGCATAACAAAGACACCTAAAAGGAAATATCTCATGCACAATGTGTAATCCACAATCTATCATAATGGAAATACGATGACCTTATTGTCCTAGCAATTCATTGAACCCTAGATCCATCTCTTCAACTAAATCATGCATGTTCTGAAGTATCATCGATGTATCTAAATTTTTGAACGCAGTGTACATTATCCCACCATGTCTATGTGTGAAGTGTACTTGATGAATATCAGGCTCAAATCGGCTTGATATCTCGTGTGCGACAAGGAAGTTCGTTGGTGAATTAACAACTTGAGTCATGCCTAGGTGTGACACCTGAATGACATGCATTGAATATGATACAACATTCATTGATTATGGAATTGGGTGGTGGGATAATCCCCCATTGATCCTAATAGTCCCTTGTGGGATCAAAGTGTCCAAGTTAGCTTGAGAATCGACCAACCTATTGTTTTCCCTCATGATGTGGAAAAATGAAACTTGGGGTATACCTTTTAAAACATGTCTTATTTTTTTTATGATATTGCTCAATTGAGCGTCCCTTGCTAGGGTCTCTTGATCAGTCTTCTTATATTATTCATGGAGTCTCCTAAAATAACGAGGTGTTGTATCTGGCTCTCCTTGACTAGATGGACACCTTGGAGGAGGACATATTCTTCTGCTTGATTATTGGTGGCAATGCTTAAACTCCATGCGAAACTTATCTCTATGTTTCCCCTAGAATCAAGAATGACCCCTTCTGCACTTGTCACTCCGAATTTTCCTTTTTTCTATAAAAAAAAATAGTTTGATAAGGTTATTTATTAACCTATAACTAGTAATTAGAATATTTTATTAATTAAAATTGTTCTTTAATAAAAAAAAATTATTGAAGTTGTTATATTTTATAAACTCTTAACTAATATGTATCTATTTTATCGGAAAGTTGGGTAATACTTCAAGTAAGTGAGTTCATAATTTTGGTAATTTTTAATTTCTTTATTATTAAGTGATTATATATATTTTAAAATAATTTTATTTATAATAATTAAAGAATTTTGATTATAATGATTAGTAACTATATAAATTTACTAAATTATTGATTTGATAATGTTTAATTTCTTAAGTATTTATTGATTTGATAAATTATTTTAAATATTTATTAATTTTATAAATTATTTAAAATAAATTTATTTATAATAATAATAAATTTTGATTATAATAATTAATATGTATATAAATTTATAATATTTTTAAATTATTATAGTATATATATCATTAATATGGCATTGTATACCATTCACACAAATATAATATTATATATAATTTAAATAATATTTTAAATATAATATTATATATAATTTAAATAATATTTCAATTATCAATTTCATATGTATCTATGTATAAATACACTATATTATAAGTTTAAAGAATTCAAAGCCTTTCCTTTGATTGTAGTTTAGGGTATTTGGCTCAATGTTAGGAATGCATAAAAAATTGAGGATAATGTATCCCTACTTTTTAATGTGACTTCTAATGTAGGTCAAGTCAATTATGTACTAGTCATAAGTACATTCCAAATATCAATGTGCCTTCTAATGTAGGTCAATTATTGTTAGCTATAAGTACACTCCAAAAATCTCTATATAGGTAGTTTACTTATGAGTCAATTAACAAGTTAAGGATTTTGAGTTGTTTTGATGGTGTTAGTCAAGGTAATCTTTCTAACTATAGAATATAGGGAATCTTTTTCATAGTTGACACTCATTTATTTAGGTTCAAAGTAGGTTTGGGAGGAGGTTTTAACAACTATCTTGAATTATCAACTGTTAAAGATTTTGGGTTGTTTTGATGGTGTTAGTCAAGGTAATCTTTCTAACTATGGAATATAGGGAATCCTTTTCATAGTTGACACTCATTTATTTAGGTTCAAAGCAGGTTTGGGAGGAGATTTTAACAACTATCTTGAATGATCAACTGCAAAATTGTGAATATCATTAGCTTAAAAGAAAGGGGTTCACAGATTTGTAGATCTTGGGTGATTTTCTATAAATTGGATGAGTGAAAAAATTAAAATGAGAAACTTATTTCTTGGCCCAATTTTTTAGGAGGTTCAAAGAAGGAAAAAAATGTCTTTAACTTTGTTTCTTTGTCTCGCGTTTATAGAGAATTCATCAATGAAGTAGATTCCTTATCCAAAGATGGTTTACAATTGGAAGTTGGGCATTGGATCATGTTGGAATCAAAGGACGATTGTTTAACAGCATAACTAATCGGGTTTTTAAAGTTTTCAAAAAATTTGGTTTTATTTCATGTTTTAATTATTTATATCATTATACGTTTAAAGGACTTTAGCCCAATTATGATTTTGTTGTATTTTGATTCCATATCAAAGATGTTTTGAAATCTTGAAAGTATATGATTGAATTGTAATATTATTCAGAGATTATTTATGGTTTTATGGTATACCAGTAATTTGGAAAACAAATCCATTGGTCTAAAATGTATTTGTGCATATTCAAGATGTAAAATTCTTTTATTTTGAATGAAATTTATGAATTTCTTTTCTTAAAAAAAAAAAAATACAATATGTTACAAAAATTTTATTCACACTTTAAACTCACAATTTCAACATTTTTATATATTAAATAATTTGAATATCTATAAATTTAATTTTTCTTTTAAATATATTAAAAATAGATTTATATTTACATAACATAAATATATTAAGAAAAAAATAATATATACAAATCGCTTAAAAAATTTATAAATCTTAATTTTATTTTCATAAATATAGAGAATTTGTGAAATAATATTTAAAAAAATAAAGTAATTGAAGTAACACAAGATTAGAAACACTATTATCATAAATAATAATACAATTTAAATTTATTTCAAAAGCATGATATTTTTTATATCGTTTTCAATTTTAATATTTTTAAATTTATTTCAAACATTTTCATATTTCAAAAGCATGATATTTTTTATATTTTTTTCAATTTTAATATTTCTTATTTTCTTTATGGATTTCTAAATATTTATTATATTTATCACACATTGAAATGCATCATATAATTCATTATATTGATCATGTATTGTGCATTCAAGCTTTTGTAGTACAATTTTTTTTGCATCTTGTGTTTTTTTTAATTATTAGTTTAATTTATTTTTAAAAAATATATCAAGCATAATATCTCTAATTACTTTTAAAGAATAACGTTGTGGTGGCACATTTGGTGGTCATGGAGTACCCATTTCATCAATTTTTAATTTTAATCTATTAAGAGGCACAGGTTGTTTAATTAGCTCTTCCATTTGCCTCCTAATCCAATTGACTATCAATCAATGCTAGTATGTGATTTTATGTAATGTTGGTATATAGATGGATGGATCTTCAATTGTTCATTTCCTTCATGAAAGGAACAATAATGGGGTAGAATTGTCATAATAGTAATTGTTGTAGTGCGGGGAATAATGACATGCATTCAAGAAGAGAGTGTTATATTATAGGAGGAATAGTAGGGACACACACATAATCATGAAAGAAGAGAAGTATTTGGGAAGGTTAACCAACCACCTTTGTATTCCATCTTCATGAGTATATATACATAGGAGAGATGGTTGGAGTAGTTGTACTCGCTCCAACTAATCATTCATTTATGCATGTATCCCTTTATTACATATAGATTTACTTAATGTCTTATGTCTAATGATATGTGATGACTATTACAAGGGCCTAAGAGGCCTCCCAACATCTCCCCCACACTCAAATCCTTACTCGTCCCAAGCAAGTGTGCAACAACGTCTTGGGTCTCTAATCTTGCAGAAGTATCCTTACTTTGCATCGATAATGCATATCGGTCTACATAGGTAACTCGACCACAACAGTCGTCAGTTGTATAGAAAGATACACATATACAAGGTTTAAGATGGTTGGTTTTCATTGGATATGAATAACAACATATCACATATCCCAACTCCTCGATCTCAACTACAAATTCTACTCCTCACAGGAACCGTTAGGGCACACTCTATTACAGCTCCAGCAATCTACCGCTCCTAGGAGCTCTTTTTATGGAATCAACAAGGGTCTATGGCATCATCCAATCCTACCATTCATCTTCTTTCGTTGTTATGACCCATGGGACTATTGTGCAACTCTTCTACCAAGGGGCTCAATCAATTCAAATGTTTCTTGTGTCATCGTCTTGTTTTTAAATCTATTATATGTGTTCCTATCATCTGATGTCTCTTTCTTGAATGCCTTTAACCGTTGCCAAAATGCTTATCATCCATGCTCAATATTTTAGTGCTTTGTTGCTCTATTGCTTGTCAAATTTGGATGTGCGTCTTTATACTTTTCTGGTCTAGGAGAATATATGGAGCCTGCATTTGATATTACATGAAGGAGGACTTGACTACGACTTGACTCAATGACTCAAAAGAAAGACACATTTTTATTGAAACCAAACTTCTACAAAATCAACTAAATGTTGTCAACCAATGTCAGCAAAGGACCGATCTCGTCAACTAAGAACCGAATCACGTTACATGGGTGGAGGGGATCGCCTACTTTAAAGACTCACGTTTAAAACCCTCCTTTATTTAAACTCCACTTTTAACTTGGATTTTACAAAGACTTATGAGTCCGTCAAATGATACATAACTGACTTAATACATGATTGATATGATCAATGGATCATTTTATTTTCTGACTATCTATTTTAGACTTGACTCGACTATCATTCATGCAATAATTCCATACTTTTCACCTCCATATTTCTTTTACATTGCTTCATGGTGGTGGTATAATATTGGCATACACCAAAAACAATGCAAACTAATGATTTCAACTTCCCCGTCGCATCCATTTTAAACTTATTTGTTCATATAATTTTCCTCAGATATCCAAAATTTAAACAAATTCCAATTTGCTCACTTTATCTTCGATGCTTTATAGAATGGTACGTGGATGATGATTTTACTCCAAAAGTTGATTTAACAAAATAATTTGTCGAATGACAAAATCCAATAGTTTTCGATTATGAATGTTGGAAATTTAACTTGGACAACTTCAATCGATTGAAAATATCAGCAATTTATGCATAGGTGGAAATTATCTTGTCAACAGTTAACTTATTTTCAAGCATTCTATATCTAAAACAACATTTGGCAGTCTGGTCGAACTAGTACGACACCATTACAGCCATGGAAATATGCATTTGTAACTACACTGGTGGTCGTTGTGTGACTTCCATCCTCTCAGGCACTCTTCTTCCAACTCCTCAAAATAGTGCTTGAACATGCCCACGACCTGGTGAAGAAAGAGCAGTAGACTCGCTGAAATGCAATTTTTTATTGAAGCAATCATCAAATAAACATTGTTATGTTGAATGAACATGTAAGTAATTCCACTGTCGTGCACCATTAGAGGTGAGATATATAATATCGCCCTCTTTTACTATAAGCTTGGATAAGAATCGTTCAACCTTAGATGAAGAAACGTCACCACGGTAGTCTCTCCAAACCAGTACTCGGCCTTTTAAGTTTGAGAAAATAGGGCCGAGACCACACCCACCATCGTAGAATTGAACATTGACGCTCCATCCATAATATCAGAGATCGCGACATCTATTGGTATAGAAGATTATGCTCTTGTTTAATCTAGAGAATTGAAGTGTGACATCTATAATATAATCGAAATAATCCAACACCAAGCTCTTGCTTGCCTTCTCTGCCTCCTTGAACATTTTGTAGCAGACGTTTGAAGTCGACTTGATCCATTTCCTCTTGCGCTGCCCTTTTCTCTTCCTCTAATTTATATTTTGGTGGGTCAACATTCGGGGGAGGACCATAAATAATAATACACGTGCAGTTCATTCTATATGAACTATAACCCATATGCTTCCATCGACGATAATGTTGGATTTTTAGTGTGTCACATAATTCCTCGTCTGTCAAAAGTCTAGTCCCTGAATCCTTGTCACCAACCTAAACACCCTCACAAGGTGGATATATATCAGAGGGCACGTTCTAGTACGGTGATTATTTATCCTTGTATTTTCCAAGTAATCAAACATGTGCTCTCATTGGATTTCCTTCTTAGATCGTGCTCTCAATTGACTCTTCTTTGTAAAGGAATGAAAACGATATTCTTGTTCCATATTATTAGCAACATCATATTTTATGAAGTTGACTACATTCACGTATAGATAAAAATTCTGGTAACCCAATGTTACTCCACATGCAGTAATGTGAAAAAAAATTATAATCCAAATTTAGGGTTGCCAACATTATTCTGTAATGGATTTTCTTTGAGCATTTGTTTATAGTAAATTAATAATGTGATATTTTCAAAGGCACGTGAGCATTTATCTAGCAATGGCTTAATGGCACCGGCATTTATACATCCAATGATTTCAAGACACCGTATGTAACCAATGTGTCTAGTTTTGCATGTATTTTATTTAATAAGGGTGAAAGGATTCATACTCTATTGCATTCAAATGCTCAAAAAACCTTAGTTAGTTATCTTTTTATTTTGGCACGTGAGCAATCTTGATTATTTATATTTCAATGGAACTTTCTACTTGCATCTTCATATGTGTAGGCTTCTCCCGTGCAGCTCTCACCCACCAGGAAAAAATCCTCTCCAAGATCATCTTCGACGCAAACTTCTTTATTTCCACTAGCCTTTCAAACGAAAATTCCATGGACATCTCGACCAAATCTTCCATCCAAGATCAAATTTTCTAGCTTGTCCTGAATTCAAGTCACACAGCAACGGAACCAAAATATTGTAGTCCGAGGAATAATGGCATGCATTCAAGAAGAAGAAGAGAGCTACATTATAGGAGGAATATTAGGGACGTGATACAAGTATTCAAGAAAGAAGATAAAAAAAATAAGTATTTTGGAAGTTTAACCAATCACTTTTGTATTTCATCTTTTTTTCCTATATATACATAGGAGAGATGCTTGGAACAGTTGTACCCACTCCAACTAATCATTTGTTTATGTATTTATCTCTTTATTACGTATATATTTACTTAATGTCTTATATCTAATGATATGTGATGATTATTACAAAGGCCTAAAAGGCCTCCCAATAATAACCTTTATGGATTTATCTCTTTCAAAGCATTTGTTTTCACTAACCTATTTTTTATTTTTTTATTGTGTGTTGTGGTATATCCCTTCTAATAAAAGTTTGAACCAATGCTAGAGTATTTGATCTCTTTGCAAGTTGAAATTTGGCAAGCATATATAATAATGTCAAGGTATAATCATCTATAAGTGCTCGAAAAATAGGGTATGTGTGTTCATAACAAATAGCTTACTAGCTTACAATACATATGAGATGGATTTTATGTTCACAACCTAATCAATATAAACCTAAAAATCAAAATCTTGATGAAAATTAAAGAGGAGAAATATTATTAGCTAAGCACTAAAAAAAAAATTTATTACCAAAATAAAATATTAATATTAAATATAATTATAAGATGCAAAAAATAATAAATGAAATTAATTTTAAAGAAAGAAAAAATGTCAAGGAAAACTTACTAAAATCACACATGGCTCGAAGTCTAGAGCTAGTTGTGATCAATTAATAATAGTGTGTTATGGAATCCCTAGAGCTAACTGTAATAGATGAACATTGTCATAATGTGTGTTCTCTTGTGTTACTTAACATCCAAGGAGTCATATTATTCCATACCTTAAACACAAAATCCAAAATATTTGGCACCCTATCAAGTAGAGATGGAAAAGATATGGGCCTTTTCATTTGTTAGTAAAATTAATGTTGTGATATTCTAGAAATAACTCTTCTAAGCATTGTCCTATTGAAATAATAGCATGTTGAAGTTCATCCTCACTGAGAAAAATGGATGCAGCCTTTAGAGGGGGATCCCAACCTGACATAGAAGCCTTGGAATTTCGGGCCATGGTTTCTGCATATGAAAATACCTCTACATCTCAATCAACTAGGTTTATGAAGACATTAAAGAGAATTCGAGAAGTGAAGCTTCCTCTCATAGCTACAATATTCAAAGCCATCACTCTTGTCAATAGAGGATCATTGGCCAATTCACTGGTATCTGCCCCTCTCCTGGGGAAATGGCCATTTGGTTATATAAAAACTGGAAAGTGCTTATTAAAGGGAAACTACACCACTTCTTTTGTGATAGAAGTGTTTATGCTTTCTTAGAGACTAGGGAAAATAGGGATCTAATCTTCCAGAATGGGCCATATTTCATTGGATCTCGAGGCATGTACCTGAATAAACAGACTCTAGATTTCAATCCGGAGCACGATGTTCCTTCCACGGTCCTTTGGTTGTGACTTCCCCATCTTCCACTTCATTATTGGAGATATGATGACCTTCATAGCACATGTAACTCTTTGGGTTTCTACATCAATAAGGATAAACCCAGAGAAAACATGTATGCTTGTGACTAAATCTACATTGAAGTGGATCTGGAGAAAGGCCTTCCATAAGCTATCTTCGTCACTCTTGATAATTGGAAGCAAGTGTATCAGTTGGATTATAAACAACTAGCTTTTAAGTGAAAATCATTTCATCGGTACATGAACTTTTCCAAGGACTACAAGAAGGATCCATCCCAGCAGGCACCAACATAAGACAAAGAGGAACAATGGAAAACATTGCATCAAAAAATGGGAACTAATGTAAATCTAGGCATAAGATACCAAGTAGTAGCAATAAGGGTTCCAACAACATCTGGGGATAATCCCCTTGGGGGGGGGGGGGTTACCAAGGGTTCCTCCTACTTTAATTATTCAGACATAAACTAGAGGTAGAGTTGGTATCCATGCATGGCTTAAAAATATGTTTGATGTCATTTCCAAGGAAGAACCATCCTTGTCAGTAGAAGTCCTGGTTATTTCTTCACAAGAACAAGCGAGGGTCATTTATTGATAAGAGAGATGCCTTTAGTCCAAATAGCATGGAACCATCCATCCAAGGAGGAAAACATAACAAACCCATCCCAGGAACCTGAAGGATTTTCTTCAACACAAAAGCAGATTCCTTTAGTCCAAATAGCAGAGAACCCAGCTGCAAAAGAGAAAGATGTAGTCTCAGAAAGATTGGAGGAGACTGAAAACTTCTCAATTGTAGAGATTGATTTCTCTAACCCTAAATCCAAAGGTATTGACCAAATAGTAATAAAATAAAAAGACCAAGGAGAAGGGAACTTTGAAGAAAATCTCCCCAAAAAGGTGAGCGAGAAACAAAGAAAGATTAAAAGAGAGGAAGCAATGAATAGGGATGTCATGATGGTGTCTTAGACAACAATAGATAAATCAAGGGGAGGAAGCTAGAAATCCATAATAACCCCTAGAAGTAGTACACCTCAAAGAGGCAATGGTGCCAAAAACTGATACTAGTCTCTTGGAATTGTAGAGAGTTAGGCAACAGTAGCAAAGAAGCAACACTTAAAGACCTAGTTAGAACATTAAGTCCTACTATCCTTTTTCTCCAAGAGACCAAAATAGAATCTATAGAAGCTATTAAATTTGGGAAGCAATGGTCGAGAGAGTGTGAAGGTGTTGCAGTAGACTCAAGAGGAGCTTCAGGAGGGTTGTGCACCCTTTGGAACAATCAAGTATTGAGTTTAGATTTCACTTTTCAAGCTCAATGTTAGATCCTCACAAGATTTGCTAACACTTAATCAGGTAAGAGTTTCAACATTTTTATTCTATGCATGCCCGTCAACTACCTGGAAACGGAATTTTTTTGGATATCACTTATAGCTTTGAAAGATATAGAGTTTGTTAGCAATAGCGTTATAGTAGGAGATTAGAATGTGGTTGTTTTCAATAATGATAAAAGAGGGGGAAATATTGCCATAGATCTATTCATGGAGAAGATGGAGGAGTTGATCACTGAGTGGGACCTAGATTGATCGAAGGATCAGTCTAGGGCATATAGTGGCCAGATTAGATAGGTTTTTTGGGCATAGTGATATTCTTCTGCATGATTTTTCTCTAAAGTCAAGGATCCTTCCATCGGGCATATTTGACCACAAGCCTATTGCTTTGCATTTCTAGGATTCCCAAAATTATGGCCTTTTACCTTTTTGTTTCAACCCACTAAGGATAAATTCCCATGAATCAATTGACAGAGCCCACTCCACCTAGTGCACTCCACTTTCTACTAACCCTATCTATATCTGGGAACATAAATTAGAGCTTGTTAAGCATGCCTTAAAAGAATGGGTAAGGATTCTTCTTCCCCACCATCAATTAAGAAAGAGAATATTAGAACACAACTTCAAGAAATTTAGACCAAGATGGAATATGAATACATAACAATCCAGCTTCAGGAAGAAGAGACTACTCTTCAAAAAATCTACAAAGATCCCTTCAATTTGAAGAGGAATATTGGAGGCTCAAATCCAAAAGCTTGTGGCTTAAGGAAGAAGACAAAAACACAACCTATTTCCACAAGCAAGATAAAGCACATACTATAAAAAAAAAATAGTGTGAATGAGATAACTATGAATGATGGCACTAGGCACTTTGACTTCAACAAATTGAAGAATGCATCCAAAACACACTATGGTTCCCTTTTCACACAACAAGATGATGTGGTACCAAAGGGTTTGGTGACCATGATTGAGAATATCCCAACGGTGGCCTCAGATGAGGAGAATAAAGAATTGATTAAACTAATTGAGGGGGAAGAGATTAAGAGCGCCATATGGAGCTTGGAGCTAGATAAATCTCTTGGGCCCGATGGATTCTCGATATCCTTTTGTAGATCATTTTGGATTTTCATTAAGTATTACCTAAAGAGGATGCTTCAACATGCCCAAAGGTCTAGAAAATTAGGAGGAAACACTAGTTCTTCCTTCTCGGCTCTCATCCCGAAGTAAGTGAACCCCTGATGCAGGAGCATCCTTAGGCTCAGGAAATCCGCATCACCCAAAAATATTTCCATTCTGCAAATAGGAAATTATTCGAATAAGGATTGTGTTAGTGGTCCATTTTATTTAGTCAGTTTGTTGTAAATTTGAATTGTTGATTACCCATGCACCTACTCTTGCTATGTTGAAACTTGTGTTGAAACACGTGCTGAAATGCATGCTAAAACTTGTTTTGAACTCATGTTAAAACATGTGTTGAAACTCATGCTGAAACTGCCACATATAGAGAAATTTTACAAGTGTCATGTTGAAACATGCACGCATAACAAAATTTTACAAGTGTCACGACATTTATTTATTTGCAACAATGTGGTCATACGCATTTGATTTTGCCACACTGGTATGCATTCATGATGAGTCACAGTTACTGTTAGAAAAAAAAAACCTCGCGGCTAAAGTACAAAACATGACCTGAGGCCAAAAGGAAGTTGAAGCAATCCAGAAGACAGAGAGACGGTTGGGTAACAACTCATTCTTGGAGGGAAGGCAAATCAGTTCAGAGTCGAGGAGGAGTTTTAAAAAGAAATGGAGCGTGATTTTGAAGGGGTTGGTGAACCATGAAGCAAGGAAATCATAGAAGATTGACTGGAGAGAAAGATTCCAGATTGGGTGAGCACACATGAAGGGAGAAATAGAATCTCAGCCCATACACGCATACCATTACCCTCTAGACGATTTCATAGTTGTTTACAGCCACGCAAGCAGCAATTCATGATGGTATTTTTAGCCCAAGCGTGATGTAATATAGAAATATGTTCTTTGCGTTGAATTAATAAACAAATGGTATTGAAATTTATGTGTTTTCTAGTGTTTTAGTTTCCAGTGGATTCCTCATTATTTGGTAAAAGTATTTATGTTTTGTTTTTCCGCTATACATTATGTAGCAGGGTGTGTGTTGTAATGGTGTGTGTGTTGCGGCCTAGTTACCTCTACATTATGTGGTATCAAATCTCGGTTATGTTGTGAGATTAGCATCTAATCTACTTCTGTGAGATAGGGTAGAGAATACATGTTTGTGGTGGTTGCTCAGCAAGAGTGTTTGAAGTCAAGTTGGGTTACAGAACCATGTGAGGTATGTGGATGTTGGTGAGACACCTACAACTTGGAGGAATTCCACCATGAAGGAGAGGAGCAAGAAGGGGAGGTGCAGGAAATCGAGAACTAGAAACTTTGAGAAGAAGAATAGAGGAATTGAAATATCGTAGGAATGGAGATGATGAAGTATACTCATAGTCAGAATAAGAAATCAAAGATGAATGGGATGGTGATGAAAGAGACCCAGCAGCTAGTTGATTTCATATTTGATTCATAGGGGTAGTGCAAAGGTTGAGGTTTCATCTTATGATGGTATTCTAAGAGTCGATGTTCTCATTGACTGGATTGGAGAACTTGAAAGATACTTCGAGTATGAAAATTTTCAGGATCCAAATCGGGTAAGATTTATTATTGTGAAGATGAAAGGCCATGAAACACTATGGTGGGATATGCTACAAAAGGATAGAGTGAATAATCAACTAGAGAAAATTAGAACTTGGAAGAAGATGATTACCAAGATTAAAGAAAAAATTCTTCCTGTTGATTACCAACAGAATTTGTTCTGACAAGTCCAGAACCTTAAACAAAGGGAGACATATATCCATGAATACATTAAAGAGTTCTTTAGGTTTTCACTCAGAGCATGCCTCAAAGAACCAGAATTCCAACGAGTTGCGAGGTATGTAAATGGGTTTAAGTATTTGATTCAAGATGAAATGAGCACACACTATTTTTGCACTGTCGATGAAGCTTATCAAGTTGCCTTGAAGGTAGAAGAAAATATTGAGAGGAAAACACAGCCTAGAGGTAGAGGAAGAGGCTTTAAAGGACGAGGTAAAGCAGGGATTGCTAAAGGCAATGAAAAGGAAGAAGAATCTACTAGTGGTCAAGGTGGAAGAGGAGGAAATGGAGTTGGTAGAGGCAGAGGATTCGAAAGAGGAAATGGAAGATATGTAATCACCTGTTATCACTATAGTGTAGAGGGACACAAGAAGTTTGAATGTCCAGAAAGGAAAACTTCAGGGAGAAGAGGTGAAGCACAGGCACAAGTCACACAAGCTGACGAAGCTTCAGTAGTTGGAGAAAATGTGATTATTCTTCAGCAAGAATAAGGTGAGAATTTGTTGATCTAAAGAGTGTTGCTTAAATCTGAACAAAAGGAGGTAAAGGAACCAGAACAACGAAAGAAAGTTTAAAAAAAAATGTAAGGTTCAAGGAAAATGTTGTAACTTGATTATAGATGGAGGAAGTACATAAAATTTAGTATCCATTGAAGTCGTGAACAAACTGAACTTGACAAGGTTGAACCATCCAAACCCTTATCGTGATTCTTGGTTGAACAAGGGACAACAAGTGACTGTGACTGAGCAATATTTATTGAATTTTCAAATAGGGAGTTTTCAGGAGCAAGTGTTATGTGATGTGATTGAGATGGATGTGTGTCACATACTGTTGGGAATACCATGGTTGTTTGATCGACAAGTTCATCATGATGGTAAGGAAAACACATATGAGTTCAAGAGAGATGGACAACAACATAAATTAACACCAATGTTGGAGGATATAGTAGCAGCAACAATAAATTGTGTTGATCTAAGCACGAGTAGCAGTAGGATCATGCTATGTTCTATTAAATAATTCTTACAGGAAGAAAGAAAATCAACATTTTGTTTAGGAGTGATCCCGAAATAAGTGAAAAGTTTAGAGGAGCCAAATGTTATACCTATAGAACTAAAGTCGTTGTTGGATGAATTTAAGGAGATAATTGCTAATGATCTGCCAAAAGGATTCCCTCCAGTGAGAAGTATTTCTCATCAAATTGATTTAATGCCTAGATCTATTTTACCTAACAAAGCACCTTATAGGATGACTCCAAAAAAGAGTGAAGAAGTGAATCGGCAAGTGCAGGAATTGCTTGATCGAGGGTTAATTCATGAGAATTTGAGTCTGTGTGTACTACTAGCGGTATTGACTCCAAAGAAAACAGGGGAATGGAAAATGTGTACTGATTCACATGCTATAAACAAGATCACTATCAAGTATCAGTTTCCATTTCCCAGAATGGATGACCTCATGGATTGCCTGAGTGGTTCAGAATATTTTTCAAAAATTGGTTTGAAGAGTGGTTATCACCAGATTCGGATAAGAGAAGGTGATGAATGGAAGACAACATTCAAGACAAAAGATGGATTATTTGAATGGTTAGTGATGTCGTTCAAGTTAACCAATGTGTCCAGCACGTTCATGAGATTGATGAACGAAGTCTTGAAGCCATTTTTGGGTAAGTCTGTGGTTATATATTTGGATGATACACTGATTTTTAGCAAGAGCATAACAGAGCATGTTGAGTATGTGAGAGCAATACTATAGCGCTTGAAAGAAGAGAAACTATTGATAAAATTGAAGAAGTGTACATTCATGCAGTGAGAGTTAGTGTACCTGGGTTTTATGGTTTCAAAGGAAGAACTGAAAATGGATCCTGAGAAAGTGAAGGCTATCCTTGAATGGCCAACACCAAGATGCACATTCAATGTGAGGAGTTTCCATGGATTGGCAGGCTTTTGCCGGAAATTCATTAAGAAATTTAGCCAAATATGTGTGCCTCTTACATAATGTATGAAGAAGGGAGTGTTTCAGTGGACTGTAGCAGCAGAGAAGTCATTGGGAGAATTGAAGAAGAGAGTCACAGCAGAACCAGTATTAGCATTACCAGATTTTAATAAAGTGTTTCGGGTTGATTGTGACACTAGTGGAACAACAATTGGAGCAGTTCCATTTTAAGAAGGCAGACCCATTGCATTTTTCAGCAAGGATTTGAATGAGTCTAGAAAGAAGTATTATGTTTATGATCAAGAATTGTATGCTATTGTGCAAGTTTTGAAGAAATGGAAACATTATCTACTGTTGAAATACTTTGTCTTGTTCACGGATCATAAATCTCTGCAATACATTAACAACCAAGGTAAGTTTAATCAAAAGCATACTAAATGGGTGGAATTCTTGCAAAGTTGTTCTTTTGTGTTGAAACATAGGTCTGTGAAGTCCAATAAGGTAGCTGATGCATTAAGTCGGAGGATAGAGTTACTAAATACCATCTCGGTAGAAGTGGTAAGCTTGAACTGTCTAAAGACATTTTATGAAGAAGATGCATATTTCTTAAAATCTTGGAAGGCATGGGAGCCTTGTAGTTTAGACAGAACACCACATCTGGACTACCATATCCAGGAGGGGTTTTTGTTTAAAAATCAGCAGTTGTGTATTCCCAAAAGTTCCATACAACTGAATATCATTAAAGAGTTACATAGTGGTGGTTTAGGAGGAAATTTTGGGATGAATAAGACAACAGCCTTGGTAAAGGAAAGGTACTTTTGTCCCATCTTTAATAAGGATGTTGGAAATTTTTTTGAAGGTTGCAGGATGTGTCAACTAGCCAAAGGAAAAAGTCAGAACACGAGACGCTATACTCCATTGCTAGTACCCAAAGGACCTTGGTAGGATATTAGTATGGATTTTGTCTTAGGATTACCTATGACTCGAAGAAAGCATGATTCAACAATGGTATCGATGGACAGATTTTCAAAAATGGCACACTTCATAATGTGTAAGAAGACTAGTGATGCTAGTGAATTAGTTGCACTGTTTTTCAAAGAAGTGGTAAGATTGCATGGATTACCACGGAGTATTACTTCAGATTGTGATACCAGATTTCTTGGGAATTTTTGTAGGACACTTTGGAAAAAGTTAGGCTCGGATTTGTTGTACAAATCAACGTATCATCCTCCAACAGAAGATCAAACAGAAGTAGTGAACATGAGTCTAGGAAATTTCTTGAGACATTTGAGTGGAGAGAATCCTAGTCAATGGGATTTGGCCTTGGCCCAAGTTGAATTCGCATATAATGATGCGATGAACAGATCTATGGGAAAGAGTCCATTTTAGATTGTTTATGGACGGTCTCCAAAAGATTTGGTAGATTTGGTTGCATTGTCGGATTTGGAAGGCAAGACGAGTGCTTATGCGAATGATTTTGTGGATAGTATGCATGAATTGCAAGAACATGTAAAGAATAAACTGCAGACCAACAATGACAATTATAAGCAAAGAACAGATCAACATAGAAGACAAAAGGTATTCCAAGAGGGTGAGTTGGTCATGGATCACTTGAGGAAGGAGTGATTTCCTCAAGGCACTTATAATAAGCTCAAGTACAAGAAGATAGGTCCATGCCAAATTTTGAAAAAGATCTCTGATAATGCTTATTAGTTGGAACTTCTAGAGAAATTTGACATATCTCCTACATTCAATGTTGTTGACCTCTATGAGTTTCATGAAGGGGACAGAAGAGCAAATGAAGGTACCCTTAGTGAATGGGAACATCATCTACCAATTAACTCTGAGGAGCAGATTGAAGAACTTATTTCTACTAGAATTAGTAAGAATATTTTTCGGAAGGAGTACATGGAATATTTGATCAAGTGGAAGAATCAAGGAGCAGAGGATGCATCGTGGGTGACTGAAGATCAGTTAGCACGTATGCATAACTCTTCACTTTAGCAGTGATCTTCACATGAGTTGAAGCTCATGTTTTTATTACCAGGGGTGTCTGATGCAGGAGCATCCTTAAGCTCGGGAAATCCGCATCACCCAAAAATATTCCCATTCTGTAAATAGGAAATGAGTCGAATAAGGATTGTGTTAGTGGTCCATTTTATTTAGTCAGTTTGTTGTAATATTGAACTGTTGATTACTCTTGCAACTACTCTTGTTATGTTGAAACTCGTGATGTAACACGTGTTGAAACTCATGTTGAAACTCGTATTGAAACACATGTTGAAACTCGTGTTGAACTCATGTTGAAACACGTGTTGAAACCCATGTTGAAACTGCGACGTATAGAGAAATTTTACAAGTTTCATGATAAAACATGTGTTGAAACACGCACACATAATGAAACTTTACAAGTGTCACGATATTTATTTATTTGCAACATTGTGGTTGTACGCATTTGATTTTCCATGCTGGTATGCATTCATGATGAGTCACAGCTACCGTTAGAAAAAAAAAAAAAGAACTCGCGGCTAGAGGACAAAACGTGACCCGAGGCCAAAAGGAAGTTGAAGCAATACATAACACAGAGAGACGGTTTGGGTAACAACTCGTTCTTGGAGGGAAGGAAAATCATTTCAAAGTCAAGGAGGAGTTTTAAAAGGAAATGGAGCACAATTTTGAAGGGGTTGGTGAACCACAAAGCAAGGAAATCGTAGAAGGTGGACTGAAGAGAAAGATTCTAGATTGGGTGAGCACATAGGAAGGGTGAAATAGAATCTCATCCCATACACGCAGACCATTACCCTCTTGACGATTTTTTTGTGGTTTTCAGCCATGCAAGTAGCAATTCGTGGTGGTATTTTTAGCCCATGCTCGATGTAATATAGAAATATGTTCTCTGCATTGAATTAATAAATGAATGGTATTGAAATTCTTGGGTTTTCTAGTGATTTAGTTTCCAATGGATTGCTCATTATTTGGTAAAAGTATTTTTGTTTTATTTTTCCATTGTACATTCTATAGCAGGGTGTGTGTTGTAATGGTGTGTGTGTGTGTGTTTTAGCCCAGTTGCCTCTGCATTAACCCCTCTTCCTTTGCAATATTTAGAAACATATCACTTTGCAACTCCTCATACAAAATCATGACCAAGATTACAACATCCAAGATGAATATAGTGCCAAAGATTATTTATGAAAATAAAAGGGGGTTTATGCAGGATAGGTAGAATAATGACCACATTGTGCTTGTATATGGGGCCATCCACTCAATTAAGGAAAACAAGGAGAAAGTTATGATTATAAAATTGGGGATGGAAAATTCCTTTGATAGAGTGAGGCACACCTTCCTTTTTGAGGTATTGACAAGCTTAGTTTCAATTCCTCTTTTATTTAGCAGATATCTTCTTACATCAATGCCCCTTGGATTGCACCACTAGTCAATGGTTTACCCACATCTTTCTTTCAATGAAGTAGGGGCCTGAGACAAGGTTTCCCTTTGTCTCCTCTTGTCTACATTGTAGTGGCTAACTATTTAAGAAAAAAACTAGAGGCACGCCATATTAATGGAAAAAATCCAGGTATCAGGTTCATTCAAGGATATAAGTGCTTAAACCAATCATAGTTTGTGGATGACACCCTTCTTCTTGAAGGTGCCTCCATCATAATTGCTTCCAAATTTAATTAGGTTCTGGAAACCTTTCTCCTTACTTCTAGGGGGGAATTCAACCATCAAAAATGTCATATTCTTGGTTGGAATGCCAATATCGAGGTAATGTATTCCATCTCCAAAAATTTTCAATTTCCTTTCTCTAGAAATTGGTCTTCTTTCAAGTACCTTGGGATTCCTATTACACTCAATAACCCTTCCTCTCAATCTTGGTTGAGCATCATTGACAAAATCAAAAAAATGTTTGGATAGTGTGGATCCCAATGGTTAAACCAAGCGAGAAGGGTGGTCCTAATAAAATTAGTTCACTAAACCCTACCTATATAGAAATGTTCAACTATGTTGGCTCTCATTGGAATCGTGAATCATATCACCCTAAACATCATAAAATTCCTTTGGCAAGGGGCAGGTCTAATACAAAGAATTATCATCTCATCAACTGGAAGATGGTTAGAGTTTCAAAAGACAAAAGTGGTTTGGGAATAAAAGATCCATCCTTAATGAGTTTGGCAATGGGAGCCAAGCTCTTATGGAGAATGAATACATGAACACTAGAATGGTGGAAGAATATATTGTGAAAGAAATACTTTAAGGGAGCATAGAATAGGTGTTTAGGGAATCCAGTAGATCCCCAAAAAGGCTCACATATTTGGAACTCTTGAAATTGGTGGCTCCTTGTGTAATATCAAAGATCATATGGATACCAAGGAACAAGAAAGATATATTGATTTGGAAAGACAACATACTTAGAAAAGAATTCTTGTCTTCTAATAATAATTTGACTCCTCTCTGTGTCTGGATGGATAGTACTAATTTGAAAACATTGCATGATATATCAATTTGTGCAAAAGAATCTTGTAAGTAGATGAGATGGAATTTTGGCAACCTTGCAAATCCCTAGCGACCTTTGGTTCCTACCCTTTCTCAAGCTCTTAGCTATTGTGCCCCTTGGAATTCAAGTGTCAAAGACTATAGGGGTTGGGGAGACTCTTCATATTGGGTCAAGGATGGATACTTATCATTGCTTGCTTCTCTTCCAATGCCTCAATGTTCCTCCCTATGGAAACAAATTTGGAACAATGATGGACTCTCTAAGATTAATAACTTTTGTTGGATCATGACCCATGGGAAGCTTCTAACTTCATATAATTTGAGAAAAATAGGGATAAAAGGTCTCTCCTATTGTGAATTATGTGCTTCGGTAGAAGAAACAATCCAACATTTATTTTTGAGTGCAGTCTATCAAAATAGCTTCGGCTTTGTGTCTTTGTTGGTATAAGTCGTTGAGTGAGATGGCCTACTTTCTAGTTTGATATGTCCACATTGTGGAGTAAAATCTATTAGGGATCCTTCAAAAAAAAACTTTGAGAAGAGTATGGAAAGCACTTCCAAAGTACATTTGTTGGAAGATCTAGTTGGCCAAGAACAATGTGATTTTTAATTGTGTGTGGGACAAACCAATAGTGATAGCAGCCAAATCTAAAGCTCTTCTCTCATAGTATCTCATAACCAAGATAAAATTTTAAAGAAAAGCCTTGGACAGTGTGGAGGAGAAATGGTTAAATCAGTTCATTCTTCAAAATGATGTCTCTCTTTCTATCATTCCAAGATCAATCAACAATCCTCAGTGGTAAAATAGAAAGGAGAGCCAATAATTTAATGATTGGGAATTATAGTAAAGCTCCTTCTCTCTTTTATTCAGTGGGGATTCAAAGAATAACCTAGGGATGGCAGAAGCAGGGGGGTCTCCATGATCCTAGAGGAACTTTAGTTATTTCTTATGCTTGGGCCTTAGCCAATTTTCAAACAATATGGCAGAAGCATATGCCCTCTTGTGTGATCTAACTATAGCCAAGGAAGCAAATATAGATACCTCTCAGTCTTCGTGGATGTAATGATAATCATTAATATAATGATCAAAAAATCCACCACTAAGAGACACAAACTAAAAAATATTATTGGTTGGATCAAGTGGGAAGCCATCTCTTTTGTCAAAGTCTCTTACTACCACATTTTGCAAGATTTCAATGAAGAAGTCGATCAATGGGCCAAACAAGAAACTGATATTAGCCCTGAAATGTTATTAAAAAATGGGGATCAGGAACCTTTGATAAGCCCCTAAGTATATTGGTGTAGTGGGTTTTCGTTTGCATTTATTAATTGCATGAGGCAACTTTCAACACTGCAGTGAAGAATCATCAAGATGGTTGAACAAAGGACACATATCACCCCTCATAGAATGTGAAATTCATTATGGATCATGGTAATTGAATGCACATTCATTTTTTGGTATCAGTGTTATGGGATAATAACAAGGTTGAGCTATGGAGTTTTATGTAATTTTCGTTGGTCTAATTATGCACTTGGCCATCTAGTGAGTAACTTGGATTCCCTTGGGTGTTTTGTTTATTCTTACTTTCTATATATATTGTTTGTTCATACAAAAGCCATTTCTGAGAGCAGGATGGCGGGCCTTTAAGTCTCCCCTGCTTCGATTTATTGGCTAGTCTCTGTGTTGGCTCTCCATGTTACTCCTTCCCCATTGGTAATTACCCTCTAAAGGATCTTTAGGAGACATGGGTGTTGTGTGAATTTTGGAACTATGTGTTGTTTTAGGTGTTTAATTTGGGGACTTTGTAAGTATATAGTGGAGGAGGCGGGAATCTATTCCTTGGGTAATTCCATTCTCTCCATCAGAGGCGATATCTTTAGACGTCGTGCTTATTTAGGTACTAGAAATCTACTCAATATTATTACATCTAGCTCATATTGTTTGGAAATTCACGATGACAAAGTGGGATTTTTCAGGGGATGGAGTTTTAAAGACGTTTGGGAACATCCTTTGGCAAAGAATTTGTGTTTTGAACCTGGGCACATGATTGGGAACTTTTCTTTGTCCTTGGCTTCTTGGGAAGGGAATTTAGCTTTCATACATAGTGTATTTCTTATTAAAATTTTGGGCCTAGACTTATGGACTCATCACAGTCCTGATAGTGTCCTCCTTGTTCATTTGAATAGAAACAATGGTCTTTTTAATCTCTTTCTATATCATTTGTTTTTTGCAAGGTTGGACAGTATGGATACCATGGACATGCAAGAGATTAAAAGAATCAAGAGACGCCATGAAGATATCACTCAATCCAACAGAATAACACTACTCTTGATGTCTTCTAAAGTCATTGAGAATGAGCATTTATGCGTAAATCAGCAAGCAAATATCATGAGCATGTTAGTGCACCATAAGAAAAGGATTGACTTTCTCAAAGAATAGTGCAACATGCTCCACAACCTAATAGGATATGTGTAAGGAATCCTTATCAATGGCATCCAACAACATGGACATAGAGAATGCATTCTAGGTCGAGTCCAAGGAGGATAAGACAGTCCATTAGCTAAGAGACCTAATGGAGATAGAGAGACAAATCTCCCCCTAGACTGATTAGGGGCAGGAAGAAGTGGGTAGTGTACAAGCTTATTGTTAACCTTGTCTATTTTAGTATTATATGTTTATTGGGCATTTTGGTGAAATGGGCCACTTGTAGGTCAACCTGGGATATTTATTTTGTAATACGTTGGAAGCTTTTTGTTGTAAGCTCTGACAAATGTTCAATTTCACAGAACATGCTATGAAATGACACTATGTAATTCATTATTAGCCTCGATTGTAGCCCTTTTGATTTAATTCAAATTTTGTTTCGATTATAAAAAGAATCATCCAAGGAGAGCTACTATCTGCCCTATTATGTTTATCTAAACTCTAAGAACAAAATTATTTGAATTATGAGCCCAAGAGAGAAATTTGTTTTGCCAAGTTCCATAAATCTAAAAAAAGCGACATTCTTTTCTTTATATTATCTTCAACAAAGTGTCGAGTAGCAATGATTAAGCTTGAAATCCTTTTTACTCTCAAATTTGACTCTATATTTCCTTGAAGAGTTCTGTCAAGTTGTATCATAGCGATTGGGGTAGCCAATATGGGTGGGGGCATGAGAGTTGCCTCCAGATATTTGACTCTCTCCTTGAGCCTAAGATTTTCCTCTTCCATTATAATTATTGAAACATCTAATGCATCCCCTGTGACCTTATGAATTGAGGATAATTTTGACAGCAACATGTTTTTAGTATCAATGGTGGACTGTGACTTTCCCTTCTTATTCTTCAAGGTTCTTTCAAAGGTCAATTTCTTTGAATACCTATCAAATAAAACATTTTGTACAGAAAAGGTCTCTTTGTCAGAGAAGACTTCATCTTGTTCAACCAATGCAACGGATTGCACATTTTCTTGAGTGTGTTCTTCATCATCTGGAAACCAAATATTTTCAATATCAACATCTAATTTCATATTATCAAGAAAAATATCATCTTCAGGTACGTTTTGTTCTTCTCCCTCTTGTTGAGAATTAATCCTTTTCCTTTTCACTTGTAATTTATGGGAGTTTTCTAGACTTCCTTGAGAGGGATTTCTTTCTCCATCATCACCTGAATTATTACTTGAGGGTTTTCTTTGTTTGGTTGATGCAAACTGAGAATTTATTTTAGGCAAAAGAATTTTGTGAGAAATAGCGGGTGATTGAATGTTTCTTTCACTTGAGGGTTTCCCTCTTTGCTTATGACCTTCGATAGTACTCACAATTGTCTCTATGTTGCCATAATTTTTATCAACAACTTGAACAGGAGGGTCACGACTATTTCCCTCTACCTCTCCAAATATGAGTGTATTGATCGATGTGGGGTTGATCCCAACTAATACCATGTGATTATAAAAAATATGGTTAGGGTCAAACCCTTTGATTTCTTCTGCAAACTTCAAATTAAATTGGTCAAAGTACAAGGCATATTCATCAATTTTGGAAATTCCTCTCAAGAGAATCTCACCAACTCTCTAAGGCAGAGGAATAAATTGTTTTTTCCTTATTTCATTAAAATCATGAAACCAAAACTTATACTACCTCGCCACCTCTATGATAAATAACTTGTCTGGCACGTAACAAGGAAGAAATATAGGCCTTTCATGAGAACAGAAAATCATAATGATGTTGTAATTATCCATTTTCTCTAGAATTCCTTTTTTATCCAAAAAGTTGGATGCTTCTAATCAAATCCTAGAAGTATCTTCTCCAAAGAGTAATTTCTTAAATTCAGAGACAAAATCATTGTAAAATTCATAAAAATAATGGATAACTTTTTGCCTCCAAAGAGCTTGGTACCACATAATCACGGGGCCAATTTTTTAGTTTACCCTTTTTCCAACACTCAAACCTTTAAAAATATGACAGTGTGTGATAGCAAATATCAGATAAGATCCCATAGAGAATTTTTTCTCACTTTTGAAATTCATTAACTGTGCGGAAATTTCATTTGGTATAATCTTCACCTAATCAAAAACAACATTCTCATGAACTGTAAATGTGAAATATATAGGGCCAGTCGGGGAATAGTTGTCGTAGAATCCTGACCAGTAACGCTAGTAAATAACCAAACAATTTCTCGATAAGGGTCCTTTACAGAACTAACATGGATTCTGGATAAGTCTTTCGACATTGTAGTAGGATCTTGTAAATATTATGGCAGGAGCTCCATTCCATTGTTTTTCCCTCTAAGAAAATGTATGGCCTCTTCTCCTTTGTACGTTAAGTTTGGCTCTGGTAATTTTAACATTTTTTTGAAAACTGAAGGTGCCAATGAAATAGGGGAGTCGCTTTGTAGTGGAATGGTTCTTCTATTCTGGACTAATTTATCAATGCACCAAGTGGAAATATCTTTGCACTTGAAAATATTAGGGACACAACCAGCGAGAGATATTCCTGATGTCCAAACCTTATTATTCTATTTATTCGGTAACGTTGAATAATACCAATATGACCTCGACCAGTGGTAATTGTGATCTTCTCTGGCGAATAAATTCAAGGTATCCCCACATAAATGTTGTTTTCTTTTGGCCATCTTCAACAAGTTGACAGGATTCCTACGTAATACCGCTTAGAACAGTGAAATAATATTTACGTTAGATTCTTGATAAGAGCATTAACCTTCAATAAATGTGATTTTGCATTGATAGAAACATCATTAATAACGACCTTTTCATAATTTAATTTAGCAATCGAGTTCATAGAATTAGCATTTAATATGACTTGAGAACTGTGAAAGAGAAAGGACACGTCACAACGGGGTGGCAGAGTGGAGGAAATCATATGAGAATGCAAGTTCACGAGTCTGAGAATCCACAAGTTCGTCATGATAAGAAAAACGGATAAGTATCGATACTTGTAGGATTGACTTGTGAGGACGCGAGATGCAAAAGAAAATGGATCGTGAGTCCACAAGTCCGTGAATGGAAAATAAACCAAGAGTTGGGAAGAGGTTCAAGGAAGAAAAGTGATAGACCATGAGTCTGCGAGTCCACCCTGCGAATATGACAAAATGACATAAGTATGGAAAAATTATAAGTCATGGAGGTAAGATATGGCAATGAAAATTATAGGAGGGAAACATACTTAGAAAAAATACAAGTGTAGAGTAATGAAAAAGAAAGAAGAAATGATAAGGTTCAACAACTGGCTCCAACTGTGGGATGATAACCACCTACAAGTTATCAAGAATCCATAATCTCAAGACCAGATGTCTTATTAGTTGGGTGATGGAGTCTAGGAGGTGAGAATATACAAAACAAAGAAAACAAATTGTGTACAAGCTAGAAGAAAAATTCAAGCAAAGAAACTCTTCAAATGTTTCCCATTGACAGGAAACATTAAAAATTCTCCCTTCATATCCTTGAGCATGTACGAGTTGAAGCTTAAAATATTTTCAATGAGATTGGGCCCGATCCAGAGTGCTTCAAACTTTGTATGCATTGAGTGATTTTCTTTTGCTTTGTTCCAAAGTATTAATAGTTCACCTTTTTAAAAATTCTTTATTGTTGTACTTTGATCAAAATACTTCTTAACATTTTGTTGCCTCTGACATATTTTCTTTAATGCTTTGACTATCTCTTATTCTAGATTTAACAATTGATTCAATCTATTTTGCAGATGAGGAGTATCTTCTTTGTCTTCAACATTTATTGCATAAGTCAGAGCATTCAATTCAAGACTAAGTGGCATTTTTTCTTCTTTTCCATAGACCAACGTGTAAGGGGATATTCCAGTGCTATCCTTCGGTGTCATCCTACTTTCCCACAAAGCATCTATCAATTTTAAATGCGAATTCTTTTGATTTTGATCAATTGTCTTCTTTAGAATTTGAATCAATGTTTTGTTTGTTGATTCAACAAGTCCATTTCCTTGAGGGTAGTAATTTGATGATTTCCCCATTACAAGACCATATTCCCCACAAAAATTAGTAAACTTTGATCCAATGAATATTGACCCATTATCAGTGATGAACTTTTCGGTACCCCAAACGTTAATAAAATATTGTCTTTAAGGAACTTTATCAATTCTTCATAATCAACCCTTTTTAATGCCATTGCTTCCTACCATTTTGTAAAATAATCTATGGCGGTGAGAATGTATACATGTTCTTTACTTGATTTTGGTTTTATTGGCCCAATAACATCTAGTCCTGATTGTGAAAATGGTTCTTCGACCAGTACAGGTTGAAAAGGCATTGCAGACCTCTTCATCTTTCCTGAGAATTTTTTACATTAAAGGCATTTCCTTACCATTGCATATGAATCCTTAAAAATTGATGTCCAATAATACCCAGCTCTTATTATTCTGTGGGAAGTAGTGGTTGGTGAAAAATGTCCTCCACATATCCCTTCATGAAATTCCTTTATCAATTCTTGAGCCTTCATTTCATCTACACACCTCAATAGCATACAATCATAATTTATTCTAAACAATATCTATGTGATTAATACATATTGATTGGATTTCATTTTCAGAGCTCTTCTTGCTTTAGGAGTCATATTGATTGGGAATTGTCTAGATCTTAGATAAAATATGGTGTCTTTGTACCATTCATAATTCAACATAGGTTTTCCTACTGAAATTGAGACTACCCCATTCAATGCATCATTATCTACAATGAACTTGCATAATCCTTATTGTTATCACTGAAATTTCGTCTGCAACAATGCACACAAATGGTTACAAAAATACAGCAATGCCAACAATAATTAGTTCACCTGCAGCACTAAAATGTATTTCAAAAGGCAAAAATTATACAATTGGGCAAAAATTTACATGCGCAAACTCACTAAAGGAAGCGCGCGCACAGTGCGCGGACCAACAAAGCCCATAGAGCGCACAATGCACCAAATGTGCGACTGTGTACGAGAAAATCCGCGCACTCTTGTGAACGACGCATTTATGGTTCTTGTCATCCCCCCAACCACTTATGGACCAGCTCCCAACTTGATTTGACTTCCATATCTGAGCGAAATCTAAATGGGGGGGCAGTCAAGGACCAAAGGGCCCCTTGTTCACACTAAGAACAAGTTGAATTTTTCCTTGAAGAAATGTTATAAATGGATGCTATGGGTGCACTAAGAAACTAAGATATTCATAGTGTTGTTATGTTGCCTCAATCCTCCCTTGAGAATCCTCTTTTCTCCTTGGACTATTCAAGCATCATTGCAATAGGCCATTTCACTCAACTCTTGAGGGAATAGGAATTGATTTTCTTCACCATTTGCCATTTTTCTTCCATTGTAAGAAGAGCTCTCCATTAGGGAACTCAAGAGCCCTCCCAAGGAAGAAGAGGGGACTCATAAATCCTCATTTTTTCTCTACAGTGTTTTTCCAACTAATATAGTTATCCATTGGTGGCATAATCTTGGTCATTGGTTGATTTTTTATGGTTCTAAGTTTCTTATGCATTCTAGTTTTTATTTCCTTAGTATTTTTAGTTTGTTTATTTGTTTATTACATGTGTTTGGCTTGTTTAACCCACTCACTAACTTTTGTCTTGTCTAGCAAGGCCAACTAGGCATGCAAGTGTCATTGTTTTGATCACCCAAGTGACGAAATGGGCACAACGGATTGGCAACTCCACTGGGAATTGTTGGGTATGTTTTATATTCTTTGCATGTGTGTGTGTGGCCCCCCGAAATTTTCTTTTGGGCAGTTTTTTCTATTTTTAGCGGTTTACTAAATTAATCCCGGATTAAGGGATTAGGGTTTTGGTATCTATGGAATACCTAAAAACATTGTATATATTGTATGGTGAATGGTGAAATTCAATATATGAATATAAGAAAGGTTTTCCCGGTTGAGGGTTTTCGGTATAAAATCTCTGTGTACTCTGTGTATGAGCCATTGATTAAATTTTGTTTTGCTTAAGAATCTATATGCATTGCTTTACTTCACAGGTTTAAAACTTACATGTGGTATCAGAGCTCGTTTTTGGCTTCAGAGGGATGCCGTTGTTGCTGAGGGTTTGGCTCGGTCTTGAGAGATCAAGTTGATCTTGGGTCTGTGATAAACCTAGGTTTAGTGGGAGCTTTTGCAGTGGTCATTCGAGTGTAGAAAAAGGAATGGCGAGCTCTTCTAGAATCGAGATAGAGAAGTTCAACGGTAAAAACTTTGAGCTATGGAAGCTCAAGATGGAGGACCTTCTTGTAGACAAAGAACAATGGATCGTTGTGGATCCTGGTACATAGCCTACCGGTACACCGTCTACTAGCACACAGGATATTGGTACAAAACCTACTAGTACACAAACTAATAGTACACCACTTGTTGGTATGTCGAAGGAAGATTGGGAGAAGTTGGACAGAACAACAAGGAGTACTATTCGACTCTGCCTGGCAGATTCGATGTTGTTGAATGTCTCGAGAGAATCTATAGCAAAGGAGCTATGGGATAAGTTGGGGAATTTGTATCAATTAAAGTCCCTGGTAAACAATTTGTTTCTTTGAAAGAAGTTGTATCATCTTAGGATGCAAGATGGAGATTTTGTGACAGAACATCTAAATGCCTTGATTACTCTGGTAAGTCAACTTGTCTCTGTTAATATTACGATTGTAGAAGAAGATAAGTGTATTACTTTGTTATGTTCTTTGCCATACTCTTGGGATAATCTGGTTGTAGCAATTGGTAGTACCACTCAATCTACATTGAAGTATGAGGATGTAGTTTCATCCTTGTTATCTGAAGAGATGAGGTGGAAAAGCATGGATAGTCATAGCACAGATGCTTTACTTGTAAGAGGTCCTACACAAGACAAGAATCTTGGTAAGCCTTCGGGGGGAGACCTAAATCTACAGGTAGATCTAAGTCTCCAGGAAAATATTTGAGGAAATGTTGGAAGTGTGGTAAAACAGGGCATTATAAGAAAGATTGCAAGTCTAAGAAGGTTGAAAAACCAAAGGGATCTGATAGTACCTCTTCCATAGAGGCCAAAACCTCCACTGAAGAAGGAGGTGATGTTTACCTGGCATCTACAGGTACACATGCTGACCGTGATGTATGGTTGATCAAATCAGGTGCATCATACCATATGACTCCTCACTGGGAGTGGTTCTCTGAATATGAAAAATATGATGGTGGTGATGTATTCCTAGGAGATGACTAGACAGCCAAAATCATGGAGCGTGGAAGGGTTAAGTTTTTTCTAAAAGATGGAAGGATTAGAACTCTCCTCGGGGTTCTGGACATTCCAAAACTTTCTAGGATCCTAATATATGTAAGCAAGTTGGATGATGCAGGAGTGGATACTATATTTGGAAAGAACACTTGCAAGATGGTACGAGGGGCAATGTTGTTGATGAATGGATTTCAGTGTGGAACTCTGTACAAGTTGTTGTGAACCACTTATACTAATGGGTGTAACAATTTTGTTGTCCTTGAGCAAAGAAATGAAGGATACAAGACCAATACTATCCCAGAAAAGAATACCATGCTATGGCATCAAAGAATGGGGCATATTGGAGAAAAGGGCCTTCAAACACTACACGGTAAAGGTATGGTTGAAGGTATGTCTAAGTGCTCTCTGGATTTTGATTTCTGTGAACATTGCATATATGGTAAATAGAATCAAGTAAGATTCCCATCCGGTGCTACAAGAGCAAAGGGGATCTTAGAGTTGATACACAGTGATGTGTTTGGACCTGTTCCTGTTCCATCCCTAGGTAAATCTATGTATTATGTTCCATTCATAGATGATTTTTCAAAGAACGCATGGATTTATTTTCTTAGAAATAAATCTGAGGTATTTGATAAATTTAAAGAGTTTAAGGCTCTGGTAGAAAATCAGACAGAGAAGAAAATAAAGGTATTGAGAACAGATAATGGTGGATAATTCTACGAAAATGAATTCGAAGAATTCTGTAAGAAGTGTCGTATAGAAAGGTAGAAGACTACTCCATACACTCCTCAGTAGAATGGAGTTGCAGAAAGGATGAACAGGACACTGATGGAAAAAGTAAAGAGCATGCTCAGGAGTGTCGGGTTAGGACAAGAATTCTGGGCAGAGGCAGTGGGTACAGCATGTTACCTGGTCAATCAATCACCTTCATCAGTGTTGGATGATAAAACTCCACACGAGGTATGGTCTGGAAAGAAACCCTCTCTTCAACATCTTAGAGTGTTTGGTTGCGATGCTTATGTACATGTTCCAAAGGAAAATAGGAGTAAGCTGGATAAAAAAGCTGAAAAGTGTATCTTTACTGGTTATAAAGATGGTGTGAAAAGTTATAAGCTTTGGAACCCAGAAACCAAGATGATTGTTTACAGTTGAGATGTTGTTTTCAGAGAGGTAAAAGATGCGTCCAAACAGGAATTCCTACCAACGCAAGATGAACCTGAGAAAATAGAGCTTGAGTTGGATGATGCAAAATCTGAATCATCTGAAGAAGAGGAAACAGAAGAAGAAGAAGAAGAACCTCATACCCCAGTATTGAGGAGATCAGTGAGAGATAAAAGGCAACTAGAAAGGTTTAGTCCACATGATTTTCATTCCAATTTTTCTTTATCTATTACTGATGATGATCCCAGAACTGTCAGGGAAGCAGTGAATTCAGAGGATAGTAAACTTTGGAAGAAGGCCATGGTTGAAGAAATGGATGCCTTGGATTAGAATGAGGCATGGGATATAGTTGAGTTGCCAACTGGAAGAAAATATGTTGGTAGAAAATGATTGTTTAAGAAGAAGTTTAATGCACAAGATAAAGTGGAGAAATACAAAGCTCAATTAGTAGCAAAAGTTTATTCCCCGGTAGAGGGAATTGACTTTGGTGAGATTTTTTCTCATGTTGCTAAGTTAACTTCTATCATTCCTACATGGGGATCTGTAAGAAGAAATCTACATGAAGTATCCATAAGGCTTTGTAGTGAAGGAAAAGAAAGAGTTGGTTTGTAAGCTAAAGAAGTCACTATATGGTCTAAAGCAATTACCTAGGATGTGGTACCAAAAGTTTGACACATACATCCTTGGATTGGGATTTGTAAGAAGCAGGGTTGATCACTATGTATACTCCAAGTAGGTTGGTAATCACTTCATTTATGTAGTGTTGTATGTTGATGACATGTTATTGGTAGGAAATAACATGGATGTTATCAAAGAGGTCAAATTGTAGCTATCCTCCAAATTTGACATGAAGGATCCCGGTGTTGCTAACTTCATTACGGGAATGGAGATTAAAAGAGATCGTGCCAACATGAAACTCTGGTTGAATCAGAGAAAATATGTTGAGACGATATTGCGGAGGTTTAATATGCATGGAAGTAAATCAGTCAAGGTTCCTATTCCTATAGGTGTAAAGTTATATGCAGATCAGTGTCTCAAGACACAGGAAGAAGAAGAGGACATGTCCCATGTTCCGTATGCTAATGCAGTTGGCATTTTGATGTATGCAATGGTCTATACTAGACCGGAAATTGCACATGCAGTGGGAGTTTTGAGCAGGTATATGTCAAAACCAGGGAAGGAGCATTGGACAACAGTAAAGAGGATCTCCAGGTATCTTCCTGGCACTACCAGTTATGGATTGTACTACCAAGGAAGACCAATATTGGACACAGTGGTGGGCATACATGTCTTTGTTGATGCAGACTGGGTTGGAGATCTGGATAGCAGAAGATCTACAAGTGGGTATGTTTTTAACCTATTTGGAGGAGCAATCAATTGGATGAGCAAAATATAGGTTGTAGTGGCACTCTCAACTATAGAAGTTGAATACATGACATCCACTCATGCAAGCAAGGAAGCAGTATGGTTACAAAGATTGTGTTTGGGTATTGGGTTGGTACAACAAGCAGTGAGATTAGAATGTGACAGTCAGAGTGCAATCTTCCTGGCAAAGAACCCAGCTTATCATTCCAAGACAAAGCATATTGATGTTCAATATCACTTTGTGAGAGACATGGTTGAGGAAAAGAAGGTGTTGCTGGAAAAGGTTGACACTTTGAAGAATGTTGCAGATTCATTGACAAAGTCTGTGAGCACAGAAAAGTTCTCCTGGTGTAGAGTAACATGTTAATATTATGGTAGTTGTGGGAGGTATTAACCTCCACGTGTAAACCTGATGAGGATAGAATACTCCGGGAAGCAAGAAGAAACCCTAATGAGTTGGCTAATAACCCTAGAAGACTTCTCGACTCAAGAAGATAATTTATATTGGGTTATTAGCCTCCAAGAGAAGAAGTTGGCCAGAAATAATAATATATATTTAACAGACAGATACCCAGAATGAGAAGTCAGCCCAGGCAGTTAGCCAGAATTAGTATAAATACAGGAGGCCAGTTCTCATTCTGGCAGACAGTCTCAGAATTGCAGAGCAGTAACTTGTGTGCACTGCAGTGCCCAGTCTTGTGCGTAGGTTTGAGGAGAGTTGCCATTGCAGTTGTTGCAGCTAGAAGATTATGTTTGGCTTGGACTATATCTTGGTTAGGGTTTGGACTATCTGATCATATCTTGTTGGTGTGCTACCCTTTGTTTGGCTATCTAGCCTAGGGTTTTCTACCAGAGTGATTCCCTGTCAAGGTTAAGGTGCTCGGAGGGTGGCTTCAACCTATGGTTGGGTGACAATAGAGATATTGTCCATGGTAAAATGAGCACATCCATTATATTCTAACAGGTTATGGGCCCACACCTCCTTCATTCAATCTAACCGCTGGAAAGAAACATAACCGTAAGGATATTAAGCTCGTTGAAAGAACTGTCGCTAGGGTTTCTAGCAAAAGCAGTCACCATAGCACTGTCGCTAGGGTTACTAGTAGGTGCAGTTGCAGAAAACCTAATCCTCTTGTTGAGGCACCTTAAATGAAGGGATTGACCTAATCTCTGGATAGATCAGTGTGCCCTAGCCTAGCGCATCTCCTGGTACTCTCAGAAAGCCAAGACGTGAAGTTTGAGCTTTTGGTCAATTCTAGGGTTGACCAAGTCAAAGTAGCCATGACTTACTCTATGATGTTGGAGAACAAGTTAGATGGAGCTTCTAACTTTAGAGTGTGGAAGACAAGGATTGATCTCATCCTTGCCAAGAATAAAGTGTTGGATATTGTGAAAGGAAAGATCATGAAACCAGAGTTTGAAGAAGGGAAAGAGAAGGTACCACAGAACGTTGCAGCTATGGAGAAGGTCAAAGACGGTGACATCAATGCCATGAGTATCATAGTGGATTCTATAAAAGACCACTTGATACCCTACATCTCCCATCTTGACTCATCGAAGAATATGTATGATGCCATAACAAACCTCTTCTCAGTTAGAAACATTGGACAAGTAATGAGTCTGAAGAATGAGCTCCATGACATGAAGATGAATGATAACGACAACATAACATCATACTTTGTGAGGATCTCTTAGTTAAGAGATCAACTACAAGCTATTGAAGAGATCATTTCAAAGAAGGAATTGGTAAACATAGTACTCAATGGTCTTCCCAAGACATGGGATGCATTTTCCGCAAGCATGAACACAAGGAAGGAGTATCCTACATTTGAAGAACTTTGGACTTGTTGTGTTGAAGAAGAATCCAGGATCAGTGCAAAAGAGAAGCAACAAAAGAAGTACAATGATCAAGCCTTCACAGCAAGATTCAAGAATTTCAGGAACAAAAGGAAGTTTGGTTCAAGGAGGAAGCCAAATCAAAAGAAAGACATTTCAGAAGTACAATGCTTCAACTGTCGAAAGTATGGTCACTACAAGAATCATTGT
>ML794956.1:172492-191528 GCA_009831015.1 Picea engelmannii
ATATTGTCAACATTACCTCCCCTGAACCTGAGTCACTTCCCACCCCTAAACCTACCCTTGTACGGCCATCCGTACGACCCCTAACTCAAAACTAGGAAATTCATGCTATGAGGGAGGATGGGACCACTAACCTGACTCTCGCAACTCTAGGATCAGTCGACTCAAGCTCCCATAATCTCCAACACTCATCTAAATGCGCTCGTCAAATCACTATAGTGACGGGTACGAATGAGGTGGCATTGTGGGACCACCACCCATATATAGTCCCTTTTTCCAAACTTCCACACTCAGTGACAGAAGCCCAAAGCCTATGTTTCTTGATCCGTCTTCAGCCATGGGATCATGATCCCACCATCTACATAGTCACATTCCCCGAGTCACCATCTAAACTTGGCCCTAGGGGAGCATTTTTCTCACGTCACGTCCAGGTACGCATGATCATGTTCAAAATTATCAAATAGTTGTTATATGTTCTTTATCATCAGATATTGTTCATGTCGGGTATTCGGTTTTTAATGTGTGCAAGTACTTGGTCATCACAAACGGTGCAACACCTTCAGGTATATGTTCGACACTAGCATGTAATCATTCCCTCTTAAAATCAATTGCATCTCTCAGTCACACCCTCCGACATTCACCTTTAGGGTCCTTACATCCGACTCTGCAGTACCGTCACCTCTGCTGCATTTTGGTACTATCACCCGGTAGCACTCTCCCCCATATGAGTTGTCCCATTCATAATTACCCTTGTCAATTTGACACGCATGTTTCTTTCAACTCTTAGGGATGGGAGTGTCGATAGCCTTCTGCACTTCTAAGAATAAGCCACATACTTCTTCTCATCACATTGCTAGCTTTCCCAATGGGCTCCCAGGTTCTCTCATCTCAGTTCTATTAACTACACCTCCACGGTATCATTATCCCTCCATCTCATACACCATCAGTTTTCCCATCTGCAAATTTCCCTCCATTCATTTACCTCATACAGAAACCCACCCATGGAGCCCCCACCCTCCACCAGTTCTCTTCGCAACTTGTGCCCTCACAGGCCAAGCCATCTCGCACTAGGGCACCCATTTATGTATATGTACACTCATCCCAAATTATTCTTTATTTATTTGGTAATTGTAAAATGCCTTTGTTTCTAGCATTTACTTAGCTTTTTGTCGTCACCCTTGATGACCTTCTTTTCCCAACAACGCAACCCATGTCGCCCTTGGTTGGGGCATCCACTCTCCTGTTTTCATTCCAACATCGTTCATGAACCTCGAGTATCCCAAAGTCCATGTACCCATGATCTCTGAGTTTGTCCACTTTGTCAAGCCTCTGGCACAATTTAACCCCATATCTAGTCATCCCCTTGACACTAGATACAGTTTTACAGTTGTTGCCAATCATCCTTCAAACATACCCCCAACCAAGGGCAATCTTGAGTCTCACTGCAACTTGACTTCGTTCATGTTCCCTATCAGTCCCTGATCTTATTTCCGTGGATTTCATGAAGCCCTTTGCTTCTTGGATTTGTGTCTCCCTTTCTGCCGACATCAACACAGTTTCTAGAAGAGCGACAGTATCTTGACTCTCATTACCTTTACAATGAGGAGTCTTCGACACAAAGAGAATCCTCCTTACTCCTTGATCCATTGACCCCCATAACATTCAACTTCAACAAAACCTCATGTTACGGTGTGTCTTACTATGTGACTATTGTTGTTGCTTTATACTAGCCGAAGACCTCTGAATTTGTTAGGCCATCAATGTTTATGAGTCATTGACACTTCTTACATGTGTCCTTGCCTCTTTTTCAGAGTATGTTCACCATTCAGAATTGTCATCTTCCATTATCAAACCACCCTAGAGGGCGTTGCAATTATATACATCAACATGAAACTTCAGTTATTGTCTTACATTTTGAGTTACATGACATTAGCATGGGGCATGCCAGCCTCGTTTGTATACAGAATTTCTTTTTTCTCCTTAGAGAAAGGTTTGGATCCCACAATTTCCCCTCTCCCTCCGATGAATTGCTCTTGCAGTTCCTCTCAACACTCTTCATTACAATGGCACTCTTAGTAGAAGAAACATTGATGTATTTTGGTGATACATATGCTCCTAACCTCACACATAAGGGGGCATCTGTTATCACTGAAATTTCGTCTGGAACATTACACGCAAATGGTTACATATATACAGCAATGCCAACAACAATTAGTTCACCTACAGCACTAAAATGCATTTCAAAAGGCAAAAACTATACAATTGGGAAAAAATTGGCATGCACAAACTCACTAAAGGAAGCACGCGCACAATGCGCGGACCAACAAAGCCCGTAGAGCACACAATGCACCAAATGCGCCACTGTGTACGATAAAAGCCATGCAATCCTATGAACGATGCATTTATGGTTCTTTTCGCCCCCCCAACCACTTATGAACCAACTCCCAACTTGATTTGACATCCATATCTGAGCGAAATATGAATGGGGGACTGGTCAAGGACCAAAGGGTGCCCTAAAGAGCCCCTTGTTCACACTAAGAACCAATTGAATTTTGAATTGAAGAAATGATATAAATGGAGGCCATGGGTGCACTAAGAAACTAAGATATTCATAGTATTGTTATGTTGCCTCAATCCTCCCTTGAGAATCCTCTTTTCTTCTTGGAGCATTCAAGCATCATTGCAATAGGCCATTCCACTCACCTCTTGAGGGAATAGGCATTGATTTTCTTCACCATTTGCCATTTTTCTTCCATTGTAAGAAGAGATTTCCATTAGGGAACTCAAGATCCCTCCCAAGGAGGAAGAGGGGACTCATAAGTCCTCATTTTTATCTACGGTGTTTTTCCAACTAATATAGTTATCCATTGGTGGCATAATCTTGGTCATTGGTTGATTGTTTATGGTTCTAAGTTTCTTATGCATTCTAGTTTTATTTCCTTAGTTGTTTTAGTTTGGTTATTTTTTTATTACATGTGTTTGGCTTGTTTAACCCACTCACGAACTTTTGTCTTGTCTAGAAGGCCCAACTAGGCATGCAAGTGCCATTGTTTTGCTCACCCAAGTGACGAAACGGACACAAAACTTATCCTTTAACTATCTTTAAAGGTTTGATCTTGATATCATACTCTTGAATCTTGGCCAACCAATTTTCTCACTTTCCCTCTCTCAATTGTTGATTTAAGAGCATATTTACTGGAGAAGATGGAACATATACTATAACATGGGAATTCATAATATAAGTTTGAAAATGTGTTATTGCCTCAACAAGAGAGAGTGCTTGCTTCTCCAATTCTAAGAATTTTAGCTCATAATCATGAAGGGTTTTACTCATGAAGCTTATTGGTAATTCTTCCCCTTTAGAATTTATTTATGTAAGGACTAAAGCCACGACCCCTTCTATAGCAAAATAATATAAAATAAAATCTCTTTTAAAATATGGACTGATAAGTGTTGATATTATGGTAGTTGCGGGAGGTATTTACCTCCACGTGTAAACCTGACGAGAATAGAATATTTCGGGTAGCAAGAAGAAACCCTAATGAGTTGGCTAATAACCCTAGAAGACAAGTCGACTCAAGAGGATAATTTGTATTAGGTTATTAGCCTACAAGAGAAGAAGTCAGCCAGAAGAAATATAATATACTGAATAAATAGGCACCCAGAATGAGAAGTCGGTCCAAGCAGTTTGCCAGTTTTACTATAAATACAGGAGGCCAGTCTTCATTATGGTAGGTATTCTCACAATTGCAGAAGCAACACTTGTGCGCACTGTAGTTGGCCAGTTGTTCACAAGTTTGGAGGAGAGTTGTTGTTGCAACTAACAGATTTTGGTTTTGGCTTGGACTATCTCTTGGTTATGGTTTGGACTCTCTGATCAGCTCTTGTTTGGTGCGCTATCCTTGGAGAAAGGTGCGCCACCTTTGTTTGGCTATCTAGCCTAGGGTTTTCTTCTGGAATGATTCTCTGTCAAGGTTAAGGTGCTCGGAGGGTGGCTTCGGCCTATGGTTGGGTGACAATAGTGATATTGTCTATGGTAAAACGAGCACATTCTAACAGGTTATGGCCCCACACCTCCTTCATTCAGTCTAACCACTGGAAGGGAGCATAGTCATAAGGATATTGTTAGTCTCTAATTTTTGCTTTTGATTTTGTGAGAAACCTTAATCCCAAACACTTCCTACCTGCACTTCATTATCTGCTTCCAGTTGATTTTGATCATTGTTTTTAGTGTCTTATGGTTTACATTTCATTTTTTGAATAATTTATTTAAGTTTGGAGTTGTAAGACATGGTTTTAAATGATGTGTCACTATATATGCCTATTTGAAATTTACAAATTCAAATTATGCTAAGTCATTAATAGCGCTACGGGAATAGCCTTATTCCCGTAGCACAAAGATAATCATGCCTTGATATGCGCCCGTCACCCAGATTTCATTATGATGACATAGATCGTGGTTTGAGAGTTCACATGTGTCCCACAATAGCTTTGGAATCATTTAGTGATTCAAACCGTTTCATGATCAGATTGCTCTGTACCCGCAAAGGACTCATTTCAAATCGTCCAATTCTCAACGATCATTATATTGAACCTGGCATTCTATGTCTGATTTTGCTTAATTTTAGGCACAAGTATTTGCTCAGAAGAATGGTTATATACTAATAGATTGCAGGTAGCAAATTCGGAATATGAATCGTGCTAGTTATAGCATTGTGTTTTGATGGTGCCTAAGAGGAGCGGATAGGTAGTCAGATTAGAACCCGAGGGTGCTAAACTCCTCGAAGCTTATCCACAGATGGCTCAAAGGTTCAGAGATGCCAGGTGGTTTGAATTCCTTACCACTTTTCAAGGTTACGATGAGTAGGTCTCCATGGAGTTTGCACTGAACTTTGATGGTCACGAGGTGGAGATCGGGAAGATGTTGATGCTGGTGAGAGAACAGACAACTGCTAAAGCTTGCAGATTGGTGGTTGGAGGAGAAATATGGTGGAAGAAAGAGCATGTGGTTACAGAGTTTGTCAATCAATTCCTGCTTCCAGAAAAGAAAAATCTAAATTGGAGAAGGGGAGTTCCTCGCAGCTGGATTAGACCTGAATGGCACACTGCTCTGATCGTTATCCACAGGTATATCACCTACGAAGGTAGATTTTCACTAGTCTATATCTACCACATTAGGATATTAATGCATCTAAATGGTGATTATCCCTTAAACCTGCCTTACTTTCTACTCAAAATCTTGACAAAGATGTCAAAGAGAGTGCAGTCACTCTCCACCAATGCAAAGAGCAGTTTGTTTCATCAAATCTTAATTAAGACTTTAGTTATTTCTGCTTTGACAGAATTACAGAAGCCCTAGAGTTGATTCATGCAATCTTTAAACCCTAACACACAGTCCAACAAACAGAAGAAAGGAAAAGGAAAAAAGACTGTTACACAGAAACAAAATATTTCAATTGATGAAACCCCTCTTAAAGAAGGAATGCTTGATATCATGGTGACGAGGAATAGCATAGGTAAAAGACCTAAGTTGGATCCAGAAATCGAAATGTTTTCCGAGGAAGATGTTAAAGGGGAAGAAGATTCAAATGAAGATTTTAATACTCAAACTACAGTCAAGCATGAATCGCCATCAACCGGTAAAAGGGGTGTTGCAGCCAAAAGGACAAAGGATAAAGGTGTGCTTGCATCTCAAAAACCTAGAAGGAATTCTACTAGGGTTACAAACAAGTATAGATTGAAGTCAAAAGCCATGTTTAATCCATCAATCAAAGAAGAAAACGTCATAGTTATAGAAGATCACTCTGAAGATGCTGAAGCAGGTACCAGGAAAAAGGCAAAAAGAATTCCATTGCTTAAGAAACCAGTAAACAAAGGTAAACAAATGTTTTCATCATCTACAAGACCTATAACGAGAGCTACAGCCAGATTAGCAAAAGCTAAAGAAATTGCTAAAGGTATCAGTGAGATTCCTGAGAATAAAAAGGATTACCTTGTAGACTCAGATCACATATCAGATGTGCCTGAAGCCATGGATTCAGCAAGTTCTGATGAAGAACATAGCTCGGGATTGGTTTCTAAATACCAAATTAAAGCAAAAGAACCCAAAGTTGCCTTAAATCTAAATTCAGGGTTAAAATCAAAACTGATAAAGAAAGGATCAAGGAATTCCAAAAAATAGTGAGACAGTTGAAGAAAGAAAAGGCACAAATAGAATAATGGAATGCTCGTCGGCAAGAAAGGATTCAAGGTTTAAAAAAGAAGAAAAAATAGCAAAGGGCATTGCTCAAAGAACTCAGAGAAATAAACTTCAGACTCTATTGGCACAATGTCGTGCTTACCACAAAGCTCAAATAGAAAAATGCTAAATCTTCTGCTCTGATTATATCCTAAAGGTTTCATAAAGATTGCTACAATCATAATTTTAATGTTTTCCAGGAAATATGGAAGTGTCTACTCGTTTTCGCTTGTGAAATGCAAAGACCTCAAACTGTATGACTAGATCAAACTAATCCTTGTTTTGTAGAATCAAATGTAATGCTGGCAAGATCATACAATATCAAGTTGTTGAGCAATGATCTATTTTTGGATTGTAAAAGCTCTTTTTTGAGTTAACTTCCCTAGTAAATAGATACGATTTGAATCTAGTCATTAAAGGTACACTAGATGATAGGATATGGAGGTTTTATGGATAGTTTAAATAGGCAGAGGAAAGACTGTGTTCTGGTCGAAAAATTGGATATCCAGAGGACCTTTTTGTGAAACTCCTTGTAAAGGCATTTATGTTCTATTTGACACTTAATAGCAAATGCATATGGATGGTTAGACGCTCTTTTCTACTTTGTTTTTCTTTCTTCATGCTTGAATTCATTATTCAGAGTGCAATGCTTTTGATTCTTGATTGTTAATTAATACAGTGAAAATTTTACTGTGGAAATTATTTTCAAGTTTTGATATCAAGTTGATGGTCTTGTTTCTTTATGATATTATGAGACAAGAATTTATGTAAAGTTGACAAACTGAACGCTTCATCTTCTCTTTTTCTTATTGGTTTAATCCATCTATATCTCTACCTTTTATTCAGTCAATGGGATATGCTATGTTCTGACCTTGATTTTCAAGTTATGTTATAACCTTGAGCCAGTTTTCAACCACCTTATTCAAAAAACCAAATTATAAAAACTTTCTAAATACTTTGCAATAAACTGATGATGCCCTAGCTTGCCCTCTCATAGTCAAGTGCAACTTTAGGGAGTAACATTTTTGGCACTATTGTCGGGGACGAAGAAACGAAGATATCTTCCCTGGGGAAACGACAAGTTTAGATTCAGATCTTAATGGTGAACAAGATTTTAGACATTATTTAAGACTGTGATTATTCACCTGGCGACTCCTCTGTGGTAATTCTGGCTCCTAAAAGAGAAGGTAAGGGACCTAAAACTCCTCTAACTTCTTCATCATATAATAAGAGACCAGTAACCAGGAAAAATCCAGATCCTGAGCCTTTGGAACAGTTCCATATCCTGAAAAGTTACTAAGAAAACCTAAAGTTCTTTCTGGATAGTCTTCACTCTTAAAAGGAAATTTGTCTTCAGAAAGTTCTCAAGGACAATCCTCTGAAATCACCAAAACCCAAGTAGATGAAGAGGTGAATCCTGAAAGTGAAATTAAACCTATTATTGAGCCTGCTAAAGTTTCATTCCCTTCAACTATTTCAGAATTAAATCTAGAATAGTGGAAGTTACTTAATGAACTCATTAAACAAGAATATTCAGACATCTTGCCTGTGACTGAAACTTCGAGAGGTCACAGCACAGATATTAAGAGTGAACTAGAGACACCTTCGTCATCTCTTGAATCTCTTTCATATAAGGATTTTAAATCACATTATTTTTCTTTTGAGAATCCTCTGTTTCTTAGCCCATTATCTGATCATAGTCCAGAAGAGAAATCCTTATATGCTAAAGATAAAGACTCAGTGATAGTACATATAAGTTGTAATACATAAGGGACACTTTCACCTTCGGCATCACCAATCTTGCTTACTCCCAAAGCACCAAAAATAGCTAATATGGCTGCAGACAGAATGGATGAAATAGTTGCAGCAAGGTATGCCCCTTTGGTTCTTCCACAAGTCATGTATGCCTTTCCACCAAATGATTATATGAGATACTTGCCCAGATTCAATGGAGATGGAGTTGTTACTACTGAAGAGCATTTGAGTTCATTTTATAGTTTTGCAGATAATTTCAATGTAGAGCATGCTGATGTGTGGATGAGATTATTCGTACAAAGTCTAAATGGGGAAGCAAGAAAGTGGTTCGGGAGTTTGCCTCCTAATTCAATTGTTGATATCATAGCCTTAGATGATGCATTTCTTAAACATCAGGCAGACAAGAAAGACTTTTTATACTACATTACCAAATTCAGTGCTTTGAGGAAACAAGGTGAATCAATACTTGATTTTACCAAAAGGTTCAACCAGATGTATGGTAAAATTCCAAAGGAGATTAAACCTTCAGAGACATCAGGTAAAATCACTTTTGCTAATGCATTCGATGCCGAATTTTCCTTGTTGCTTAGGGAAAGAAGAGTTTCTACCCTCAACCTGATGCAAAATCCTGCTATCGAGGTAGAATCAAACATATTAGCAGCAGACAAATTGAAGTCTAGAAGTGATAGAGACAGGAAAAAGCAAAAGGAAGAGTTGCCTTCATCTTCTAATTCAACATCTGATTCTAAAATGGATGAAATGGCTAAGATGCTGAAAACTCTAACATCTGAAATGGAAAGGTTGAAGATGGAATAAAAACAGCCCAATAGACCTGCACAGGAGAGTGGTTATAGAAATCCAAATCAGTTCAGGAGGCCAAACAATGTACCTCAAATCTTACCAAGAGAAAGAAAAAACCAACATGACCAAAAGGTTTTGCCTCCTTTCCAGAATAATGCGGTAGATGAGGAGGAGGATGAAGATGATATAGAAGAAGACTCTGTAGTTCATTTGAATGATTCTGAATCATCTCCTCTACATGTGACACAACATAATTATGAAGATGCTTTGATTGCAAACCAGTTTGAGGAAGGGGATGAAGATGAGATCATCCAACAGGAACCCAAAAGAAAAAAATACAATCTCAGATCTGGTTCGAATGCACCTAAAGTAGATACACCTGTTTCCACAAAGAAGGCCAGTACTCCAGTTAAAACAGGAATTATTAAAGGAAGTCCCAAGATTCAGGTTGATCAACCATTGAAACAACCTGCCAAGGATAGTACTATTGACATAAAGGAACCAAACATAAACGTTTTTGTTTTCAGTTTAGAACCCGAGATCAACAAAATCAAGATTTTGGTGCCATTATTAGAGCTCATGAAAGCAGAACCCTTCAGAAAGATTGTCCTCAAGGCTCTACAGGCTCCAGCTCATGTCACCTTTTCAGATACAGTCAATCTAGAGGATGAAAACCCTGCTATAACTATTGGACCTCACATTGAAGACATAATTGATGCCTCTCCACCATTCTACATTTCATTAAATATCCATGACAAGATATTGCCAAACTGCTTAATGGATTCTGGTGCCTCGCATAATGTCATGCCTAAGGTGGTGATGGAAGAATTAGGGTTGGGCATTACTAGACCATATCATGATCTATATTCGTTTGACTCCAAGAAAGTCAAATGCCTTGGAGTTATGAAAGATGCGGTTGTTACTCTTTCCCAATTACCTATGAAAAGTGTGGTATTAGATGTTATCGTGGCTGACATACCACCAAAATTTGGAATGCTTCTTTCAAGATCTTGGGCCAAGAAGGTAGGTGGTACTCTACAGATGGACCTTAGTTATGCAACCATACCTGTTTTTGGTGGGGAACAATGGAGATTATACAGAGAAGTTAGATTGGCTTATTTGGTAAGTGATCACAATAATCCCACTAATCATCATGTATATGTTGTAGAAGATGATCTTGGTTCTTCTATTTTTCATATGAGTGATGAGATGGCAGAAGTATCAGTTAGAAAGACAACAACTGCAGTTGGAGACAGTAAAGACAATTTTGTTTGGAAAATTTATTTTGATGGAGCATGTTCTAAAGAAGGTTCTGGAGCTGGCATTGTCTTCATTTCCCCTACCAAGGAGGTTATTCCTATGTCATATAAACTTGAATTTGACACCACTAATAACATCAGTGAGTATGAAGCCTTATTGTTAGGTTTGAAAGCTACTAAAGATATGGGTATAGATAAGCTGTCTGTTTTTGGAGACTTGGAACTTATTATTCACTAGATCAAGAATATATATCAAACCAAGCAGCAAAGGTTAAAACAATATAGAAATGAGGTGTAGCATTATCTGGATAATTTCTTTTTGGCATTCAATATTACTTTTGTGCACAGAAATTTAAATCAGCAGGCTGACTCTTTGGCAGTTGCAGCTAGCAACTTTAAAACTCCGATGTTTCCTAATCTGAAGTTCGAAGTTGAAGTCAGACACAGACCCTCAATACCGGATAATATAAAATATTGGCAGGTTTTTAAAGGCAATGAGGAAATTCAAAGATTTTTGAAAACTATTGAAGATTTTTTTAACATTTCAATAGATCAAGATGACGAAAATGGTGAACCAGAAATACATGTTGCAGAAGTCCTTCAAGATACTATTGTTGGCCACAAAATCATTGAATTGAGGACAAACCATCTACCCAAAGGTTTGGTTCCACTAGAGAGGTTGTTCGATCATAATGATGTTTCCAGGAAGGTTGTTATCCAAACAGAAGAAACGGATGTAGTGGACTGTGACAGTAGTCTGGATGCAAACCCCAGGTTGGTCAAAATATTTAGAAAACTGTCACAAAAACATAAAGAAGCGTATATTGAATTAATGAAACAATATTCAGATATATTTTCTTGGTCTTATGAAGATCTGAAAGTGTTTGATACAGAGATTATTCAGCACAAAATTCCTTTGAAACTTGGATCAAAACCCGTTAAGTAAAAGTTCAGGCAATTTAATCCTTTACTGTTACCTATAATAGAAAAGGAGTTGAAAAGGTTGCTGGAAGCAAAAATCATAAAGAACAGAGAGATAAGGCTCTGTGTGGACTTCAAGAATCTAAACAGGTGCTCTTTGAAAGACAATTATCCATTACCAAAAATGGATTATATCTTACAAAGAGGTGTCGGCGCAAAGAGAATCTCTATGCTTGATGGATACTCAAGGTACAATCAAATATCAGTAATGGAAGAGGACAAAAATAAAACATCTTTTACCACTCCTTGGGGCACTTTTATGTATGAAAAGATGCCTTTCGGATTAATGAACGCAGGAGCCACATTCTAAAGGGCTATGGACATCGCTTTCATTGGGGAGAAATACAGGTTTGTGGTTATTTACCTTGATTACATCACTATATTTTTAGCATCCGACGAATAAAATTTACAACACTTGAAGCAGACCTTTGAGAAGTGCAGGAGGTATGGTATATCACTTAATCCCAAAAAATCACATTTTTCCATGGAGGAAGGAAAGTTTCTAGGACACATAGTTTCACCTGAAGGTATTAAAATAGATCCTGAAAGAGTAAAGGCTATCCAACAAATAGACATTCCAAGAAATAAAAAGTCTATTCAGTCCTTCATTGGTAAAATTATTTTTTTAAGGAGGTTTATACCTAACTTTGCAGAGATTGTCAAGTACATTACTGACATGTTGAAAAAGGATGCAGAAATTAAGTGGATACCAGAAGCGAAAGAATCCTTTGAAAGGATCAAGCAGGCTATTGTTCAGGCACCTGTTCTAATTAACCCAGATTACTCCAAAGAATTCATGATTTTTTCATTTGCATCAGAAAATACCATAGTTGTTGTTCTTCTACAAAGAAATGAGCAAGGGTACGAGCAACCCATCTCCTTCTTTAGCAAAACCCTCAGAGACTCTGAATTGAAGTATGATATAATAGAAAAATAGGCCTATGCCTTAGTAAAGGCTCTGAAATCCTTCAGAGTATATGTTCTTCAATCTAAGATTACAGCCTATGTCCCAAGCAGTGCAGTCAAAGAAATATTGGTTCAGCCTGATTGTGAAGGAAAGCAAGGGAAATGGATCACAAAAATCCTAGAGTGTGATCTCACCATAAATCCTACTCAGCTTATAAACGGACAAGGCCTTGCCAAATTAATGACAAAATCTAATTGCAAAGAAATTGGGGAGTACCATCTTTCAGTCAAGACACAAGATTCTTCTGTCCAGATTGAAGAAACAAATTCACAGGTAAACAACAAGTATGTTTCTTCACCATGGTACAAAGATATCGTATTTTTTTTGCTGAAGTTTCAATCTCCCCCAGACTTGGATAAATCAAAATTCAGATCATTAAAGTTAAGAGCAGTAAAGTACTGCATTGTTGATCAGACCCTGTTCTGGAAAGACCCCAACGGTTTTTTGTTGAGGTGTGTGGATGAAAAAGAAGCTAAACAAATATCTCATGATCTGCATCATGGTGTCTTTGGAGGCCATCATCATTGGAAGGCTACTGCCTTCAAGATTCTTAGAGCAGGCTATTACTGGCCAGTTCTATTCTCAGATATTTTTGCTCAGTTCAGGGCATGTGAACCCTGTTAGAAATTTGTTGGAAAGCATAAACTTATATCTTTTCCTTTGAAACCAATCATCACCCATGGACCATTTCAACAGTGAGGATTGGACTTCATCGGAGAGATTAATCCGTCATATTCAGGACAACATAGATGGATTCTTACAGCCACAGATTATTTTACGAAGTGGATTGAAGCAATTCCGACTCGGAATACAACAGACAAGGTAATCATGGAATTTCTAAAAGGATATATTTTTTCCAGGTTTGGCTGTCCTAAAAAACTGGTCACTGATAATGCACAAGCTTTTAAATCAAATTCCATGATTGAATTCTACAATAAGTATAGTATCAAATTGGTTCATTCTACTCCCTACTACCCCCAAGGGAATGGATTGGTAGTGTTAGCACTCTGTAATTTGTCCAAGGCTATAAGGCAGTCACAGATGCAACATCAGAACCACTTCGAATCTTGGATCTAGCCCTCCAAGTCTCGGAGAGGGATCTCTCTGTATGATGTAGCTTTGTTTGAAGAGAATATTAGGCTAGTTATGAAGAACCCGGGTTGGGGTTTTAAATGGTTGTTTTGGAACAGCAAGGAGGGCCATTGAGCAAATGGGGTCTGCACTTAGAAATGTAGTTGATTTCTCAAATCAAGACAAAGATTTTACACAGGGAAAGGTAGTGAACGTCTTGGATCGAATTGAGTTTTAATGATGTTGAATTGAGGAAGAAAAAGTGGAGGAAAAAACCAAGCAAAGGAGAAACTAAGAATTCCTAAGCTGGGCTCTTTAGATGAATAACATAAAGATTATCACAAGCTGAGAAACAGAGTATCTGTTGATAAATTCTGCTTTATAACATTCCTTCTGATAATAAGAATTGAAAACAAAATGAAAGATAATAGGAAAACACTTTAACAGAGGAAAACGCCACCAATACACCCACACAAGAATCCTGTGAAAAACAAGCCCATTACTGATTGATCATTCAAAAATTACATAAAGAAGTTTTTATGGCCAAGCACAGCCCACAGTCCAGCCAAGAACCTCACAGGTCGAACCATTTTACATTAAAATCCTCTGGATAAATAGGATAGACCATCCCATTTAGTTTTGGAAGTCGTTTTAACCGCCTCGGCCAAAAATAGCCACCACTCCCGCAAAATTTGGAGTTTTCTGCCATGAAAAACGGATCGGTTTTCTGTGAAACAGGGGTCCAAACAGATGCATTTTTCTCTTCAATGATAACACCTGGGTGAAAACCGAAAGAGGTTATTGTATATGGGCATGTTCTAGAAAAAAACCTCCTTTGGTTTCGCCGAATTTGTCCCCAGCTGTCCGTAACAGCTCCTGCAAGATCGGGACTGTAACAGAAAAAAGAGAATCTGGAAAAATGGGCCTCGAAGATGGCTTTTATTCCCTCTTCTCGTGGCTCCATTGGAAAAACTGGGAGAGGTTTTTGTTCCTCAGCCCGTACTGAGAAAAAACCTCTCTCGGATTTTTAAAATCCATCTCCGTTTGCCCAAAATCTCCTCCGGAAGAAGACATATTAAAAAGGAAAAAATGGTAATTTTTGGGGAAAAGTGGTTTTTTGCATGGTAAGCGGTATTCCGGAGGGGGGGTCCGGAAAAAATGTGAAGCGTTGATTTACTGTTTGGTATATGATGGAGGGTACGCGGGTATGAAAATGCGTTGGAGTTAGGTGTAGGCGGGAGTTATGGTGGGAGTGGAGGGTGACGTAGGGGTGAGATGTGGGGGGTGAGTGGAGTGTGAGGTGGGGTAGGTGGGAGTGACGTAGTGAGTGGAGTGTGACGTAGGTAGGGGGTATGGGTAGACTTAGGATTATTTTGTTTTAGTTTTCATTTGTTTTTTAATATTTTTAATATGTTTTTATGTATTACGTTGGTTCTTTTTAATGTGTTGGTTTTTAATGTTTTATATGTTTTGTTTTTTTGTTATTTTATTTATATTTTGTTTTATTTAAATGTTTATATAATATAATTTGCATTATATTTTTGGTTTTTGTTTATGTTTTTGTATTTTTAATTTGTTTTGTATTTTATATTGTTTTTTGCATTTTCTTTTTGTTAAGTATTTTATATTTAATTAAATGTTATTATGTAAGTTTATTATGATATATTTTATTTAACACTAATTAATAACAACTAACCTAGATTTTTTAACTTAATTAATAATTGATTAATTAATAATTAATTAATAATTAATCAATTACTAAATTAGTTGTTTATTAACCAATTTTAACCTATACTAACTTTATTGCTATTCGTGTTTATCCTAAGTCTGTTTGCTTATGGACAGGTGAAGGTGGCGGGATAATGGAGGCTGACAAAAGACAAGGGGGAAGAGGGCGCAGTGTGTATGAAGGATGCAGCAGGGTGATGGAGGATTGAGTGACAAGAATGGAGGGAGGAAATGGAAACACCTGAGCCAGGACTTCGTCATCATGAGAGAAACGCCAAATCAACAGTGGAAGAATCGAATCGCCTATAATTATAGGACCCCAACATAGGCTCCACCTGGTGATGGTAGCTTCTTTCAGGAGGTGTCAAGAACCATAGACCTGTGAATCATGCAGACCGGTGCTTTTATCCATTGGGCTGATCCCAAAATCTTATTCTGCAACCTGTACCTGTTTTGATCTTGCAACTGAAATGAAATTAAATGAACACTGTTGAAAAAGAGATGCTCAGAATGCTGAGCTTATTTACATTCTCCTACCTACCCTATGCTACTGACAATTTCATCATTCTAAATGATACAATAATGCCAGTGCAGCCAATCAAGTAGTTGTTGAGACCATATGACTGTTTGATTGCTTGTTAGCACAGTGAAAAGCGCAGCTTGACTTTTTGCCCAACTACTCAAAAATGCAAAGTGAAAAGGCCACTGCACGAAAAATGATTGATCTTTATCATAGAGACCTCGACAATCTTGAAAAACAAAAGTAATGTCAGAGGAAGATTGAGGCTCCAGAGTGAGAAAATTCTCCATATAGGTAGCTACATGATCAAGGTAGAAATGACATGTTCCTTGATTCTTGGATGGCAGCTCTGGCACTGTATCTACATTATTTTCATCCTTATGCATTTCCTGACATGACTGCAACTTTCCTGATGGGTTTTGAAATGATGCTTCTGCTGAACATACCCCTGTAACTGACTGTCTAATCATATCCCTATCATAGAAACTTTTTATCTCATGACTGGTGAATGAAGAATGATTTTGGCCACACAGGCCATCCAAACGATCAGCTATTGGATCCTGAAAAGACTTACAAGACTATTGCATTGATTCAAATGATATTTCCCGACCCTTTATGTATTTATCCTTCAACACTTGTCCAAGAGTCTTCTTTAAAATTCGAAATGAATTAAAGCACAATGGTACAGAAATATTTTGGATTAACTCAGAATTCGCCTCAGGCTTTAAGCTTTCATCAAGAATTTGAAAATCAATGTAGGTCATGGGCTGCGATTCTGGGTTTAGAACAGCCTCCATATCCTTAATGGTATCATCAATTGATTGGTCAGAGGAATTTTTGTCTTCACTATTTACAACTGGCCTAAAGTTTCTTTTCAGGAATTGAAAAGATGAGAAACATATGGGCAAAGTGCTTTCACTTACTCTGAGATTTTTTATCTCTTCCCCATCGTTGTCATGACTGTTGTGCAAGGGCTGATTGTCGCATCTGAACGGTAAATGATCTTCTTCCTGCCAATGACATGCTGCTCGTTTCTATGAACAGACATCCTCTATTTCAGCTTCATGATCATCATCATATTGGTCACACTTAGGTAAATCATCCACGGATAAAATACCATTGAACATGCATATCATGTCAGCCGGTTGTTCCTCTACAAGTCGAGATGGAGCTTCATCTATGATTGTGCTGTGAATTGAATACATGAACGAATCATTATTCAAACCATGGTACCAAGGGTGTGCAGCAACATGTTTGGGAACTGTGACACTTTCTTTCTCTGAAATCAAGGGACCATGATGTCTTTGGATAGCAAGCTCCTCTTTTATGTTAATCTTTTGCATCAGCTTTTCCATGGCACTGGCCAAAATCTGCAGTTTAGCTTCTGATGACTTCAGCTGCTCCTTTTCTTTGCCTTTTAACTTTGACCTTTTGATCAGCAAGTTGGTCTCCACATCAACTGCAATTCTCTGCATTTCTTCAAGGCTTGCAGTATTCCTTTCTCTTAATTGGAAAGCCATTTCAGGATGAAAAGCTTCTGGGTAATGCAAGTGAGCTGATCATGGGGGTGGCCTTATATCAGTAGGGATTGCATGATACACCTTATTAAATCTGGCTGAAAACTGATGTATTGTCTCCCCTCGCTTTCTTTTCAAGTGTTCATACTCTTCTAGGATGAGGAAAACATTTCCCCTGACCACCCATCTATCTAGGAAAACTTGCATAAATTGATTAAAATTTCTGATGCTAGCAGCTGGAAGGTTCTTAAACCAATCTTTAACTTTACCCCCCAGAGACAGGGCAAACATTCTGATGCAGACATCATCTTCTTCTACCTCAAAGAGGTCAAGAAAATCCTCAAGACTTTGTATATGCTTTTCAGCAGTAATATTGGCATTTTCTCCATCAAACCTGGGCAGATTATTAATGTAATTGACAGGGAGGTCATGGAGAATAGGAGGCAACTCTAGAGGCTTGTATCTGTCTGGGACTTTTGCAAGCACAAGGGATGAAGAAAGAGGCTTACAACCATCCAGAGTTTTAGCAAGAGTAGGAGACAAAGCAGGAGGCTTATGTCTCACTAGGGTTTCTACAGGTGCATCTAGGATGTGCACAAGTGTATGAGCATGTACATAATCTACAATTGGGGATATGATCTCTTGAGACTCATCAATTGACTGATGGTCAAAATAATCTTCAACAATATACTTTTGATCAAGCTTAGAGAAAGACAAGACATAATTGCACATAAAACCAAATATGTCTTGAATGCAATTTGAGCTTGAGTACCTGGTCTTTCTAGGCTGCTTGGCCATGCTTCAGGTTCTTCCTCCAGTAGAGTCTTCGAGTTGGCACTGTCTGGAGCTGATTGGAGTCGCCATGTGAATGATCTCATCCTTCTTGTTTCTGGTCACTGTCCACCATTAGTGATCAGAGCTGGATCTTGAAGTGTACTACTGGGAAAAGGTCCCCAGTGGGGTCACCATTATGTTAGCACTCTGTAATTTGCCCAAGGCTGTAAGGCAGTCACAGATGCAACATCAGAACCACTTCGAATCTTGGATCTAGCCCTCCAAGACTCAGAGAGGGATCTCTCTGTATGATGTAGCTTTGTTTGAAGATAATATTAGGCTAGTTATGAAGAACCTGGGTTGGGGTTTTAAATGGTTGTTTTGGAACAGTAAGGAGGGCAATTGGGCAAATGGGGTCTGCACTTAGAAATGTGGTTGATTACTCAAATCAAGACAAAGCTTTTACACAGGGCAAGGTAGTGAACATCTTAGATTGAATTGATTTTTAATGATGTTGACTTGAGGAATAAAACGTGGAGGAAAAAACCAAGCAAGGGAGCAACTAAGAATTCCTAAGTTGGGCTCTTTAGATGAATAACATAAAGATTATCACAAGCTGAGAAACAGAGTATCTGCTGATAAATTATGCTTCTATAACATTCCTTCTGATAATAAGAACTGAAAACAAAATGAAAGATAACAGGAAAACACTTTAACAGAGGAAAACGCCACCAATACACCCACACAAGAATCCTGTGAAAAACAAGCCCATTACTGATTGATCATTCAAAAATTACATAAAGAAGTTTTTATGGCCAAGCACAGCCCACAGTCCAGCCAGGAACCTCACAGGTCGAACCATTTTACATTAAAATCCTCTGGATAAATAGTATAGACCATCCCATTTATTTTCGGAAGTCGTTTTAACCGCCTCGGCCAAAAATAGCCACCACTCCCGCAAAATTTGGAGTTTTCTGCCATGAAAAACTGACCGGTTTTCTGTGAAACAGGGGTCCGAACAGACACGTTTTTCTCTTCAATGATGACACCTGGGTGAAAACCGAAATAGGTTATTGTATATGGGCATGTGCTGGACAAAAACCTCCTTTGGTTTCGCCGAATTCGTCCCCAGTTGTCCGAAACAGCTCCTGCAAGATCGGGACTGTAACGGAAAAAGGAGAATCTGGAAAAATGGGCCTCAAAGATGGCTTCGATTCCCTCTTCTCATGGCTCCGTTGGAAAAACTGGGAGAGTTTTTTGTTCCTCAGCCCGTGCTGAGCAAAAACCTCTCTCGGATTTTTAAAATCCGTCTCCGTTTGCCCAAAATCTCCTCCGGAAGAAGACGTATTAAAAAAGGCAAAAATGGTAATTTTTGGGGAAAAGTGGTTTTTTGCGTGGTAAGCGGTATTCCGGACCCCCCCCCCCCCC
>ML794957.1:0-15963 GCA_009831015.1 Picea engelmannii
GTAGTGGGGGGGCCTAGAGGGCCCATAGTGATAATAGTGGAGGTCATTCAATGTAAGGTGGACTAGGTCCACTATATTAGTAAATAAGGCCCACTATGGTAGTTAGATATAATAAATGTAAAAGGACTTCTTAGAAGGTTCTACTTCTAGAAGATTCCTCCTCTAGAATGTTCTTAGGTGATGGTAGTACTATATAAAGGGGTTCAGGCAATGTAATGAGACATGAAAATAAATATTGTATTTGGAGTGGTAACTCAATAGGAGGATGCCCCCTCGAAGAGGCAAGTGAACAGGAGAGGATCCCTTCCATAATAGGATCCATTGTATGGTGTTTCCCTACCTCAAGGGTTTGGTAATAACAAAGTGTGGTTTCTTCTATATTGCTTTGTGGATCTATTGCGTATTCGGTATTTGTGGTGATTATATTTGTAGATCTAGTCAGGTTCTTAACATACTCCTTGCCCAACTCTGAATTTTGACTTTGCCAAGTTAGGTTAGGCCGGTTTTGGTACTTGCAAGACAAAACAATCAAAATGAAGTGCTCTCAAGGCTCAAATAGAGAGGAATTTGATAACGATCCCCAGTATGGTCGCCAATATATTGTGTTGGTTTTGTCACTTGGGTGAGCAAAACAACAACACTTGCATGTTTAGATAAGCCTGCTAAACAAGACAAAAGTTTGTGAGTGGTTTAGACAAACCAAACACACATGAAAACAAAGAAATATAACAAAAAATAACTAAGAAATAAAGGTTAGAAAGCTTGAGAAACTTAAAACCATGAAAATCAAACAATTACCAACATAATGCTACCAATGGATCAATACATTAGTAGGCAAAACATCATAGAGAAATGCAGGGACTCATGAGTCTCCTCTTCCTCCTTGGGAGGGCTCTTGAGTTCCCTAATTGAGAGCTCTTCTCTCCATACAATCGAATAAATGACAAATGGTGAAGAAAAACAATGCCTATTCCCTCAAGAGGTGAGTGGAATGGCCTATTGCAATGGTGCTTGAAGGCTTCAAAGAGAAAAGAGGATTCTCAAAGAAGAATTCTTGCAACATAACAATGTTTTGAAGATCTTGGTTTCTTAACACACCCATGGCTCTTATTTATAACATCCATCCATGGAAAAATGTAATTTGTTCATAGTGTGAACAAGGGGCCTTTTAGAGCACCCTCTAGTCCTTGACTAGCCTCTAAGATAGATTTTGCTCAAATATGAGTGTCAAATCGTGTTGGGGGTCAGACTAGAAGTGGTTGAGGGACGACAAGATCCATAAATGTGTAGTTCATAGAAGTGCACAAATTCTCTTGTAGACAGTTGCAGATTTTGTGCATAGTGTGCGTTGAGGGTTGTGTTGGCCCGTGCATACTGCGCACTATGCACGCGCTTCCTTTGGTGAATTTGCGCACTTTGATTTTTGACACAATTATATAGTTTTTTGCCTTTTGATGGAATTTGGTGATGTAGGTGGACTAATTGTTGCTGGCGTTGATGTGTTTCTTCAACCATTGTGTGCAATGTTGCGGATGATTTTTCAGTGATAACAGTCGGCTAGGAGGACAGACTCCAAATCAGGGTTTCAAATGCATGTTCACTTAAAACTATCATAACTTTTGATTGGATTGTCTGATTAAAATAATTCAAAATCCATTGGAAAGATAACACATAGAAGAGAATATCGAAACAAGTATTACAACTATATGAGATCTTTATCCTTAACATATTTAGGTTGTGATTTGAGGGTTGGGATTAGACCTCAATTAAGAATCAATAGAAATACCTAAATTTACAGGAGATGAAGATAAAGATGAAATCAATCCTGTGGAATGGTCGAGGTTGGTAAAAGAATATAATATGACTCCTAGGAAAGCAAGGGATTATTTTTTTGATGAATCTTGGAAATGGTGGATAAGTGTTGATCAAAATACTAGATGACAGTGCACATGGGAATAATTTGAAAAACTCTTCTCAGAAAAATGGATTAGGGATACAAAAATGGAGGAATCGTATAGAATTCAAGATGAATTAAAATAATCAAAGGAAGAGATTAAGAAGAAGGGTAAGGAGCTATATAAGATACGATCCCTTAGTGAATCACTCATTAAGGAGGTTAAGAACTTAAAGCAAAAAAATAATAATATATCAAAGTGGGAAAATGACGAGTCAAGGGAAGATTTGAAAAAGAAAGATGGAGAGATATGTAGATTACAAAACCATAATAAAAAACTATTGGATGAGGTCAATAGATTGAAAGAAGAAAAAAAGAATTGTCAAGACAAAGAAGAAAGAAGGATATTGGCTGAAGAATCTACCAAAGAACTGGAAGATGAAATTTGCATGAAGGTTGAGGAATCCTTAAATACTGATGAGGTAAAATCAGAAATACAAGCTAGAATTGAAGAAGGACGTCAAAATTTGTTAGATGGGATCACATTGCAACTTCAAAAGGAGAAATAAGACAAGATTCAAGAAGGTCAACAAAATATACCCTAAGAAGTTGAACTCCATCTAGAGGATGTACATGGCAAATATGATGGTATTATCTCGAAGGCTAGAGTAATCAAAGACCAAGCAAAGATGATCGAGGATTCCATTTTCGTTGAAAAGAAGATAGATGAAATGCATGTGCAGAGTGAAGGAAGACCATCAAATGTGAAACCGTATTGACACCCTCATTACCAAGAAACATTTCAAGGAAGACAAGAAGGACGATATCAACATTATGAAGGAAGAAGATGGAATACTTGTCAATATTAATGGAACAAGGGATCACCAAACTACTCTTCAAAAAACTATTATCAAAGACCAACAACAACTACAAATTGGAGAAGCTTCAACAAAAATACATGGAATCAAAGGAAATAAATTTATTCAACAATTAAACACCAAGGATTAAGACCGAAATAAAATGATTTTGGATGGATAGATCATCAACAATGGAATTAAGAAAGCAAGAACATAAAAAAATCAGATTACTTGGTTTCATCACATGTGAAGGCTTTAAATGCAAAGCTCTGAGGACAAAGCTTTTTGAAGGAGGGTACTATGTTATGACCCAAGGGGGGGATATATATGGGTAAATGTATATGATATAACCCCAAGGGGGGAATATATGGGCCTAAATGTACATGTAATGTGTAAATACATATGTAATAGGGCCGGCCTAGTGATAAAGGGGCCTCATGTGCAAGTGTGAATAACTATATATAAGAGATCATGTATTCATTGTTGAGATGGAATTGGGAAGTATGAATGGTTTTTGGTTATTTGGAGGGGGTTCCCCTATTCTTTAAGGAGTTATTGTGTAACTTATCTATATTGGAGTTGTGCTCCACATTGACATTTCGTACATGGTGTGTACTTTTGTAATTTTATGGATCATAACATTAGTGATGATAACCTAGAAATTACCTCTGTTTGGAGGGGGTTTCCCACGCTTCCTGCCAATGCGGCCGTGGTATGGAATAAATTGTGTCTTGGTATTGAACCTATTATCGCACAATTTTTACTTTGATCAAAGGAAAGGTAAATGGAAAACAAATTGGTGTAACTTGAGGTTATTTTATCACTGTCACCTCAATAGGATTCCTCTTTTTGTTTAGGGTTGAAGGCCCAGGGGAGACGTCGCCAGTGACTTGGGGGTTTGATAAGGCAAGGTCAAGATATATATTAAAAGGTCCCCTCTCACAAGTCATCATTGATAAGAAAGTCCCAGGGTTATAACCAATGAGGTGATGAAATATCAAGATGTACCTGCCTGGAACAAAGCAACAAGAAACTATGTCTTTTGCAAGTACAACTTGCCACTATCACTTCATAAAACCATAGACTTTCTCAATAAAAGCAATTGGATGATATAATGATGAAGTAAACAGAAATTTATAGCAACAATATTTATAAGACAATACTCCACAATAAGTGCCTTGAAACAACTTCAAAATGACGAAGAATAATCAATCATTAACATCATAATACTAGCATTTATCAGAAGCAAGTAAGGCAATGCATTAATCAACTTTTTCAATTGCTTTTAGAAGCTTACTTTAGTAATAGTAGCAACAAAGTTAGTAAGTTAGGATATTCTAATGTTAGAAGTAGTTAGTAGAAGGCTTAAGGTGTAGGTTTTGATGGTTGTTTTGATCAATCACTCAATAGGAAGTCTTAGATCAATACTTTTAGGGCAAATGGAGTCTATTAAGTGGCAGCAAATGTTGAAGGAAAATGATGATAGTATGAGATCCAAAGACAAGAGAGATTGATAGTTGAAGTGTTGGTGAGCCAAGGCTTCAACTACCAAACCCTAAGAGGAAAATAACTACTAAGGTGTAGGTAACCCTAAGAGGAAAATAACTACTAAGGTGTAGGTAACCCTAAGCCTAAGTAATTTTCCCCCTTCTTTAACTCAAAGATGAAGCAAATGACGGCTAAGATGAAGCAATGAATGCTAGGGTGTTGCAATGGTAAGGCCCTTAGCAATAGCTTCAAGGAAATCGACTTCTTGGCAAAATCTAGTAGGTAAAAGCTCTTAAAGCTAGGACGATAACATGTGCTAGGCTTCCAAGGATTTCAAGCAAGAAATTTCATAATCTTAATGCAAATGCAAGATAAACATAACTATAACCATTCAATGAAGAAGAATTGCAGAAATTTCATTTACATTCATCAAGAATCATCAAGCATAAACACTAGTTGAACACTTCCACCAAGAAAATTGTCAAAATAGTCCAAGATTAGCCTCCTCCAACAAGTGCACACTAAATTTCAGTCATAAAACCCTAAGTAGGGAGAAAATTTCAGACCTCACTAAGTGTGAGTGAAAGATGATGAAAAATACAAGGGATAAAACCCTTATTTATACAATATCAATGACCAGAATTAGGTAAAAAAGGATGACATGGCCAATTACATGTAATATCCAGTTTTTACATTAAATGACATAATAAAACCTTAAATCAATTTGAAAGGATGATGTCATGCCCTTTTAGGGTGACGTTATCCCTTCTTAGGGCAACCTTGGCCTCCAGAAGCAAAACGTTAGGCCTCCTTGGGCCTTTGGATCCTGCCACAAGTGCCACTTGTCACACAACTACCTCCAAAGTGTCTAAAACGTTGGGTGACATCATGGGTCACATGGGTGATGTCATGGGTCTTACAAGGCCTACATCATGGTGAGAAGGGCAAGACCCCCTGGGTCTAGGCCTGCCAAGTTGTCTCTGGTGGAATGTCCTCCTTTCTCTCCAGTGCAAACCTCTGATCTGCCTCTGCCCCTGGCTAGGGTCTTAACATCCATTTGGTGGGATTTTAGCCCTATGGAGGTCTGTACTAATCATCTCCCCATGTGTACATGTCCGTCGGTGTGGCCCTGCAACAAAACAAGTATGCCCTCCATGGGCTCATAAGTCACAAGGATCATAGCAATGTCAATCACATCTAATAATCAAATTATTTAAACATGTGCATGAAACCCCCTTTCCTAGACAAGTGCTCAAAGACGTTATGCTATTCTACAAGCCAAGTTTGGAGGGGATGCTAGGATGTCCTATTGGGCTAGTGCTCATTGGATGTGGGATGTTTCTTGGTGAAGACAAATCCAGGCCATGTAAGTGGGTGAGGTGGTAAGGGATGTATGAGCAATGGGTGCAGTGATGACAGGGAAATGTATGGCTTACCTGTGGGTGCCTCTGAAGAGGGTGAGTTGCACCTTGTCATGGATGCAAATGTTTCCAATCCCATTCATGCCTTTTATCTTTTTATCTTATTGCTTTTTATTTCAAGAGACTAGTTAGGGGACATTGCCCTGGCATGGTGACAATGTTACCCACAAGCATTTCACGAAAATGAGAAGGTTGGCTTGTGATGAGACCCCCTTTCTCTTGGCTATGCCACCAACAACCACTACCCTGGCGTGGTGACCAACTTAATGGTATTTTCATACTGCTACATGCCCATGGACCTAATAGGCTAGCTCGTGATGAGACCCCCTATCCTCCAACTAGGTATTGATTTTATTATTTTTACGGGTCCCTATGTTTCTTGCCGAGAAGCCTTTTATTGCTTTCTCGGGGATCCCTGGGTGAAGCATCCGAAGGTTTCATTCTTTTGGCTTTTATATTTTTCCAGCTACTTTTACCCTCTGGGCCTTTAGCCCCTTCTTCCCACAAGGTAAGGTACAACCCTTTGCTAGCTTGGAAAACCCAATGCCCGGATCAATGTATGGGATGGATGAGAGGGAAAAAAGATGAAAAGTGGTAACTATGGTGGGAACAGGTGATTACCTTTCATAAACCCCCCCAGTGGCAACTCAAACCCTATGGGAACTAGCTTACTAGGGCATCTTGTCATTCCCCCAGGTGTGGACAAGTGGAAAGGCATAAGGTCTAAGCACACGTTAGAAGTATAAAGAATTAAATGCACATATTCAAATGTTTTGAGAATCAGAGTGACACATACCATGATACACAGACTCATTACCTCATGGAGAAAGACCCATTGTTGCCGAAGGACTAGGCTGATGGGATGGATGCTGCTGACAAGGTGGAGGCACTGAAGAAGAAGAAGGATGGGCCCTCCAGGGCCAGGATTAAGTCACTATGGCTCTCGGTAATCCATGTCTAGGACTTGTGGGCTTCAAGACATAATCTCTTTAGTTATCCCTAGGCTAGGGGTTAACATCTGGCTCTAGCTGGGGGACATGTGCTCACCGTAGAGTGCATGAGAACCTCAACATCTCTGGCATAACCCATGACCTACTTGATCTCAACAAAAGACTATTAGTAATCATTTGGGGTGGTGATATCACCCTCGACTCACATATGGTACATTAAATGAAAAATAAACAAGCATATATACAAATGGAAATACAACTATTCTAGCATGAAATGCAGATGGTATATACAATGAATGCAAATGCATACCTACTTTCCTCTACTTACCTGTTGGATGAATGTTAGGTGTAGTCAAATAGCTAGTGAAACCATCCTAACAATGTCTCCCCATACTTGCCTCTGTGCAGTGATAAGTTAAGCACAAAAATAACACGAGTTAGAAAATGTATTGTATTATTGGAAATTGCAAGGTCTAGCTGATGGAGGCGGGTGGGAGGGAAAAAGTGGTACCAATTCATACTCTCAAGAAAGTGCTCAATCCATCTCAGAAAAGGAACATGAAAATTCAAAGGTTCAAAAGACCGACTGAAGGAGTTTGAATGCTGATTACCTTGGACGTCTTCATAACTTGAGGCCTGGGAAGGGATTAGCAAGAACCGAAAGGATGACCAACAATTTCTTAAGGGGAAGTTGGAAAACTATGATAATAAACTTCTTCATGAGGTACTCAACCTTCCCTTAAAATCCAAAATGAGTTTTTGTCTTACAGAATACTTGGGATTAGGGACATGTTTCCAAACCATACCTTTAGTGAGATAGTGAGGTAAAGTAATTAAAAGAAGGGGGAGAATCTTATCACAAGTATCATGCCTTAGGCAAGTAACTTCCTCACTTTTATCAAGATCCAAGCACAACGATGGTTGATAACTTTCTTCATAGAATAAATCAAAGTGCTGAGAGGAACAATCATCAAAGTCCTCAAGGTATGACCGAAAATTATTAGGAGAGCATAGCATCAAGTCATCCTTGGGTGTCTGAATAAATTTGGTAATCATGTCATGTTCTTGTTGCCAAATGTCAAATTCATTAGTAACTTCATGCGATAACGGTAAATGCAAATTTTGGACATGACCCTCAATGTCATAAATGGGATCCCCATCATGTCCAATAATATCCCAATTATGCTTCTCAACATGTATGAACTCTTCAATATTATCAACAAAATCATTATAGCATGAATGGGTAAAGTTATCCAACACTTCTTCACTTTCCACATCACAAGGTAAAGAATCATTAAAAACTTGGGAAGGGAGACAACTCACATTGTTTTCTTCTTCTTTTGCAGGAGCTTCAGGTATTTGGATAACTTCATCAAATGGAAGACTTGCTTCTACATCTTCAACCACACAACAAGGAGGATCTATCTTGTCCAAGGATTTCATTTCTCCTTCACTCTCTGAATCATAGAACAAGGTATTATCAAAATCCTAAAAAGGAAAGTGACTAACCTCATCCTATTCTTCTTGTGTAGAAAAAATGGGATTTTGGATAGCTTCATCAGAGGGAGGAGGACACATACATACTTCATCATCGTGTTTGATATCCTCAGGTTCTAGCTCCTCAACCATGTCTTCATTATTCTTGGCAGAAGAATGAGTAATGCTTTGCTCTTCCTTGTGGGATTGGAAAAACTCATCAAGATCTTTCCCCTTAGCCTCTTGTTGGTCGATTATTTGTTCCCCTTCTTCTCGGAAATCAACAGTAAAGGTCTCAAGAGAAACTATTCTCTCCAAACTAAGAGTGTCTGGGGTACCTTTGGGGTCATCAACTTTGGTTCCTAGAGAGAAAATGTGTTTTCCCTTGGATAAAGAGATATTCTCCTCAATTTGCATGGCCATGTAATAGGCATCATCCATTGTTTTTGGCCCCTTTTTATTTAGGAGGAACCCTAAATGCACTAAGAGTGCATTGGTATAGAGATATACGAGGTACTTGTCTCCAGGATAATGGCTTCTAGGAATCTGATATAGCAATCTCTCAAACCTCTCCTGGAAATCCCCAACAGTGTCATTCTCAGTTTGTTTTATATATTCGAGTCTTTTTAGTAACGTTTTGATATCTTCCAATTTAATACCCCATTTTTTGAGAAAGGTTTCTTCTAACTGGTCCATAGATGTGATTCTAGCAACAGGGAGATCATCATACCATTTCCTAGCATTTCCATGAAGAGTGTAAGAGAAAAGTTTCATTGCCAAATCCTCAGCATCATCACTAATAGGGTGGAGTTGAAAGAAATCCCAAAAGTGATCCATGTGATTGTCGGCTATAACCCCATCACTACCAGTGAATCTAGGGAGCAATTTTTCGTACCTCAGGGGCATTTGTCGAGGGTATCCTAGGATTTTACTCATGTCTAAGGGTTTGAAATTTCTTCGGTCCCATTGAGAAGCCATTGTTGGCTTTATCATCGGTAGAGTCGCCAGATAATCACTTTAGGGATCATCAAAGAGAAAAGAGGGAATCACCGTCAGTGGAGTCGCCGGGTAAGCTTTGTGAAGTAAAGGCTTTGGATAAAGGCTTACCGAAAAAGTGTTGTTTGAGGAATATTGACTCATTGTTCCCCGACAATGACGCCAAAACGTTATCACACAATTTGTACTTTGATCAAAGGAAAGGTAAATGGAAAGATAATTGGTGAAACTTGAAGTTATTCTATCACTGTCACCTCAATAGTATTCCTCTTTCTATTTAGGGTTGAAGGCCCAGGGGAGACGTCCCCAGTGACCTGGGGGTTTGAGAATTCAAGGTCAAGATATCTATTAAAAGGTCCCCTCTCACAAGTCACCACTGATCATAAAGTCTCGGGGTTATAACCAATGAAGTGATGAAATATCAAGATGTACCTACTCGGAACAAAGCAACAAGAAACTATGTATTTTACAAGTACAACTTGTCGTTCACACTTCAGAAATAAAAGCAATTGGCTGATATAATGATGAAGTAAACATAAATTTATAGCAACAATATTTATAAGACAATATTTCACAATAAGTGCCTTGAAACAACTTCAAAATGACCAAGAATAATCAATCATTAACATCATAATGCTAGCATTTATCAGAAGCAAGCAAGGCAATGCATTAATCAACCTTTTCAATTTCTTTTAGAAGCTTTTACTGCTGCAAAGTATGGTTGTAGCTAAATTTAGTAACAACAACAACAACAAAGTTAGTAGGTTAGGCTATTCTAATGTTAGAATTAGTTAGTAGAAGGCTTAAGGTGTAGGTTTTGATGGTTGTTTTGGTCAATCACTCAATAAGAAGTCTTAGATTAGTGCCTTTAGGGTAAAATGGAGTCAATTAGGTGGCAACAAATGTTGAAGGAAAATGATGATAGTGGCAACAAATGTTGAAGAAAATGATGATAGTTTGACACAAATAGAACTGCATGTGCTTATTTTTTTAAGTCATAAAGTGACGATGAGAAAATATTTTAAAGATGATAAATAATTCACATATGGATTTATTTGATGATGAACACATATTTTAAATATGATAAATATTTCACATATGGATTTATTCGAAATGTGTTTATTACTTCTTTCGATTTCATCAGATTTTTTTAATGTAAAATCAACATTTTGTTAAATCGTGATTTTAAATTGATTTTTTTTGTAGGTTAGAAAAATATATTAAAACCTTCTAGAGTCCAAAAATTATAGCCGACTAGATAGACAGTGAGACCGTGGTAGCATCACCTAGATGGGAAACCAATGCTGCCACATGTGCATATAGTTCACAGTTGTCCATACAATTATAGTGATAGGAGAAAGAAAAGTCCTGTAACAAAAAACTATGCTAAGCCTAGAAACTAAGGTGCCTCGCAGGGCTAGAACCCATGCATATAAACCGTCTAAAGACATCAAAAATCCAGTGAAACCTGTGAACGCCATATTCATCTTGAGCTTGGGCCTTGCGTCTGTTCGTTTTGTGGATCTTGCGCAATGTCCTTGGCTGGAGTCCTTGTGTCTGGAGTGGTGTGCAGGAGATCACAAAGAAGAGTCTCCAAGCACTCCTCGCAACGTTCCCGACGATCATCCCTATTCAGTAGTTCCGTCATGTTGCGCTTGACTTCGAAGACCAAATTCTAGGTAATGTCCAGAGAATTCTGTAATTTCATGAGCCTATCACACTAAGCATAAGCAGGTGGAGGTGGAGCATTAGAAGAAGAAAGTGGGGAGGCGAAAAAAGGGAGAGGGGAGGAGGAAGAAGTGAGGGGGGAGGTCGAGATGGGGGGAGCGGAAGGAGGGGGGAGGCGGGAGGGAGACTGGTGTATGGGCGACGACTCTAGGCTGAGCTTGGGTGCAAAGCCAAGGGAATTTCCCATACTGTCAAACCACTCTCTCTACATGCCTATGGTGAGGACAAAGGAGGGAGTTCCAGAGTGGAGGCACGGTCTGGAGTCTGAGGCAAGTTTTGAGAAGCTTGCTGACCTCATCCTCGCGAGCCTCGCCCCCTCGCGTTATACCATGACGCCCCACGCTTTGATTTTCCTCTCTGTCATGGGATCGTGAAGCAAACTGAGAGAGGATGGGAGAAAACAAACCAGAGGTGGGGAGGAAGGATGAACACGAACCAATGGTGTAGCGGAGGGATAAACTCGAACCATAGGTGGAGAAAAATGGAAATGGGACTGCGAGGAGCAAGAGGCGAGGTGTGCGAATGAGCATATGAATCCATCAACACGTGACAAAAGCCATGGAATCGGAGCTTGCGATGGGACTGGTTGGGAAGCCAACCCATCACATTAACTTCCTCAAGGAGATGGAGCGCCATAGCCATAACTGGCTCTGTGCGAAGGTGGTGATTGGGGTACATAAATCTAGAGGTTAAATGTTGGGCTGGAGTGCGATGTGCGGTGGCAAGGTGTTGAGTGGGTTGCGACCAGGTGTCCTCCCACTTATCCGCTCACGTGATGAACTCGATGACACCCCATCTGGGGTAAACTGAACTATTATTATTTATAGAAAAATATATAAATTAAATTTAGGTTTGAAGCATGTTCAAGTGTAAGTAATTGATTTTTTGTATTTCTCATTTTAAAGAATATAATATTATATATTCTGACTAGTCTAGCATCCATTTGTATATTAATGTGCATTATATTTATCTTGTCAAGACCATTGTTATGTTAATAATGACTAATGCATAAGATCTTGCGATTACCTTAACCAAGTTCATGAGACACAAGTTCTTTTAAATTAGGCTACCTTTGGGATTCAATAATTCAAACTTTTCAACGAAGCAGAGACTAGCTGCTTCGTAGTTGTTTCCCATGTTTTGAAATATGTTTTATTAATTCCATTAAATATATTGAAGAAATTACAAAAAGTACTGAAAGTTGAAAAAAATAAAATTATCTCTTTACAACATTTCATGTAATGTGCAAAGAAATAATAATATATGATACTTTAAAAAATAAAATATATATGCATTTTATAAAGAAAAGTGGATTACTTAGTAATCACTGCAGGTTATTATTATTTTAAATAAAGTAAAACTCATTAAGATAGTTAAGCACATAAATGATTAAAGCATACCAATGGTCATAAAACCATAAATAATAATAAAGATTGGTCTTTTCTCACACAGAGTCAAAGCACACATAATTAGGATCATAAATTGGGTAATCAATGGGATAAGCTCTAGATTAGGGAAGGGTTTGTCCTTACCTTTAGGGTGGGGGTGTGGAGGGCAACATCGATGATTATTGGTTAGCCATGTATTGAAGTATGTAGTAATGTTGTTAGTAATCAAAATTGTGGATGTATTTAGTGTCATTATGATAGCGTTTGTAACATTTAAGGTCGTGATTGGTGTGTCATTAATGTACATGTAATGGGCCCATCACTAAACTTGTTGGAGTCCATTAATGAATTAAGTTAATTTGTGGATAAACTCAACCTCTTTTCATAATGACCTCGGAACTAGTAAAAGTCCACGAGTTGGATTGCAAAATAATGATGGTTTGTAGTTTAGGGAAAATAACCTTTTACATTTAGTCAATGGTGACATGAAAAGCCCACAAGTGGTGAAGAATTATTGTAACATCCCCAATTTTAATCCCCACAATATAATGTAATTGTGTAGATGTCATTTGGGCTGGTGAGCCAATATGTTTGGGGCAATGAATCCATATTGATTAATATGACCGAGGGTCAACTTGTATATTATAAACACTGAAATGATTAATAAAAGTAGTAATCGTTAGCTGCGATATGAGAGGGACGAAAACGATGGGGGAGTCTTGATTCCATTAGAGAGAGAAGTCCAAGGAGAAATTATTCAAGTTAATATGACATTACAAGTTTGTTTTACAAACCTGGAAAGACAACAAGCAATAATAACAAGGTACGTTTATGTTAAATATGTTGTACGAACTTATTTGACATCGTTATATACCCATTTAAGAATAAGAGTTCAAATCCATGTATGTACCAATGGTATGATAAATAACTCAATTTCAAAATTAATGAAAAATAAAGAAATTCCTTGGTTAATGTAAAACTTCGAAAAACTGCGAAAATGTTTGGCCCATGCCCAAACTTATACCTGATCCAAGAGAATGCAATATACATCCCCGACGACATGGATAATAAAACTATGCTTGGACAAAAGAATTAAGAATTCTTTATAATTTTTTGAGATAAAAATATATTTATAAAAATATCCTCGGCTAATTGTGGAGTTGTGCCTTGTTTCAATAATTAGGTCGTACCCCATATCAATACACTAAGAGTAACAATATATCATTGTTTAATGACCTATTATGGGTTCTATTAAAGTTATTTCCCTCTGAACACTCGTGCATGCAGGGGATTAGCATAATAAGTGACTATATTTATATCGTTGCTTATTTTAGAGTGCAATATTATAAGTTGATATCAAAGCATCATTTCTCTGAGAGTTGATAAATTTTTACACAATTTACAATGTGGTAAAGAATCAATTTCTGAGGGAGACAAAAATGGAGTAAGAAACACAAAGTGCAAAATATTTCATTGCCCAAAATAAACCTACATTATATTGAAGGCACAATTTGTTTTACACAATTTCCTTATGAGTGCAGTGAAGTGACTTTTAATGTGATTACCATTAAAAGCAAAAAATGTTATAGTGTCGTCGAGAACCATCATTTTCTACTCCTTAATTTTCGCATGTCAATAGATAATTCGCAATGGAAAAGGCATTGAAGTTTAGGAATAGGTTCCTTCCTTTAGTAAGGGTCTTACTCGTGAGTTTATTGATCCAACTATTGATGTCTTTGGAAACAAATTTAACAGGTTCTCCTTTGATGGGAAGACCTGTTATTATATGAATAACCTCAACATCAATATGAATCTGTTCATTTAACCATAGGGTTTTATCATGAACCTTAATAGCAACATCGTTGGACAAAAATGTGGAAGTGCCCTTCCTGCATTCTCATCTCCTCATCTGCAATCTCATTATGTAGCTTAGGAGAGTCTGCATAGGGTTTTATCATGAACCTTAATAGCAACATAGTTGGACAAAAATGTGGAAGTGCCCTTCCTGCATTCTCATCTCCTCATCTGCAATCTCATTATGTAGCTTAGGAGAGTCTGCATAAGATTATCTCATATATTTGTATGTTTGTTTTTGTCTAGTGTGTAGATAACACAGTTCCATGAACAAAACATGGAAAGACAACAAATTTATCCCTCCTTCCTAGGAGGTGGAGGTATCTGTGAGACAAGGGAAACAAAGATGCCATCTGGGAGGAAGAGAGCACCACTAGTATTTTCTTAAAAAGTTGCTAGGTGTTTCACATGCAGAGAAATGGTTCTATGTTGCTAAGTGTTAAATGTCGAACAACAAGCTATATATCAAATGTGACATGTGGTGAAGTTGTTTCCACGAAAGGCATGCCACTTCATTTGATATACTTGATCATTGATCCGACTTGACAAGAGAAGCGTCTACATCAATCTAGTTTGGTGAAATAGAGGCACCGTGGCACGTCATTAGTTTGACGCGAATAGAACTGCAAGTGCTTATTTTTTAAAGTCATAAAGTGACGACGAGCAAAGATTTTAAAGATGATAAATATTTCACATATGGATTTATTTGATGATAAACAAAGATTTTAAATATGATAAATATTTCACATATTTCACATATTTTTTAATGTAAAATCAACATTTGGTTAAATCGTGATTTTAAATTGAATTATTGTTATTTAAAAAAAAAAAAAAAAGATAAATTAAATTTAGGTTTGAAGCATGTTTAAGTGTAAGTCATCGATTTTTTGTATTTCTCATTTTAAAGAATATAATATTATATATTCTGACTAGTCTAGTATCCATTTGCAGATTAATGTGCATTATATTTATCTTGTCAAGACCATTGTTATGTTAATAATCACTAATGCGTAAGATCTTGTGATTATTTTAACCAAGTTCATGAGACATACGTTCTTTTAAATTAGGCTATTTTTGGGATTCGATAATTCAACTTTTCAATGAGGCAAGGAATAGAACATAGTTACCAACTTAACAAGAACTTTATAGAGTTCTCGTTATTTGGGGGGTCAAGTTTTTTACCCCGTTTTTAAAAATGGTGCTATCGGTAGCAACCCCCCTCCATTTTTAGGTGTTTTTTTGATATTTTAAATTTTCTGATACATAAGGTTTCCACTTTGTTTTTTTAAATGCTCGCTTTTTCATTTATTTTCAAATTGTTCAATTTTATTTTATTTTTTATTTTTATTTTTATTTATTATTATTTTTTTATATTTTTCTCAACGATGTTTTTTCATCTATTTTCAAACTTTTCTATTTTTATTTTTTATTTATTTTTATTCAATCATATTTCTATGCTTCATCCAATGTTAAAAATGTTGTACACCATTTAGTTTTTTGAAATTAAGATTTTTCAGATAATTATCTGTCATTTTTGTTTTTTTTGTTAGTTTGCCTGTGACATGTGGGACTAACCTGTGGCCAAGAAACCGCGATTCAGGGGCATCTAAGCCATCAAAATCACCCGGGGATCACACCCGGCCTGAGTCACACCAACCCTTAACATGGCTGGATTTTTTGTTCCACAGGTTTCAACCGGTAACTTCAACATCACAAAGCGCCTTAACAACACACTTTGTCACTGACTGTCCTACACCTCGGTGACTATAATTATCTGTCCTTAATTAAGTTATGGTTCCATACAGTTTAAATATAATGGAAAATATCATTTTTAACCCTTTTTTTTTATCTTACTTCAATACATAGAAAATAATTGTAGTTAAATAACACTATTTCTAAATATGTAGGAAA
>ML794957.1:16234-40609 GCA_009831015.1 Picea engelmannii
AAAAAGATTTGAAATTTAAAAAACAAAAACATTTTAAAAACAAATTTATATGAGAAAAAACCATTGAAAAAAAACCTAAAAAGCTAAAGAGGAAAAGAAAACCATAAAATTATATATATATATAAAGTTAGAGAAAATGAGATAAAATTAAGAAAAAGGTTAAAAAAATAAATTGTATCCCAAAAAAACTTTTAAAAGGTGAAAAAACCCCCCAAAATTAAAAACATATACACAAAAACCCCAAATTAAAAAACTTAAAATAAAAATTTTAATACAAAATTTAAATAAAAATTAACAAAAATAAGTTGAAAAACATTAAAACTACAACAAAAAATTAAAATTTATATAAAAACTTTCAAAAAATAAAATTTACACAAAAATTTCATAAATATCTAAAAAAACATAATCATATTTTATAATATAAAATTGTTATAATATAACAATGTTATATCATAACAATGTTTATATTATAACAATGGTATAAGATAACATTGTTATAATATAATATTGTTATATTATAACAATGTTATAATATAACAATGTTATAATATAACTGATTTGGAATATTAAAAAAGACTGTGCGCTGGATTGGAGCGTGAGACTGGATCGTTCGCTGCCCTCCTCTAGGGTTGGATCCCGGGCTCAAGGCTGCCGCCATGGCCACGCCAGGGGGAAGGAATTCCCCTCCCTCCTCCCCGATCCCCGTCGAAGAGGCTTTTCGTAGGCTTCTAGCTGCGTCAGGGAAGAAATCGGTGGCCAAAGAGGCCCCGAAATTTATCAAGAAACTCGACTCCATACCAAAAATCACATTGCTAGAGGAGCACTCCATCAAAATCGCCCTGGCCCTTGCTGAAAGAGGATTGGTCGGCCAATTCATGGGGCTTTGGCCCTCAGCCAAAACCACGGACGACTGGATTCAGCGTAACTGGAGACCCCACCTGAAGCACAGTGTCACCTGCTACCCGGTGGGGAGAGGATTCTTCGTCTTCGAATTTATCTCAAAAGAAGATCGCGATCTCATTTTCCGAAGTGGCCCCTATTTTATGGGCACGCAAGGACTCTATCTGAATAGGTGGTCTCCAGACTTTGACCCAACAGTGGACGTACCCAAAGAGGCATCGGTCTGGGTACGGCTCCCTAATCTTCCAATCCATTGCTGGAATACTCCAGCCCTGGAAAAAATAGGGAACACCCTAGGGCGCTTCATTGACAAAGTAGATCATAAAGGCCAGTACTCCTGCGCGAGGATCTGTGTTGAAGTGGATCTGGAGGCAGGTCTTCCAGAAGCCATCAAACTCTCCTTAGGCTCTTGGTCTCACTTCCAGAAACTCGATTATGAACAACTTCCCTTTAAATGCCGGCTCTGCCATGAATATGGCCATTTCCAGCGCAATTGCCCAAAAGGCCAGCCGGAAGAAGAAGGTGAGGGATGGCAAAGGGTCAAAAGATGGAAGGCCAACCCCAAGCCAAATAAAAAAAAAGCACCAAGTAATGCTCAGAAGTCAGATCCAAAAGCCTCGACGAAGGAACCCGTCCAGCCTCAAGCCAGAACTCAGAAGCCAGGCATCACGGGTCAAGGGGCAAGTTCCTCGGTGGTGAATGACCCGACAGCTCCTCCGGTTATTGTCATACGTGAATCCTCTCCCCCTGATCGCATTGGTCCCGCAGAGACGCAAGGCACCCAAGGTGCCACCTCGTTGGAGCCAGGGGAAATCCAACCTGAACCAGCAAACCCCTTAGCTGGAAGCTCTCCAACGTGCGGAGAAATGGAAGAAGACTCTGACCCAGGAGGAGACACTGATGAAGGATCCACGGAGTCTGAGAGCTCGCATGCAACTCCAGCCAAGAACCCAAGGGGCAGGAAATCAAATAAAAAGAAAAGGGAAGAATTCTCCTATGCAGATATTATGCAAGGCTCCCAGAAAACTCTTAAAGGTATGATGAGTACAAGATCCAAGCAAAGCCAGGCCTCCAAAGGGGCCGTCCCCTCTAAAAGTAGATAATGCGGTACATCTCCTGGAACTGCAGAGGTCTAGGCAGTCCACAGAAAGTTGAAGCAATGAGAGACTTAGTAAGAATCAATAAGCCTGAGATCCTGCTAGTTCAGGAGACAAAAATGGAGGATGACTCTGCCCTCCATGCAGGAAAAGCATTCTGGAAAAAAAGCACGGGGAAAGCTGTCAGCTCCAGGGGGGCCTCAGGAGGTCTAGCCACCTTCTGGGATCCCTCCATATTTGAGCTACTCGCTGCTCACAGTACCATGCACTGGATCTTCACCAAACTCCTTCACAAAGCCTCGGGCCATCATGTAAGTTTGTTCAACCTCTATGTTCCAATTTTGTTAGCTGAAAAAAAAGATTGTTGGGAGTCAATTGAAGCGTTCCTCAGCCTCCACAGGCCCGGGAATTTAATCATTGCAGGAGATCTGAATGTCACTCTAGATGTAAATGAGAAGAAAGGGGGCTCTATTGTCCGAGATCCCTCTCGGGAATGGGTTGAAGACACCATCTTAGGATGGGATCTTGTTGACATAAAACCCTCCAATGGCAACTTTACCTGGACTAATAAAAGGCTAGGGCCAGGGCACATCGCGGCTCGACTAGACAGGTTCTTGGTTCACTCCAACTTCCTCACTCTGGGGCTTCATGGCTCGTCCAAAATCCTTCCCAATTGTGTTTCCGACCATCAACCTATCCTTCTTGATCTCTCCGTTGATGAGAATCTGGGTCCCATCCCCTTTAGGTTTAGTCCCCTGTGGGTCCAGCAAGATGGCTTTACTCAAATTGTCGCCAACTCTTGGAGTAAAAAGATTACTGGAAACCCCTCCTTTATTTGGGAAGGAAAACTCAAACGGTTAAAACTTGATCTGAAGAACTGGGCTAAGCTTCATTCCTCTCCGGTCACTTGCAGAAAAGATGCTCAAGCTGCCCTGGAAAACCATCAAGCTCACATGAATTCTGTTCCCATCACTGAAAGCAATTCTCAAACAGAAAGCAACCTTCAGAAATCCTTTTACAAAGCCTGCAGAGTTGAAGAAGAGTATTGGAGGCAAAAGTCTAGAAGCCTTTGGTTAGAGAGGTGACAAAAACACCTCTTATTTCCACAAACAAGCTGCAGCTAGAAAAAATTACCAAACAGTGAAAGAAATATCCCATCAAGACAATCTGGTGAAAGATTTTGAAGGCATTAAACAGGCTGCCCTTTCCCACTTCCAAGACCTTTTTACAGCTCCCCCTGCTGAACCCTTGGTCCCTTACGCTTAACCTCTCTCGCTAATTCCCAAAGTGGTTCAAGCCTCTGATAATGACGCCCTTACAGCCCCTATCACCATGAAAGAACTCAAATCTGCTCTGTCCCATATGAACCCGGACAGCGCTCCTGGCCCAGACGGATTCACAGCCAGATTTTTTTCTAATTGCTGGGATATTATCAAATATGATCTTCTCTGGATGGTAAGGAACTCCCAAAGACACCACAAATTGGGAGGGAGCACAAACTCCTCTTTCTTGGCCTTGATCCCGAAGGAGCAAGGGGCCTCTAACTTCTCCAGGTTCAGACCCATCTCCCTCTGCAACACAGGATACAAGCTGGTTACCAAGATTATAGCMAATAGGCTCAAAAAAATTCTGCCAAGAATCATTCYCGAAAACCAAGGAGGTTTCATAAAAGGCAGGAAAATTCTAGACAATGYCATTCTTGTTCAAGAAGCCATCCATTCTAGCGTCCACCGAAAAGAGAAAGGAATGATTGTGAAACTAGATCTCGCCAATGCATTCGACAGAGTAAGACATGACTTTCTTTTCATGGTGATGGAGAATTTTGGGTTTTCCCCTGAGCTCATTGGCTGGATTAAAGGATGCATTTGCTCCCCTTGGATAGCTCCTTTGGTCAATGGGAGACCGACAAACTTTTTCCAGGCCTCCAGAGGGCTGCGCCAGGGATGCCCCCTGTCCCCGCTCCTCTATGCCATACAGGCCTCGGTGCTCAGCTTCCAGCTAAACAACTGTCAGCAAGATCTTTCCCTCCCTGGTCTCCGCATGGCTCCAAATGTAAAGGACATTAATCATGCCCGATTTGCAGATGACACTCTGCTGTTGGGTGGCGCCAGAATCCTTACTGCAAGGAGATTCAAGAAGGAGCTCGAAATCTACAATCAGGTTTCAGGAAGTAAAATCAACCTGCAAAAAAGCAAAATATATTGCTGGAACTGCCCTGGAACAGAACTTGGAAGAATCGCCAAAGCGCTGGAAATGGAATGCCTGCAGAACTGGGTCTCTTTCACTTATCTGGGGGTTCCGATCTTTAAAACTGCTAGCAACTCAGTGAACTGGAACCCCATCATTGACAAGTTAAAAGCAAAGATTCAGAAGTGGGGGGTCGACTGGCTTACCCTAGCAGGTAAGCTAGTTTTACTGAAATCTGTTCTTTACGGTATTCCTATTTATCAATCCTCTATACTTCTGGCCCCCAATAAATTCATCGGTAAGATTGAAATCCTCTGCAAAAAAATTCTTTGGGAAGGAGGGAAGGGAAACCTGAAAAAGTTACATATGGTAAGCTGGGACAAAATCCAAAAACCTTATAGAGAAGGAGGCCTCCAAGTTAGAAGCATTCATGCTCAGAATTTAGCAATGGGATCCAAACTCCTTTGGCAACTGGTGTCCGGAAGATCTAGCTGGAGCAAGAGGGTATTGTGGAAAAAATACTTCACAGGGCAGAGACAGAGGTGTTTAGATAAAAATCCCCCCAATAGAAAAGGTTCCCCTATCTTTAAATTCTGTCTCAAAGCATTGGAACAGTTCAGATCTTTATTGTACTGGATCCCTGGTAATGGGAAAAGAATCAAAGTGTGGGAAGACCCAATACTTGGGGAAGAGCCCCTGGGGAAAAATCCTGGAATCCAGAACATAAAACAGTGGCTTCAGGAGCAGCACGTCCTCACCCTATGGGACCTCTCTGCCTGGGATAATGAAAACAACTGGATTGATTGGAATTTAGGCGATCACACTCCCAGGCTTGAAGAGGAGGCAAAGCTACTAACCACGCTCCTGCAGGGCAAAGCCCCACTGAACCAAGCTACCAGGGACAAGAGAGGGTGGGGTACAAAATCTGGAAGTTTCTCTATAGCTGAAGGCTACCAATCTTTAATGAAGATCCCTCATGCTTCTCCAAATCTTGCCCACTGGAAGTTCGTCTAGACCACGCTGTCCATCCCGAAAGTTGATCTTTTCTACTAGAACATAGCGCATAGAAGTATCCTCACCACTGAGAACCTAAGAAAAAGAGGCCTGGAAGGCCCCTCAAGATGTTCCCTGTGTAAGAACCATGAAGAAAACATAGACCACTTACTGCTCTCCTGTCCCTACTCAAAAGGGGTATGGCAAGAAGTCCTGGCCATGGATAATCCCAGTCTTGTCCTGCCCCCCACAACTGCTGAGCTCCTTTCCAACTGGGCTGTCTACTCCCCCTTCAGTCTTGTCAACAAGAACATGCTCAAAACAGTTTGGCTGTTGGTGCCTAAGTTTGTTTTCTGGAAACTGTGGCTTGAAAGGAACAATCGCCTGTTTAGGAATGTGGAGAGTCCTCCATCAAAAGTGGCAATGAGAGCCAAAGCTCTACTTGGAGAGTCCCTGGAACACAAGCCTGCGCTTTGGAATGCTCAGGCGTTAAATGAGAAAGAAACTGCTTGGATTACAACTCTAACCACAAGTGTCCTAGCATTTCCCTCTACTAGGTCTCTAACTCAAGCTGTGTGGGAAATTCGAATGCCTAAAGAGGACTTCCTAAAATGGAGAATAGGCAGGAGTCTCATTGTTTGCTCTTCGATGGCGCCTCAAAGGGCAATCCAGGTCCTTCGGGCGGAGGAGGAGTGATACTTGCGCCCTCAGGCTCCACGCGAACCACCTATGTCTGGGGGCTAGGAACCCAAACTAATAACTCTGCTGAGTTTTATGCCCTGTGGCAAGGTCTCTGGCAAGCAATCAGTCTAAACATCCAAGTTATTTCAGTCTTCGGGGACTCTAAATTGGTGGTGCAGGCCATGCGCACGAAGACTAAACCTTCCAGCCTCCAATCGAATCGGATCTACCAGAAAATTTTGGTCTTAGCTGGAAAGTTCCAAGCCATAAACTGCTTCCATGTCCTTCAGCGTCTCAATAAGCAAGCTGATCACGGGGCCAACTATGCTACGCTCCTGAGCAGGAGCACCATCTCTGTAAATGGGATCGTCTCAATCTGCAATATCCCGTGACACGGACAGGACGAAACTCGGCCCAGGTATCCGTTGCATTCAGGGTTACATTGATTCTTGTGAAATTCAAGGAGCCAGTGTTCCATTTGCACAGACCGAGGCTCCCTTAAGGCATGCTTCCAGTTCTTCTACTCAGGAGAGTCGCCACGATCTGCGCGGCCCTGCTTCCTCGGTCTTGGTCATATTAGCAATTACTGGGAATGCTCCACAGGAATATTGGATTCAGTCAACTCTGTTTAAAAGTGTAATGGGCCCTGTCGCTAATGACAGAGCAGTCTGTCCCGTCGATGGAATCTGCCAGTGTAACAAAGCCCCTGGAAGCTGATTTTTCGGACGATAATTAAACTTTCCCCCAGTTGCTGTTAAAAAAACAAAAACAATGTTATAATATAACAATGTTATATTATAACAATGTTAACGTCGGTGGAGGCGGCTGGATGGTAAAGTCATTCTTGCAACGAAGGTCACGTTTTGTGCTCAAACCCGAGCAAGGACGTGGTCTAGTCACGAAACAAAGAAACAAAGCTTAACTAGGCCAAAAGCCTGCATACCTTTTGAAATGACAGATTCAATAACACACTTACCAACCGTAAACCTTTCGACATGATAGGGTTTGACAGTCACAGAAACAACAGAGCGCAACATGGTTACCAAAGGGGGCGGTAATGGAACCCCCTCACACAAGCAGGTAGTGGTGGACAGGGGGAAAGGCCCACGCGACAAAGGTTTCAAGGAACCAATGACGAGCACCTCGGGTTCAGGACAACAAAAGAATCATGAAAGCAACCCGAAAAAAAAGGGATCGCATGGGGGAAGAAGCCAGAGAAACCGAGAATGATGCATAAGAACCAGAGAACCCCAATAGGGTAAAAGGGCACAACCTGTGTAAACCTAAAACAACACCAATACCTAAGGTGATACTGGAAGACCCACAAACATAACTCTTCCAGGACCAGATGAAGACACATGCACTAATTTGCAAGTTCATGGGTTTGTGGCCCACAAAAAGAACGTTGCACAACTGGATAAAATATTAATGGAAGCCAAACGGGGAAGTGGAAATCCACCTGGGTTCGAAAGGCTTCTTCACAACAATCTTCATGAACTTTGAGGACAAGGATAAAGTCTTTGAGGGGGGGGCATACTTCCATGCCTCAGCAGAACTGTACATGCAGCCATGGAAGGAAAACTTCTCCCCAGAGAAAGAAACTTTCAAGAATGTACCCGTATGGCCGAGGCTTTACTCTCTGCCACTAGATTACTGGCTACCCTCCACCTTCGAAGCAATTGGGAATGAACTTGGAAAATATGTGAAGACATTAGAAGCAACCCTAAAAGGGAGATATACCTCCTATGCAAGGATCTGCATAGAGATGGATGTTTCGGGGGCACTCCCAGAAGCCATAAGCCTAGAATTTAGGGATGAGGAATGGATACAAAACATCGAATACGAGGAGATCCCATTCAGATGTAGAAGATGAAATGAACATGGACACCTATTCAGAGAATGCCCTCTCAATAAAAAACAAGAAGCATAAAACACGAAAATACAGCAGGATGAGGATGGGTTTATTAAGCCAAATCACAAGAATAAAGCAAACAAGAAACCGAGTAAATACCCAATGGGAAGCAATGCAAAAGCCAGGACTAGAATGGAAGGGCGCGACAAAACCAACAAAGGGAAATAAGGAGGAAAGGAAAAGGAAAAATATAAAGAAGCTAAAGAACAAGCCACAAATGAGAACACAAACAATCCAAACAATAAGATGGAACAGGGGGGTAGCGCAACTCCTATGGATGGAGAAACCAGAGACGCCAACACACCCATGGAGGAGGCAGACGAAGACGCGGAAATGACACCAAGAGAAGTAGGTATGAAATATTCAGATCTCAGAGATATTGTGGAAAGGGAAGGAATAGATCTCCCAAACATACTGGAGCAATGGAAACAACATGGCTTAGACAATGTACCAGCGGAGCAATTAGACTGTATCAAATACCTATTCCTCCTAAGGGAGGAAGAAAAATCCAGAGGGCTCAAGCACACGCACGGGGAGATAGGACACCTAGGAATCAAGGCAGGCAAGGGACAACCACAACTCTCACCCAAGCAGACGAGAAGGAAGAAAGGAAGAAAATCAAACAGTGTAGCCCTAGAAGAACTAGGAGCTCTATTGATAAATTCAGGTAAGATCAAAAAGCTCTTTCCCAACTTCCCCCCCACATGTTTAAATGAAGATTATAACATGGAATATTAAAGGCCTAAACAACCCACGAAAGCAAAGAATCCTTAAAAACAGATTGAGGAAGGAACAACCAGACCTCTGTTTCATCTAAGAGACAAAATGTACCGTAGACAGAATGGAAACAATCAACAAAAAACAATGGAGCAAGTACAAGACTTTGGCTATTGAAGGACAACAGATGGCAGGCAGTATTCTCACTTTGTGGAACCCACAAGTGATGAATCTAGTAGCAGCCTAAGCCAACATACACACACTTTTGGTTAACATGCAAATCACAAGGAACACAGAGATGATTCTATGCACTAATGTGTATGGTCCCCAGATGTTGGAAGAGAAGAGAAGAATGCTCTTAGACCTAGAAAACCTAAAAGCCTGTTCTAGCAACCGCCACTGGATACTGGCCGGGGACTTCAACATCATCACGACAGTTGCGGAGAAAAAAGGAGGCGCTAGGAGATTGGATAGAGATGCGAAAGACTTCTCAGATTTCATTGACACAATGGAGATGGTGGACATCAAAACCAGTAATGGCCAGTTCACATGGAACAACAAACAAATAAATCAACATCAGATAGTGATGAGGCTAGGCAGATTATTGGTGTCAAAGTCCATCATTCTATAGGGTTTAAGTTTAGACTGCAACATCCATCCCTAGGGGGGTTTAGACCACTGGCCAGTCCAGCTGGAAGAAAACTTCCAAACCACACTGAAAAATAGACCTTTCAGATTCGAGAAATTTTGGATCGAACATCCCACCTTCAAGGAGAACATCAACCAATGGTGGTGGGAGCCATAAACTGAGCAAGAGAAAATGATGTTCAAACTTTATAAGAAACTCAAGTACATCAAACATAAACTCAAGGAGTGGAACAAGGAAATATTTGGAAACATAAACCAAGAAAAAAGACTTATTGAAGACAGAATGAGGAAACTCCAGGAAATATGCATATACGTGGGCTATAAAGAGGATCGAAAAAAGGAAGAGATCTAACTGACCCAAGAATGGGAAGCAAGATGCCAGCATGAAGAGACTCTATGGCACCAAAAGTCTAGAATCAGGTGGCTAAAGGAAGGAGAACATAATACAAGGTTTTTTCATAGCTAACCATTGCTAGAAGAACCCACAACAAAATCCTGAAAATTTGGGATCAGGATGGGATCGAGAGAGAGTCCCAGAAGGAGATTGAAAATATACTAGTAAACCACTTCCATGGGATAGCCCAGGAACCCAACCAAGACCGAACATAGGCCATACAAAGGATAACTCAGCACATCCCCAATCTAGTTACCGATGAACAAAATATCAACCTAAATGAACCCAACGCTAAGGAGGAAATCGATCAAGTGGTCTAGGAGATGCCCAATGGAAAGGTCCTAGGTTCAGATGGTTTCATAGTGGAATTATTCAAATCCTGCTGGGAAGTGGTCAAACATGACATTTATGGGGTGGTAGAAGACTCGAGATGCTCGGCCTCCATTTTGAAAGCACTAAATGCCACAATGATTACTCTAATCCCCAAAGAAAATGAAGCCAGGACCCCAGACCGCTACATACCCATAGCTTTATGCAATGTGGTTTATAAGATAATCTCCAAAGTCATAGCCAATAGACTGAAACCTCTCCTACCCACACCGATTTCCCAGGAACAGGCAGATTTTGTAGAAGGGCGACAAATTTTGGACAACATCATCCATGCCCATGAGCTGATACACACATTGAAAACCTAGAGGAGAGGGGGGATGATAATCCAACTTGACCTAGCAAAGGCTTATGACAAAATTAACTGGCACTATATAGTCAAGACTCTGGAAGCCTTTGGCTTGGTGTAACACTCGATCAACTGGATTGTCAACCTAGTTTCAACGACAAGCTACTCACTTTTAATCAATGGAACCCCAACCAAACGCTTCTAGCCGTCAATAGGCATCATACAAGAAGATTCACTATCGCCTTTCCTGTTCATTCTAATGATGGAAGGACTCAGTAGAAGCATAAAAAGCGCAACCACAACAGGAGAAATAACATGCATCAAACCTTTCGAAATCGACCCTACCTCCACGCACCAACAATTCGTTGATGACACCTTACTCCATGGCATACCCATGGTCAAGGAAGAGAAAGCCTATACAAGTATCTTAGAAGAGTTTGGGGAAGCTCCGGGAGGAGAGATCAATCACTCCAAATCCATGATATATTTCTTCAATACCAACCCAACAATTCAAAGGAACTTGGAAAATATTTTGGGGTTTGAATGCAAAATGCTCACAATGAAATACTTGGGAATCCCCTTGACGGACAGAGCATGCAAAATGGCAACATGGGAAGGAGTGATCAACAAGCTACAGGAGAGGGTGAAAAACTGGACTTACAGAACCCTCAACCTAGCGGGGAGACTTATCTTGACCAAAGTTGTTCTTCAAGCAATTCTAACCTATATGATGTCAGTGTTTCCCACTCCCAAAGGAATACTCCAAAAAATAAGAGCCATCCAAAGGTACTTCCTATGGTGAGAAGCGGAAAGCAAGAAAAAATGGGCCCTTGTGGCTTGGGAGAAGGTTTGAAATAAAAAATGCAAAGGAGGCATGGGGTTACAAGACCCACAAGTAACCAATGAATCCTACGAGATGAAACTCTGGTGGAGATGGGTCAAAGAAAAGTCAACACCATGGGAAACCCTCTGGAAGACCAAGTATGCCTCAGACATCAACGACCATGATAGAATTCGTTTCATGGGCACAAGGGAGGGATTAGCCATCGGGAATCTAGCCTAACGCAACAAAACCTGGATCCAGAAACACAGCTTCTGGGAAGTAAGGAATGGTAAAACAACCAGATTCTGGGAGGACGCGTGGCAATAGGAACCAAGAATGGAAAATCCTGACAAGGAGGAACTTCAATAGGAGATGACCACACAAGGCAAAATCAAAATCCATCACTACTAGAAGCAAGAAAATGACCGCGACAGATGGAGGATCTGGGACAAACTCAATCCACAAAACAGAGATCAGATTGCAATAATAACGAAAGAGGTGGAGGGGGAATTGGGGAAAAGGAAAATTGTAGTCTCAGAAGAAGAGGAATAACTAAGATGGGGTAGGAAAAATGGTGAGAAATTCGACTTAAAAGAAGCCTGGAATTACATCGCGGACCAGGACCCAGAAGATCCAACGCAACAGTGGGGAAAGATTTGGGGCAACCCTAGTGGCCAAAAATCAAAATGTTCAAATGGATAGTACTTCACAACCAAATTCTAACATGGGAAAACCTAAGGAAAAGGGGTTTCATAGTCCCATCACAATGCCACCTCTGTCAAGATAAAGAAGAAACAATGAATCACCTCCTCGATGAATGTAATTACACAACAAAGATATGGGATTGGGCGACAGGCATCTTCCACCAGTCCAATAGGACCCGAGGTAACATCAACACAACCATCAATAACTGGAATGAGAGTTACAACACAAATGAAATGGTAAACCTCTGTTGGAATCTCATGCCAGGGATGATCATATGAGCAATATGGAAAGAAAGGAACCGACACATGTTCATGAATGAAAGCCTTCCGGAAGGGAAACTAAAGGAAGCAATAATCTCACAAATCTGAGAAACGGTGCAAAGCCGCAACTGCCAGACTGGAAAAGCGCAACTCACAGGCCAGGACTCCTGAATCCTGGAAGCTTTTCACTTAAAAGACAGGCGCAACAACACACAGGTAGGGTGGCCACCGCAACTCCAATTAGGAGAGCGCAATTGGACACCACCTCCGACAGGGTTCCTCAAGTTAAATTTTGACGGGGTGGAAAAATAAAACCCAGGAATGACAGGGATGGTAGGGTTGATCAGAGATAGTGGGGGTAACATAATCTAGCTGTATGCTGGGAGTTTGGGAAACTCAACCAACAATGTAGCGGAATTTGGAGCCCTGGAGCTCGGTCTCGAAATTCTAAGCTGAGAAAGGATGACCAGCACTATCGTGGAAGGTGACTCCACCCCGGTCATCAATACGGTGAAGAGACTCCAAAATGGCACCAGAGTAGGCAAGGTTCAGAGTCATTGGTTCTTGACACACTCCCTACAAAAAATCCAGGAGCATCTGCAAACGATTAACATCGTGGAGTTGTGCTGGGTACACAGGTCAGAAAATGGCTTGGCGGACAAAATTGCCAACGAGGGGGTTAGCAAGGAAGGACCAGAACTAGACACTACCTGGATCAACATCCCGGAAGGACAATTCAGAACAAATTGCACCCAACTAGCGATAAAAGATCGTGACAACAACTTAAGCAAGGAAGGTCACATCGAGGAGGACAACGAAAGGCCTAGCGGAAGGCACGAAGGACCCAGGATGGATATGACTACCCAACACTCAACTACCAATCACAATGTAGTATCAAACTATACAACAGGCGAGGGTACGACAACAAGGTCGTGTCAACAGTAATATTTGCGGGGAAAGACCATGGGAAAGTATTGACAACAAACAATAGGCAATGAATGACGTAAGGTAAGTGGGATTGACACAGACCAATATCGATCCACCACGCCAAGGACCAGGTACAAGGAGTTGCCCAGTAGGATATCAAGCAAGCAGGGGCAAGGGCCCATACAGGGATAATGACCGAGTCATCAGGATCATACGTACCGTGGTGGGGAAAAAGGACGGGAAGGTTCACCTCTACGGGCAGACCATGATTGGAAGGACGAGCCCGCAACAGAGAAAGTTCAATAAGAGAAGAAACATTATGAATAGATGCAAACAAAAGAGCGCAATTGCAGGGTCTCCAAAAGACACAAGGGCAGGGAAAGGAGGAACCCATGTGTAGACCGGAATAGGTTGAGAATTCAGCAAAGGAGCTACCATAGGCCATACGACATGGTGTGAATGAAGTGAACATACATCAAAAGAAACCCCCCAGGGAAGGGAACTCTGAATAATCATTGACGGGTTTCAAGGATGGAGCAGGCGGTGAAAGATGTGGAGGACACCTTTCATACTCTGGTTTCACAGAAAGGAAAGGTGACCATTACCCGGTTGGAAAAGGAAATCAAAGAAAAACGCAAGGGAAAAACATCGGATGCTCTGACTCAGGAAGCAGACTGGGTAACTGACCTAGGAGCCATGCAGCCCAGAGAAATCCTCTACCACAAAATGATGGAGATGGCGTGGTAAAAAAAGATGTTGATTGGCAAAGTGAGCTCGGAAAGGAAGGACACCAGACGAGAGAACAACAAGGAACACACGAAATTGCTGAACGAAATCTTGAGGTGCCTCAACAGTCTGGAAACCATTAGCAAAATGCTAACCAAGGTTGAGACGGACTAGAAAGCCAAGATGGAGCGATTGGCTGCTCAATTCCACCTCTACCTACGCTATGTCGACCACATGGACATCACACCATCTGGCGGGAAAGGAGTGCCAACACATATTAGAAAGACGCGCACGGTCCCCCAAAAGGAGGAGAACAAGGGCCAAACGGATGAAGGAAAGAAACATATCATCATCCTGGACTAGTGTCTGGTTTATCTATTGTCAAGTCAGTCCTGTATTAGTCTCAACGTCTGTTATTGTTATTTTGTTTATCCTTTTCATGTTTGTTGAGCTTGTATTGTCAAAAATTGGATATGGTAGGACTGGGTTGGTTTCCCATGGTGGTAGCCTAGTCATAGCCTATGTTTATTTCAGAAAGCGCAACTCGGGGAACTCCGGCCTGGTTTCCTTCTTGGCAGACCAGGGAGTCCCCCTTTTTTGTATCATAACTCCCCTATAGTAATACATGATCTTAAACTCACTTACAAAAATAAAATGTTATATTATAACAATGCTATAATATAATAACAATGTTATAATATAACATTGTTATATTATAACATTGTAACATTATTATATTATAACATTGTAACATTATTAACATATTATATAGTTTCCCCCCGGATGGGGTGCTAGTGCGGACCACCTGGCGCGAGGAGGAGGAACGGATCGGCCAACGAGGCACAGGGCCATGTGACGAGCTCGTGCCATCACCCGCCACCCCGATCCTGCATTAACTCGCCATTACGACGTTGCAGTGGCTTAACTCTACAACTTATGTCTCCTTTTACGATTCATTCCATGGCCTGGTTGCTTGTGTTTGCCTCTCATCTCCGCTCGCGACCCGACTGGCTCTCCCCTCCGCTGCCCTGGCTTGATCCAAACCGGACCTTCATGATAATTGTAGCCCCTGTTCATCTCCAGGCACTCTACCTCTGCCTGTTGCACTTGGTTTTCTTTGGCTTTCACGCGACGAACCTCATGCCGCGCCAAAGGGGGCGGCCGCAAAGAGGCTCTCCATGGAATCCTCCCCGACCTTCTGTCTCGCCCCCTGAGTCGCCTTCCACTTGCTCCTCCCCATCCCTCCAGCCCGAGCCAGTTCTTCCCGCCTCCCCCGCCCCGCCTGTATCCCAGTTTGACTGCTTAGCTATCATCTCTGGACCGCCGTGTTCCTCCTCGCGACACCTTCTTATCCCCCCAATTCCCAGAACGGTCGAGTCCCCCCAGACACCAGTTATTGACTCCTCAAGGAAGCCCATGGGGGCGCCACCTCCTTTTCGCAAGCCTCAAAACAATGAGAACCAGTCTTCTGACTCTTTCTTTGACACGCAGTCGAGAGAAAGTCTCATTATTCTCTTCGGTCTGGTCTTCGAACTCCGTCAGGGGGTGGAGGACCTCCAATTCCGTCTGTAGACCACGGATGGAAAAGTCTCGGTCCTTCTTCAAATCCTTTCCTCCCTCCAAGAGGCTTTCCCCTCGGACCCGGCAGGTGCGACTTCAGCAGCGGAATCTTGTGTAGCGACCAGTGAAGGAAACGCCCAGACGCAGCGCTCCGCAGAGAATGGGATGGAGCAAGACAAGCATGAGGACATGGCCGTGGAGGTGGACACAGGACAACGCGCGCTGTAGGACACCTCGCCAGATGCCAACAGAGATGAGAGCAACGTGGAAGATGGTATGCAGTGGGCAGGTCAAGTGACATTCATCGAAGAGGAACCTTGGTTCGAGGCCGTTCATGCCACCTGGCCAGGTTATTTGCCAAATGTTTAAGCCCATAGGGGTCCTTCAAGTTTCAATAGTTTCTCTTTTTTTTTAGTTGATGTCCAGACAGTTTGAGACTGATATATTAGACTGTTAAACTACCTATTCTTGACTCACCTGCTGGCTGGACTGGTTTCCCCTCTATTGGGGCAGTCCAGTAACTACAGTACGGCTAATTTCCGTATTTTGTACCTTTGCTTTGGTTTTTGAAGGCCTTTTATATATAAAACTTCTTACTTACAAAAAAAAAACATATTATATAGTTTCATATTTATTTTCAAAAAATAGATTTAAATAAATTTATAGCTTAGGTAATATTAGTGTTTTTGTTATTTATTTATTTTTATTTTTTTAAAATGTTTTTTTTTTAAATATTTTATTGAATTTTGATTATTTTTCAGTTTTTTTTTTCTCATTTTCTTTTTCTTTTTTTAAGTTTGAAGGGATATTTTGCTCTTCTTTTTAACAAAAAAATGTATTTTTGTTTTTTAAATTATTGTTTTTCGGGGAAATTTTAAATTTTTTTCATTTCTTTCTAGTTTTTCTTTGTTTTTCACCATTTTGTTAGCTCACAAAATTTCTTAGCTCATATGTTTTGAATATGGTCAATATAACAATACTTTTAAGAAATTATTTTTGTTTCATTCAATGTAACTTGTATTTACTTTTTTATTATTAAAAGTAAAAAATTATTAAAAAGTGACGTTGAATTTTTAAAGTATATTGTGATATTTTCATGTCGTTATGAATTACCTTGTGCTTTGTGTGATAATAACATTTAAAAAGTGAACATTTAAGGGTTTCTTTTAAGATTTTGTTTAAAATAATGATGAGTTCTTTTACCACATTATAAAAGTGTGTCATTTTCATACCTCAATTTTATAATGGGTGCTACTGGTAGCAATACTTTTCAATTTGATGGTTGATTTTGAGGTTTTGGTTATAATGGTACCAAGTGATAAAAATACGATTTCAAATGACCTCAAAATTTAACGTTTTGAAAAGAAAAAAATTCAAAAACATCTTATTTGGTTTTAGGTGTTGATTTTAAGGTTTTTCTGAGCTACTATCTAAGTTTTGAAGCCCATGTTTGAAAAATGTTGTAATTATGACCCCGTTTAAAACATGGTTCTACCAGTAGCACCACTTTTTGATTTGGGGTTGATTTTGATGTTTTTAATGCAAAAATATGGGTTTTTTGGGCCAGAGTTCTCGTTTTGAGGTCACAGTTCTCATTAAGTTGGTAACTATGTTCTAGTTGCTTTGTAGTTGTTTCCAATGTTTTTAAATATGTTTTATTAATTTCATTAAATATAATTTTGAAGACATTACAAAAGGGATTGAAAGTTGAAAAAAATAAAATTATCTCTTTACAACATCTCATGTAATGTGCAAAGAAGTAATAATATATGATATTTTTTGAAATATGTATATGCATTTTGTAAAAAAAATAGATTACTTAGCAACCATTGCAGGTTATTATTATTTTAAATAAAGTAAAACTCATTAAGACAGTTAAGCACATAAATGATTAAAGCATACCACTGGTCATAAAACCATAAATAATAATACAGATTGGTCTTTTCTCACACAAAGTCAAAGCACACATAATTAGGATCATAAATTGGGTAATCAATGGGATAAGCTTTATATTAAGAGCATAAGGAAGGGTTTGTCCTTACCTTTAGGGTGGGGGTGTGGAGGGCGACATCGATTGTTGGTTAACCATGTATCAAAGTATGTAGTAATGTTGTTAGTGGTCATATTTGTGGATGTATTTAGTGTCATTACAATAACATGTGTAACATTTAAGGTTGTGATTGATGTGCCATTAATGTACATGTACTGGGCCATCACTAAACTTGTTGGAGTCCATTAATCAATTAAGTTAATTTGTGGATAAACTCAACCTATCTTCATAAAGACCTCATAACTAGTAAAATTCCACGAGTTGGATTGCAAAATAATGATGGTTTATAGTTTAGGGAAAACAACTTTTTACATTTAGTCAATGGTGACATGCAAAAGCCCACAAGTGGTGAAAAATTATTGTAACATCCCCAGTTTTAATCCTCGCAATATAATGTAATTGTGTAGCTGTCATTTAGGCCGGTGAGCCAATATGTTTGGGGAAAGAGTCCATATTGATTAATATGGTTGATGGTCAAATTGTATATTATGAACATTGAAGTGATTAATAAAAGTAGTAACCGTTGGTTGTGATACCAGAGGGACAAAAACGACGGGGTGCTATGATTCCATAAGAGAGAGGGGTTCAAGGGGGAATTATTCATGGGTATTAATCCAACCCACATTCATGAAATTATTAACATTGTGTATGACCTTCTATTTATTGTTGAGTGTTCCCAAATACAATTGATTAACTCTTGTAAGAGGGTGGGTGTGAGCAGTTGTTACACATGAAATTTTCACACCTAGGTACCTCGCCCTAAGTGTCGTAAAGTGTCATATAAGTGTCGCATACACCTTGACACCATGGAATAACCTATGTCACAATCCCTAGTCAATGTGGAGGAGGGATATATTACATGAAGGCCAAAATACCAAGTACACATGAATTATTATTAATATTCATGGAAAAGAAATTGATTAAGTATGAGAATCAAGTGCACATGAATCATTATTAATATTCATGAAAAAGAAAGTAATTAAGTGTGAGAATCCACCTCACATTTGGTTTCCTATTTTTTAGGGAAGGTGGAGGATCTCATGGATGATTGAAATATTTCCTCCTTAAAATCCTTGAGAGATATTTGCTCCCCAAAATCCTTAAGAAATATTTTCTCCCTAAATATATTAGAGATCCCTTTCTTAGTGGATTTGATGAGCGATTCTCTCCATGGTGGTTAAATCTCCAAATCCCATATAATGAGGGATTTCCATGGAGGAGAAAAGAGGAAGATTGAGAATTATACCAACTTATGATCTCATGAGTGGTATGTCATTTGGAGCATCAACATTTTGTGCATGGACTGTTTAAGCAAGGGTTTGGACAAGGGGAACTTGATGAAGCTGTTGCACTCACATCTATGGTTGTAAGTTTTCTTCATTATTGTTCTCATTAATATAATATGCTTGGCCTGTTTCTTTCAATTCTGTGTTTGATCTCACATGAATTTGTCTCTAATAGATAGATCTATTTCGAGCTAATCTCAGTAGAGTAGGAAGTTGTTTGTACTTTTGTTTGTCTACAGGGTTTATCGACGATTTTAAGTTTGGATCTCAACTCGGATTGTGCAGGGACAAACACCGGTAAAAAGTACTTCTTTTCTACTTCCTCCTCACACATTAGTTTATTTAGATTTAAAAGGAAGTCAGTGTCCATGATAAGCATCTTCTGTCTCAAGAGTTAAGAGTCTAGCGCTCAAGAGGAGATCTACCTGTCCGCAGGGAGATTTTCCTACAACAACAGTCACATCCCACGGTTATTGGAGAGCATAGGATAAAGTACAATCATCTTTGGGAAGAGTGAGAGTCAAGAAAGCAAGGGAGAAGAAGGGAAATTCATAGGAATAATAGAGACAATTTTTACATGCATATTTTGGGTAGCAAAGGAGGATCTGAGTATTGAGAAGAGCACCAACCATGCTATGCTTAAAGGAAGCCATTGTTTGGTTATGTTTTATGCAGGAAATTAGGTTGGAGTGCCTATGAAAACATGTTATCAACCTATAGTGTGTTTTCCTATTGAGGAAATGGCTTAAGAGCCTTGTGAAGGTTGTTGTGAGCACTCGTGAAGTAGTTGAGAGTTCTTGAAGTCCCTAGCTAAGAGATTCTTGGACAACCAAGTGCATTGGAAGACCCGATAAATGAATGGTGCAGCCCAAACCATTACGAGTAGTGAAGGGGGTACATTCCTTGGGTTATGCAGGTTGTGGGGAAGAGAGAGTTGGTGGATTGGAATTGTTGTAGGAGTAGAGCCCAAGATTGGGTTGTTGAGTGTGGAGAGCGGACAACCGTGGGGCCAGATCTCCTTATGGACTCATGGTCTCAACTTGGGGGTGGCCTACTTTTGAGACTTGGAACAACACTACCTATGGTTGGGAGGTTCATCCTTCGTATGAAACCGGTTGGTTATATTTATAAACAAATAAGTTCTTTGTTGTTTTTAATATGATTATTCTACTATGTAAATGAATATATGAATGTTGTGTGCTTATTGGATGCACTCATGGTTTATAAATGTTGTAGATGCATGGGTAAACAAACATATTGTTTTGCTGTAATTTTTTTGGGATTGCTATAAATTGTTTTCTTTTAGATGTACGGGGCATTTTTAAATTCGTATTCAGTAGGCTAAGTCGTTTTTGCAGTGACGAGACTCAACATGGAGGCTGGGTACAATACAATTGTATATTGGGAAGAGTGATGTGAACAAGCCAAAAGCTTCATTGGACAAATAGTATTAGATGGTCTGCATGTATACATTGAAACTATAGGTTCCAAATCTCATTATCCACTTGAAACAAGGTGGTCTTGCCCAAAATTTGATCACTTTGATTGATCGACTATTTTAGAAGTCTTCATCAAACAATTTTGATGGCAACATTTATTTGGTGCTTTGCTTGACACATGTTTATTATGATGGGAACACCATCTTGTTACATGGGGTGTCTAGAGTAGTTATTGATCCTATTGATCATTATATGATCATGATCACATTTTTCGTTTATCTTATTGGAGGATTCTTGTTGATCTTCAACACTTACAATGTTGTTGAATCACTTATAGCTTCAACATATTTTTTTGCCATGCTTGGTGTCTTTTTGGGACAATGTTCTTCCTTTTGATGATTTGTACATAGGCTCTGCTACACTTGGATTTCAACGTTCTTGTGTTTGGCTCACTAATTTCAAAGAGGTTCATGTGAAGTTGTTCTTTGGAGACTATGTTTGCAACTATACCAAAGAGGTTCGCTTGAATGTTTAGAGATAGATAGTTCTACATATTAACTCTCAATTTCAAGTTTGTTTTCACTTCATCATGCATAGGTTGATATTTTCAATATTGGTAAATGCAAGTTAATGAGGATTCAAGTTGTCGATGGCATTGCTCATTATTCCACTTCAAAATTTGTCGTCGGTAGAAGCAAAGTTCATCTATTGTTGCAACTTATTATGGATGTATGAAGTTGTCATTAAGGGGGAATGTTAATGTAATGCCATATTCTTATGTGTATGAGTTAATTACCCAAGTCCAATATTAATGGTGGATGTTAGAATATGTGGCAATATCATTTAGTGGCCACATTTGAGGATGTACTTAACGTCATTATGATGGCATATACAACATTTAAGGTCACCATTTGTGGGGCATTATCTTCATGTAATGGAGAATCATTAGAGTCATTATTAACCAACACGTGGGCTATGTGGATATCTTATGTGGCTCTAGCTACTTAGAATAGGTGACTACGAGGATTCTTGTTCCTGGGTATGGGCAGCCAAGTTACTTGCTAGGTGATATTCTCTTTATCTCACATTCGCTATGTGAAATGTTCTTCTCTACAATGAAACTTGTATATTAAGGAGGTATTGAGGTCATTACTCATCCGTTTTGAGTGGATCATTGAGATTAAGTATGTGGATCTCTTAGAGATCAATGCTTGAGGAATCTTGGTTGAGGCTTATTGTAACATGGATTGGGGACCAATAAATAAATATTGTTAGCGTGGAGTTTTCTATCCCGTGAGAGCTTCTCCACTATAGATCTTGGTGCTCTTTTCTCTTATACTTTCTCTTGATTTTCTTATGTTTATGATTCATGCTCATTGGATATTAGAAGGTTAATGATAAATGGCTCTACTCTTTGTTTGTAACATGCATTTTCTAGCACAATATGAGAGAATGCTTTTATAACATCTTGACCAGGGAACTGTAGGTCCTCGATCCTTGCTATTTTTCACACACTCCTTGAGACACTTTCGTATCTAAAAAATAGAAGCACAAGCCTTGAGAATTTAACATTTTTGTTTTGAAGTGTTGAAGTCCAATTATGTCATCATTCTTTCCACTTGTGAACAAGTTGATCAAATTTTGTGTGGCATGCCCTTCCATCATATCTTTGTGACCATCAAGAATAAGATGAATGGGTTTAAGAGTTGACGTGAGGCTCCCTGTTCATAATGAAATAAGTATCCTCAAGTAATTTAGCAGTTAGCACATGTATGTCATGCCAATTCAACGTTTTTTCACATATAGTAACATGCATAAAAAAAACAACGCAAATCTATGAGTTATTATACTAAGAAAAAGTTTTAGCAGGTTATGCTTTATCAAACATGACGATCATTTTGTTTCTTCCATAGGAGGAAGATAAATTCAATTCAAACAAATTTCCATCCTACACATATTTCAATGGCCTAAGAAAGTTTGTCTCCTATGAAAGTGGCTTTCTAATATATGGAGTTGGGAAGGAATCGACCATGAAATTTAGTGAGCCAATGATGAGCTTACATGGCAAAAGAACAATGCCCAAAAATATGTTTAACTATTTTAGATCTACCACGTAGGGGCAATTAAGTGTAGGAATGCCTAGATGAATCACCCTATTACTAAGAGATAAGCGCCTAGAATGAGGGACCATGGAAATAAATCCACTTAGGTTTGAACAATTATTTTCATATGTTGCACAATCAAATAGCCATATCAGTTGATTAGATTCGAGCCTGCAAAGTTTGTTTAGTCAACCTTATAATATAGGCTTATAACTGAGCCATTTATAGCCACCAACTAAACTATGTTCCTTGAAATCCTTGGATTTATTCCATTTCTAGACCCTCCTCTAGGACATAAGAGATTACAATCTTAACTTAATGCACAAAGTCTCTAGAATTAACTCATTAATTCATTCGATGACCAACCTATTTAGATGGACCAAGTAAATTGATTTTTCAATTCCAACCATGTTATCCAGAATTTTCCACATCATTGGCATTTGTGAGATGGATTAGTCCTTTCCCTAGCTTGCAAATCTAAATCCCATCCTCCTGCATCAAACTCATCTAAAAAACAATATTTTTGTTTCCATCTATGGATCACCAGTGTGAAAACCATGGATGCTCACGCCTTGATAGTTTGTAACCCGTTGATGCCCTAAAAAAATGTGAAAATATAAAATAATCCACATTTTCGGGCTGGTTTTTCGGTTGGGCTCATTCCCAAACTACCTTGCTCCTGTAAACAATGGAATTCAACCACCTCAACCCCTTGAGTATGGTATAAAGACACATTTGAGGGCATAAATGAGGAGGAAAACCTAGGTGCAAGATTATACTGATGAATTTGCAAGCTTCCCTATTTTCCTTGATCCTTTGAGTAACATCCCCCTGATATGGAACTTGCTTTCCAATACTCCTTCTATCCTATATGACAATATGGTGTATTCCTATCCCTTTTGGATCATCCGAAGAAGGGCCATCTTGTTGAGTTGATGTTTGAAGGACCAGTGGAGGAACCTAGGTGGTTGGCTTCGAGGAAGTGTCGACGGTTCGAGTCAAGTTGTAACTACCCTTTTTCACTGTTTTCAATAAAAGAGTTATGTTTCCCTTCATACATGTGTAAATTGATTTCAATATGTTGATATATGCTAGCTTTATTCATATACTTGAATATTTGCATGTTATATGTATGATTTGAATCTATAACTACCTTGTTGAAGCATAGACTTGGTCTTCTTTTGCAAGTTGATACCAATAGAGATCAAGAGCGACATCTAAGGTGGAGAGCGAGGATGGACATTAGACATAGGATACAAGGTGTGAGGCCTCTCTCTCTCTCCCTCTCTCCCCCCAGAATAGTTATTTTTCTCATAGCATTGTTGTGTGTGAGGGTAGGTTTTGTCTTTTATATATGGTCTCGCTCTGTTGTGACATGACCCAAGGTCATAGGGGAAAAATATCATAACAGAATTGGAGACCATATCGGGATATCTTCTCCTAGTTTGGGTCAGTCTTAGGATGTCTTATGTTGTCTTTGATTCCTGTACCTTGTCCTCTTTTCTAGGATTTCTTTTCAAAGCATTTTCCATCTAGAAACTTTCTCCAAAGTTTCTGGAAGCCTCCTTTTCGATTGGCTTTTTTTATTTTTCAAGTTTTACTGGTACATCCACGCTTTGTCCTTTTATGAGTCATGGATATTTGTGATTCGCCTTTGCATGACTTGAGGATGTCTGTAATTCATAGTGTACAGAGTCGTGGATCTATGTAAAAACTTGATTTTTTAGCCTTTCTCCCAGTTCTGGAGGATCTGTCTTTGATTTTCAGTGCAGTCTGAGGCTACTGGGTTTGATTTTTCCTTTGATTGTTGTGTCAAGTATTGGAAAAATATCAAATCATCTGAAAGATATTGTTGTTGGTCAAGATAGTCTTTTGGATATAAGGTTATTTATGTTGATTAAGGTTGGTTGTCATTGATGTCAACCCTTGAAGAAAGCCCCGTAGCACAAAGGTTTGGGTAATGGATCCAATATTGTTTTGATGTAAATATGACTCATTATTGTTTTTTCATGGTTGATAAGAAGTAAATATGGATGAACTCCAAAGTGGTCCCCTTATGGTGAAATCCCTCACGGGAAGACGCTTTGTGGAGTAAGAGAACCCATGCTTAATTGTGGAATAATGAGATGAAGGAAAGTGAATTTGTAAAGGAAAATATCCTAGATGGATAGTTCTTGTCATGTCATTTTTGGTGGTATGTGGAACGTCACATAATTCCTCATGGTTAGAGAGTTATGGCCATGAGAAGTTGGAGACCCCAGGTTTGGGTAATGGACCCAAGTTTGTTTGATG
>ML794957.1:41906-90616 GCA_009831015.1 Picea engelmannii
ACAGGTTGATTACAGGTTGAGGTACAGGTTGATGCATGATTGATGCATGGTTCGGATTTATTGGTACATGTTTACAACAATATATCTCACAGTGATAGTGTGATAGTGGTTCCATCATTCTACTTCTACTTCAAGGTGGCAGGACGGGGCAAGGAGAGGTGGTTGTAGCCACCTTCTGGTTATAGCCGGATAACATAGGGGGTTGTAGCCTCCTTTTGGTTGTAGCCAGAGAATTGGGGAGTTGGAGTTTCCCTCAGGTTGTAGCCTGAGAAACTAGGGGGTTGGAGCCTCCTTCCAGTTGTAGCTGGAAAACAAAGGAAGTTGGTGCTTCCAATAAATGTAATTCTTCAAGACATATAAGAAAAAGCATTCCGTAGTTTTCTCCCGATTTGGGTTTCCACATAAAACACTGGTGTACTGTGTATGTGTATGATTGTTCATTTGTTCATTGCTTATTTACTTTGCAGTTATTGGATGATAATGCTTCATTGATATAACACTTGGATTATATGGTTAAAAAGGTATTAAATTTCTCTATTACTGATTCACCCCCCGTATCAGTAATCCAACAATTTACGTTGGTCAAATGGTCAGTAATGGACTGTTGGGATTGGTTTCCAGTTTGATTGTTGTAATGTCCCCACTTTGGGACATCCGGGTATTACACAGTGTTATGATGACCAGAGTAGCCAGTTGGATATTACGATGAGTACAGGGGCTATTGAGGGATATTTTGGGGCCCGACTTGCATCGCTCATCCTATTTCATCATTATGATCCATTCAGCACATATTGGCTTTGGTTTCGTTGCATTCCGACGATTTCGATGATTTTGAGTATTTTGAGCTATAGGTTAATTAAATTCACCGAAGAGAGAATTTTGGGCGCAATACTTCGAGGAACCTCTCAGTGTAATAGCTCATTGGAATCGGGAGGATCAACACTACATGATAGGATGATGAGAAGTGACTTTCAATGTCCAGGGAAGTCACAAGGAGAGATAAGGTGTTTTTCAAAGGTAAAATGGTTAATTAGTTGATTAATGTGATTTAATTAATTAATTAATAATTAATAAAGTGGAAGTCACTTTGGAGGGATAAGGTGAGCAGGAAGTATAAAGGAAAGGCAAGGGCCTCTATTCTCTCATTCATGTATGATTATCTTTTGATATCTGGCTTCTAGCTAGTGAGACCATATCTTGGGGGTTTTGAGAGTTTGACTTAACAAACCCTAGAGGATGATTCGATGGTGAAAGATTCCACCTAGCTTGTCCCAAGCTTGGTTTCAGGGATGTAATACTCCCCCACACCATTCTAGTTCAGATCTACTCAATGCAGGAGGGTTCTACACCAGACATAGACACAACAAGAGAGAGAGGGCGCACCATTGGGGGTTTCTAGCAAGGGGGGCGCACCATCTATTGAGGGATGTTCGTTCCAGGTGATTGGAAGGGCTTCTAAAGATTATAGCACCTAGGTTTTCATTGCAGGGTATTGGTCATTAGATCTAGTGCATTCTGGAGGAGTTTTATGTACCATTTGATCTACTAGATGCATTGGATGAATTGGAGGAGAGGAGCACACTTTAGAAAGTAATTTTAGCCATTTGATAGATTAGTTCTTCATAATTTCACTTAGGACTTCACCAGGGAGGTAACCGAGCCCTGATATATCATTCTAGTGGTTTTGTGGAGCATTTGGAGGCCTCAAGGAGGGAGGCCAAATTATCTAGGGTTTCAGGCATCCAGGGAGGCGCACCATTCCTTGGAGGGAAGCTAGATCCATGAATTTGAGAGGGATATTGGAGATTTGAGCACCTGGGTTGTCCTTGCATTTTCCCGATCTACAATTTGGCATATTCAACGGAGGGTTTGGTGGTCTTTGACAGAAGGGCCGAATTATGAGGGTATCCAGTGTTCGAGCAAAGCGTGGCATCATCCATTTTGGGGGTTTGACACTTCATATGACCCAGATCTATTCTTGCATTGGTCTTCATTGAGTATTCAACCTTTGGAGACTTGTAGTCTTCTATTGGAGCATGTTGTAGTAGCTCTTATTATGTTTATGGGAGCCATCTATTGAGCATTCTAGATCGGCCTCACTCTTGTATCAGGTTCTTGCTCATTATATTAATAAAGGTTAGGTCTTGCTATTGGTTCCATATTTGGTGTATCTTGTACTTTCATTGATTGTATCTTTAGATCTATGTGTGATTATTGAACATAAAACCTAAGGCCGAAATCAAGAGGTCAACCTGCAAGTAAACACATACAAACAAGTAAATCAACAAAGTGTTTGACGAGATGCCACAACCAGAAACAGTTAAAAATTCATGCAAAACGTGATGTTCCTGGCATATTGGCTTGGGAACATTACAGTGGTATCAGAGCTTAGACTCCTGTCAGCCTGAGGGGTCTTCCATAAGGAGATATGGATGTGTGTGATTTTTCTGGATGGATTGTTGATTATGAGAGGGAATATCAAAACCTTGATAAGACTTTCAGAGATTGAATAACATTCCATCTGTTTGTATCCCTTAAAATTCCTAGCTAGAGCAAAGATAAGGTTACACATTGGATCAACATAGTAGAGGAAAAGAGAGCCAAAGAAGCTAGATGGAGGGAAGAACAGAGAAACCCCACACCCATTGGGAGCAGGAAACGTTGCTACAGTTGCAAAATGCCTTGGGAACCAGATCACAGATGTAGGGGTAGAGGTGAGAAGCACATTATTGAGGTGTGTTATGATAGTGATGATGAGGTGTGTGAGGATACAGAGCTAGAGATAGATGCTTATTTGGAGTAGTCTGATGATGATAGTGACTCTTGCATAGAGGCTAGTGATTTATGCACACTTGAGGAGGATAGTGACCCTTTCCCATTGAAGGGACAGTGGGATGGACAAGATGGTAGCACCGATGTTTCAACTGTCATATCACATATTGTTGATGACCTTACACCTCGACATAGTGGTGACACTAGCGAGGATTCACACGTGTTGGGACATAGAGATGACGAGCTTCATATGGTAACCATGACACATCTATCATCTATCCAGGAACCCATGATAGCCACGCCACATGAGGATATCAATGGAATTTCAAAGATGATAGAGGAGTTGTATGTGAGGGATGAATACTATGGGCACATGGATCCACAGACCCAGGAGGAGAGACATGACTTGGAGACAATGGACCTTATACCTAACTGTCAGCATGAGGATATTGAGTCACCTCTATTGGGGACTCTGTTAGTGTAGCAGGTTATGGAGACTGACAGGCTGAGGGGACACTTACTTCCAGGATCGGCCTGCAGTGATGAGGGTGCATTCCTTAGTGGTCAAGATGACCGTAGCACATGTCTAGACACATCTATACGAGATCCAGGCACAGATGATAGTAGCAGGGTGATTTCATAGGAGGATACATCTGCTTACACTAGATACAATATGATTCAGAGGGGGCTAGCAGTTGGGGATGTTATGCAGTCGCATATAGGGGGACCTCGTAGCACAATAGACAAGGATCAATTCAATGCTTCATCTTTTGCAGATAGTGTTGTTAGGGATTCAGGGGCTGACACTAGGAGTGAGGGATATGAGGTGGCACCTCAACATGAATATGATCAGGAGTCACACTACTTGACATGACAGTTGAGAGTGAGTGAGGATATGATCATGGCAGCCACCAGGCGTAGTGATGACATGCATGCATTGATGGAAGATTACTACTGGAGGGCATCAGTGGCACATGGTAGTTCAGATGGGGGATTTCCATGGATGACTTTCATACTCTTAGGGAGGGAGTATCTATGATGGAGGAGCATGAGGAGTACCCAGGATCACTGATGAGTACGGGGAGCTATGATCGAGAGGCGCAAGAGCTACCTTCTATGAGGATCTTTGATACAGTTGAGCACTCACCTACACAGGGGAACTCCGGAGTCAGGGGCATTTTTGGGGACACCTCCATTTGTGTTCCAAGAACGATTGAACTTCATGTAGAGGTTGATCCAGTAGTACACCCAGGATCTAAGATGCAACATGAGTATACAGGAGATGACAAGAGTATGTCGGGGCATACAGTGGTGAGTGATAGCTCACAGAGACATGCCAAGATGTATGGTGGGATTCAGAGGGGTGTATTTCCTTGCAAGGAGGAGACACACATAGGGGAGCATGCATATGTCACTCCTTTGCAACAACACATAGTTATGAGAGAGCACCTTCACCGTATCAGCAATTGCACGGGAGATGAGGGATGGAGGTTGGTTGAACATTAGTTGGAGGAGTTACTTCCGACTGTATTGGATGGTTGGGATTCGGTGATGAATATAGGTGAGTATTTATCATGGATACCAATGGACGAGCTTCCGGTCGAATCCTTGGGATTGACCAAAGCATGTGATATCTTCCAGTCCTACAGTAAGCTGCAGATGTTTCTGTTAGCCTTTCTTGACACTTTTCTCATATACATCAACATGAGGAGAGATAGACAATGGTTGAGGACATGGGGAGTGGTTAGGCCAAGACCACCTGACATGAGTGTTTTTACGTCATCCAACCAGATAGAGGTGGATCGTCATAGGCAACTAGTTGAGGCTTGGTGTGTGATGGTGAGCATCATAGGCCAGGTGATAGCAGATGAGCACAAAGGGCCTTTGATAGTGATCAGTCTCACACATGAGCCGTTAGAGGAGATTGGAAGTGATAAACTTCCAAGTTTGCCATGGGATCCTGGATTTCATTTGGTTAGCAGGATGTTTCACTACATGATGACCCAAGGTGTGCTAGAGAGCCACATACTCCACCAGGGGTTGGTTTGGAGTGGGCATGCATGGAATTTTCCTATGGATCAAGGCAACTTCTCACTCTTGATCATCATGATCGAACATGGAGATGGTTGGGCAGGTACTACTTTCACAGAGATGTTTTTACAGATGCAGCTTCTGGACAACAGGTCCAATTACCACATGTACTTCAGCTTGAGGATCCAGTATATATACATGGAGCAGTCAGACAGGGTCAACGTAATGCAGTTCCAGCATGGTGATCTTCGACAGAGACTAGCATGGGACCCATGGATTGTAGGGTTGAGCATTTCATGGACTGACAGGGGCGAGTGGACCTTTGCAGGGGAAATTTTTTCTGACTTTCCATTGAGATTCAGTGTTGAGGAGAGCACATCACTTGAGGGTGTCTCACAAAGATCTTACAATACCTCATTCTGGCATCAAGATGTGCAGTTGATGGAGGTCGTGTTGATCTTGGTAGTGTCTTGAAGGATGGAATCATTCTGGGATGAGGCCATGTGTCATGTGCAGAAGATTCACGAAGTTGATATATTTCAGGACCATGCTTCACAGGGTATTGCAGTTCATTTCCTGATATGGGACCCAAGGGGTGGAGTGTATGATATTTCATCTCTGGATGGGACCTGTTGTGTGTCCCACAGGTTGACATGGGACCCCAGTATTATATTTGGGTGGGTTCAGTTATTGCTTGAGGACAAGCAATATTCTAGTAGGGAGGACTGTAATGTCCCCAGTTTGGGACATCAAGGTATTACACGGTGTTATGATGACCAGAGTAGTAAGTTGGAGATTACAACGAGTATAGGGGTTATTGAGGTATATTTTGGGGTCTGACTTGCATCGCTCATCCTATTTCATCATCATGATCCACTCCACATAGATTGGATTTGGTTCCGTTGCATTTCGATGATTTCCATGATTTTGAGTATTTTGAGCTACAGGTTAATTAAATTCATTGAAGAGGGCATTTTGGGCGCAATACATGGATGGACCTCTCAGTGTAATAGCTCATTGGAATCAGGAGGATAAACACTACAAGATAGGATGATGAGAAGTGACTTTCAGTGGCCAGGGAAGATAGAAGGAGAGATAAGGTGTTTTTCAAAGGTAAAAAGGTTAATTAATTAATTAAAGTGATTTAATTAATTAATTAATAATTAATAAAATGAAAGTCACTTTGGAAGGACAAGGTGAGCAAGAAGTATAAAGGAAAGGCAAGGGTGTCTATTCTCTCATTCATGTATGCTTATCTTTTGATATTTGGCTTCTAGCTAGTGAGCCCATACCTTGGGGGTTTTGAGGGTTTGACTTAACAAACCCTAGGGGACGATTCAGTGGTGAAAGATTCTGCCTAGCTTGTCCCAAGCTTGGTCTTGGGGATGCAATACTCCCCCACACCATTATAGTTCAGATCTACTCAGTGCAGGAGGGTTCTACACCAGCTACAAGCACATGAAGAGAGAGAGGGCACACCATTGGGGGTTTCTAGCAAGGGGGTGCACCATCCATTGAGGGAAGTTCGTTCTAGGTGATTGGAAGGGCTTTTGGAGATTCTAGCACCTGGGTTTTCATTGCAGGGTCTTGGCCATTAGCTCTAGTGCATTCCAGAGGAGTTTTATGTACCATTTGATTTACTATATGCATTGGACGAATTGGAGGAGAGGAGCACACTTCAGAAAGCGATTTCAGCCATTTGATAGATCATATCTTCATCATTTCGCTTGGGACTTCACTAGGGAGGTAACCGGGCCTCGATGTATCATTCTAGTGGTTTTGTGGAGCATTTGGAGGCCTCAAGGAGGGAGACCGAATTATCTAGGGTTTTAGGCATCTAGGGGGTTACACCATTCCTTGGAGGGAGGCTAGATCCATGACTTTGAGAGGTATCTTGGAGATTTGAGCACCTGGGTTGTCCTTGCATTTTCCTGATCTACAGTTTGGCATATTCAATGGAGGGTTTGGTGGTCTTTGACAACATGGTTGAATTGTGAGGGTATCCAGTGTTCCAGCAGAGCGTGGCATCATCCAGGTTGGGGGTTTGGCACTTCATATGGCCCAGATCTATTCTTGCATTGGTCTTCATTGAGTATGCAGCCTTTGGAGGCTTGTAGTATTCTATTGGAGAATTTTGTAGCATCTCTTATTATGTTTATGGAGGCATATGTTGAGCATTCCAGATCGGCCTCACTCTTGTATCAGGTTCTTGCTCATTATATTAATAAAGGTTAGGTCTTGCTATTGCTTCCATATTTGGTGTATCTTGTAATTTCATTGATTGTATCTTCAAATCTATGTGTGATTATTGAACATAAACCCTAAGGCCGAAATCAAGAGGTCAACCTGCAAGTAAACACATACAAACAAGTAAATCAACAAAGTGTTTGACGAAATGTCACAACCAGAAACAGTTAAAAATTCATGTAAAACGTGATGTTCCTAGCATATTGGCTTGGGAACATTACAATTGTTGTGCATCAATGGTTCATGGTTGTTTTCTTTCTTCTTATGTACCTTCTTCCCTTTGTTCATAAGAGAAAAAGAGAAATTGCATTTTCAATTGTATTTCATTTCTTTTAGTAACAAAAAATACAAAAACAACTTGATGGTTAGTCATCCTTCATCTTGATCCCTTTCCTTTGAACTTTTCAAGAAAGGAGTCTTGCTTACTAGCACTCAAGTTTTTAGGCATTTTATTTTGTTTTTATAGTTGTTGATTTTGGTTAGAATAGCCTTCCATAAAAGAAAATAAACCTTGCTTGCAAAGTTTTTACGTTTTGTCTTACATCGCTTTCAAAAGAGTATTTTAGGTTGCATTGCAAAGAAGTTCAAAATCTTGCATACCAGAAAAAGTGTATTTTTTTCATTTTCAAAAGTATAAAAGAAAAGAGTTTGTTTTTATCTAAAGCGTTGTTAGCACTTCTAATTTTCAGTGAAAAAACCACATTTTTGCTTTGTGTTTTGTTGGCAGCCCTACATGTTTTCAATTCTTTAAAGCATCAAATATTAATCTATGTAGCTGCCTAACTGGGGTCGTACATTTTTCTATTCTTCATAAGCAATTTTTGAAATGACAAATGCAAGTTTTCGGTTATTCCTAGTGTTTTTGTTTTCATGCTTCTTTCATGACTGAAAGCATGAAAACGAAGCATGTAAACTTATGATTGTATTACCACTCTATTTAAAAGTTTATGGAAGGCAAATGGCTCCACAGTTTTTGTTAACAAAGTCTTTGCTCCTTGCTATGAAGTTCATTCTCTTTGTTTTGACTCCTCGAATATGAAGCATGCTTATGGATTGTTATTTGAATCAACAAAGGTCAATTCAATTTCAACATCGATATATTTTTGTGTGGTTCTTGATCATACATTCCCTTGTCACTATACTTTGGTTTATAAAATTTCCCTCTCCCAAACTTTAGAACCTAACCCACCTTGTTGTGCAATCATTTTTATTTTAATGCACCTAATCGTGGCCTGTACTATGTAGGAGGTGGCAGTCCAACTACAGTGAGCCCATCATTTCAAAGCTCAGTCTTGGGTTTTGCAACACTCCTCGCATTCATTTTAATCAATGCCTATCTTTTCATTGAGGTTTTTTTGTTCATACGCCATAGATTGTTGATGAGTTTCGGGTCTAGAGTTTAGTTTTGGTCCACTCTTAGAAACCCTCTATACTCACTATGTTTGCATGATTGCTTGTCGAATTTCCCATGGCCCTGGTTGTTAGGATTGAACCCAATGGCTCTCAGACCTTTCTCCTGTGCGATGATGCAAGGGAGGATCTCGAGGGTCAAGGTTGGCTTGTTTTCCTTGAGAGATTCGAGGGTTTTAACTTGCAAATCGCTCAGGAATTCGCCCTCTCATTTGATGGATGTCGAGCCAAGGTTGGGGACATTCAACTTGAAGTTACATAAGAGTTTTTAGGTCAGGCAACATGTCTTTCTGCGAGTGGGCATAAGTGGTTCAAAAATGCTAAGTTTGAGGAGGTTCCGTGGAGTCTTTTCTTTAGATCTCGAAAGATCAATTGTTGTGATAAAGCTATGTCATTCTCCCTATTAAAAACCCAATGGCATGGTTTGCTTGCAGTGTTGAAACAATTCGTGACGTGTGAAGGCCATTTTGGTTTCGTTTTTCTATATCACCTACGTTTGCTCATGAATTTCATTGGGTTTCCATTAAACATGCCTTATTACCTGTGGAGAAGCCTGTATAAAATGGAAAAAAGGTATAAGAAGCAACGTTTGGATTCAAGCATGTTCCACCACGGTTTGATTAAAATAATGCTTGTACATCAATTGAAGTTACAGAACGATGACTGGGACGCCTTCCTAACCCGAAATGGATTCGCTAACTCCAATACCGTAGAAGTTGACAAGCCCGTGATTGAGGAAACCATACTTTCTCCTGGAGTTTTCCCTTCATCTACATAGGCCTGTGTTACGACCACCCACAGTAAGCCTATACCCGACCCAAAGGTTGTTGAGTAGACCCATGAACAAGATGCACAACTTAACGCCTCTGCCAAAGACACAAACAGACCTATAGGCAAGCCATATAAAGGTGATATCGATTTAAGTTTTAAAAACAAAAGGGCAGGTAGGTTTATTTCAAGGAAGCTACAAAATAAATCAAACCCTCATGTGAGCTCGATCAAGATGATCAAGATCCATGAAAGCTCAGATTCCGAGATTGATAGGTTTTTGGCCGAAGAAGACCCTCCTTCCTTCCAAACAGATCTCGATCAATCTTACAATTTCGTGGATAATCTGCTGCCTTGTCTGAAGCATAGTGAAGGGTTTCCAGGAATTAAGTCTGGTAACAAATCTACATGCCACCTTGGGGACGTTCCGGTACACAACCGTGGATATTCTCAATCGACCATCACACAATCACGATGTGAAACTTGTATGTTCTGGATTGACAAGTATTACACCGATATACCCATTTTACAGTCACAGATCAAAGCCCTTATTGATCAGGTCGACCCCTTAACAAATGAAAATCATAAGCTCAAGTCTATTATTAAGGGACAAGGAAAATGCTTGAAAACAACAGGGAACATCATATTAAAAAATGTCAAGACCACAACAACGGTGATAAATTCTGAAATCATGTGAAACGATTTGATTTTACAGTTAAAGGTAACATTTCTTTTTATCTTAAAATAGTGTTATATTTTGTTCATTGAATAAATTAGATGTCATTACTAAAATAGACTAGCTACAGAATCAACAGATTCTGTAGCGAGTCTATTCTAATTCGAAATTTGGAAATTATTGGTTAAATGTATATCTAAATCTCTCTATTTTATCTTTTCTTTCAGGATATTTGGGAGTCTATGGTGACCAAGTGATTTGAAGCATTTTTTGGGGCTTGTTAGCCATATCTACGGTCCATTTTTGTATAAACAGGATTAAACTTTTTTTTAGCTTTTTAAAGATTTAGTGTGATTTGGGGTGGTTATATTCCCCCTCTATTTTTGTAATCAGTAGATGATCATAGAGATTCAATCGTATCTTATATGATAAGATAGTTAGCTTTTCTGAAACCTATATAAACTCGTATTTTTTTTAATCAAATCATCTTGGCCTGGGGCTGAAGTATGGACAATTGATGCACAGACTTGAATGAAACAGAGATACATATTACAACTTTAGCTTCTTGTGTATGATGTCTTAGTTTAAGTTCTATTTATCTTGACATAATAATAGGTGTTGATAGCTTTTGTCTTCATGCTTTATTATGAGTTGGGATAAATCATTTATAAATGTTGTCCATATGTGATGTTTCAGATATTATATAGGGTGATCATATATTCAACTCAAATTATGAGATTTGTCTTTAATTTTCTGTTGAACGTTTAAATGCAAAGTTCTTACAACAAGATTTAATTGCTTGTAAATCACAAGATCACTGCGACTATTTGTATCATACGTTCTGTTATTAAAACTCAGTTTCCAACATATTGTTTCGCATTTATTCGGAACAATCTTAAGGTTCATTGCAGGTTTACTTCTCGGACAAGGCGACTGGATATTCTTGATTATAAAGACATTGGATGCATTAATAGGTTAGTTCTTCTCTTTTGTTGTTAGTTTGTCTTCGAAACTCTAATATATGGTCTGGCTTTGACCGACCACATATTCCTGTTTCATTGTATCTTTTTCAGTTTAAACTTAGATTAATAAAGGAAAAAAGAAAAAAGTAGTTTATGTGCTTTCTTTATTTGCTTTTGTTAAAGCAACCATTTTCATATAGATTTTTGTGAGCTTAGATTAAAACTTGCAACTTGTATATCATGCACATAAATAAAATAGACAGATTTGTTTTGTAAATATTATCTACAATAGTTATATATATATATTAAGTGGTTATTTAATAGTTATTTCTTTTATTTATTTATTTGTTTCTTCTAGGAATTTTAGATTGGCCAACGGAGCCATTAAACCCGTCAGAACAAGTTACACCAAACGGCTTGGGTTATTTAGACAACCCCGGACCAAACTCGTTCTTCCAATTAATGGACAGTCATTTTCGCCCGTCAACATGTTCTTAAGGTGTTTTTCTTTGGGTCTGTCAAAACATCATCTAAGTTTCATCCATAACCCTTATGAGTAAGTAACTATCAATAAAATGAATGATAAATAAAACTTATTAAACATTTTTTGGTCTAATAGAATACACAAACAAGTGTAGGCTAGGGCCTTGGTGCAGGTTGGAGAGTAAATTTCTCCAAAGCCACAAAACAAACTTAGGAACCTTAGATAGGGAGTGTAAAATCCAGTTGTCGTATAGGTGTGGCCGGGAAAATCCTCTCACATAGAAGCTAAGCACGACGTCGTGCAAGAGAGAGCCAAGGAGATTCCCCTCCAAAGCTTAACCAAGCATAGTGGAGAGATTGTATATTGGGGGTTTTTCCTATAGTGATATTGACTCATTTGGTGTCAGTCCTCTACAAATTTTGAACCTGGTTAAAGTTTCTTGAAGTGATACTGGTCATCTTGGCATCATTCCTTTGGAGCATCTGACATAGATTGAAATTTTATGAAGTGACATTGGTCCTTTTATAGACGGTCCTCTGGAAAACCTTCGGGCTTTGTTACCCTGCCCATACATTCAATATCGATTGCCGACTGTCCCCCCGAACGCTGACTGCGAGTCGATAACCATAATGTCTCTTCTTAGGGATCTCAGAGGTGACTACAAGGGGTTTTCTGTGGTACTCGGGGTAGATTTCATATCACACCTTTTAGTACTTTTGGAGGGTGCCCCACGAAGCGTGGGTACTTGCAACAGATAAGGCTAGTTAGTGGAGGTTGGGATAGTTGCTTCTCGTTCTTTCCTTCATTGGTCCATCAGACTTAATAAACATGTGCTTCCATTCGGAAGGTCCCTTCCTTAATTCATCATTGTTACGGTTTCAGGACCTAATCCACCTGATCTAGGACATTGGCAAAGTAGTTTGTGTTTATTGTTACCTCTAGGACTTTTTTTTAAGTGGTGTGCTTGATGATTGTAGCTTGTTTTAAGAAGGCGTGTGGATAGTCACCTAGATTTGACAACTCAAAGTGGCTGACCAATTGCCCCATAGATCGAGGAGAATTCAAGGTCGTCCACTAGAAAAAGAAGTTAGAAATAATTCTCCCCTGCCTCTACTAAGGCGTTGTCTTGATCAATCCAGTGCTTTTATATTGACTGGTCTAGTCAAGATCTCAACTACAAAACCCTTAGAAGTTAACGCTTCAAAACCGAAGGTTGTAATCGTTGAAGATCTCAGAGCCAAAGAATACACTCTGACCTATAATCCTTCGCTAACTGAAAATTTCCCATCACCCTTGGTCCAAGTTTTTCCTCCTAGATCGAAATTTATTGATAGTAGCCCTATTCACTAGGCTTCTATGGATGACACTTCATAAGTTTCTGGTTCGGGAGTCCCTACAACTCCAACTTCGGTAATAGTCACCATCGGGATCCACTACAAGGAAAAGACCTTGTAGTGGAGGTTTTTAGTGTTACAAAATTTGTCAAAAAACCTCTGCGAAAACATTCGTTTTTGGTAGCAGATGTTTTTCCAGAGATTATAATGGAACTTCATTATAACTAAAAAAATATAGGCGGGCAGAGGTTTTAGCGAACATTTTTCAAGGTGGTGCGCTTCATGGTGTATATGCGTCGATGCATTCTCAAACATAAAGCATCAGTGCTTACATTTCACCGAAAGCACCAGGGCAGTCCTAAAATATTGGGGTACCGATGCATTTATAAATAATAACGCACCATGCTTTAATGCTAAGAAAATACTTGAAAATTAATAGTTAATGCTAAATTATTTATTTTTATGTACTTAATAGAAACATTCAATGTTTTCATACATTTGAAGCATGTTGTTGTTGAGATGGCTCTTCCTATAATTCAATTATGTCCATTTCTTTAACCATCTCCTTGAACATTTTTTTGGACATTCCTACTGGCATATTTCAGATATCAACTTGTTGATCCTTTGGGATTTTCATAATCTTTCTGAAACAAGTAACATGTAGACAATAAACTATTTTTGTATTGATATATGAAAAATAAATATAACAAAAACAATAATAATAAAATAATGCTTTGTAGTAATATATACATATTTTAGAATTAAAGCATTTTTAGGAATATTACTTTTTGAATGATTCTTTTTTGTTGTTGTATGTTTTTGCTATTGGAGGTCTGACAGGTCTCATTGACCATTGCTTTGGAAACGCTTCCTGTAGTTTAGATATAACTTGGTTCTTGGAATCATTAAATTGATTTCTATATTGTAAGTGGAAAGTACGTCTATACATTTGTTCCACTATATCCCTCATGGTTTTGTAAAAAAATTTCCCCCTTTCATTAACCTCCAACACCACTCTAGATGAGTTAAGGACCAATTCATCATCATTTACATATTCTATAATTTTTACTTTCTTAGGACGACATTTTGTTCCTTCGTTGTTGGTCCCTGTAGAAGATTAAACATATGTGAATTAATATATTGTTTGAAACATGTTATCTAATATTCTTAACTATATTATTAATGAAAATTCAAAAAAGAACTCATATTGAATAGTAATTTTTTATTCACTTGATTCATCCTTTTGCAATTTTTCCATCAAGATTTTACGTTCTTTTGCATTTAGATCACAAAGAATCTTATCGAGCTTCCTCATTTTGTGGTTCTGCATGACACACAGAGACCAATACATATAGTTCAAACATATTAACTTTGTATATAATTTACAAAGAACTTGTCTTTTTTGCTTTTCTAGATGTGCTATCATTGTGCTGATCAAAGTTTTTGTTACTTGAAATATTATCACACATTTTTTTTTATCAATATACAATCTGTACCATTCAATATAGAAGTTAGTAAATATATTTTTTGAATAAATCACATAATTTTTAGCTAAAAAAAAATAAAAACAAATTTGGTTTCTAGTGCGTTGTAATAATATGAATGCACAGGTGCATTTGATATAGGAAACACATTGACAAGAAAAAACATTTTTTTTTTAAATACTTTAAATTACAACGGTGCGATAAGTATTGATAACTGCATCGAGACTAGAGTAAAAAACAAAAAAAAATACCATGAACGAAAAAAATAACCGAAAAAAATTACACACCAATGATCGAAAAATTCAAAATTATTTTACAACATTTTCGGTGCTCTTTATCATTAAGCACACTAGTGCGTTGTAGTCAAATAGGCACACCGATAACCAAAAACCTATTTTTTTTAAACATCATAGAGCCGAGAGGGTTTGGATTTGATGCAATAAGTGGTCCCCTTGTATCACAGACCAAACACCTTATATATAGAAACACAAACCCATTAAATCTAAAATGCCTAAAATGAAAAGCCCTAATTGTGAAGTGATAGAGGGAGTTAAACCCTAAGGTGAAATTTTGCAGTCACATAAGCAAGAAGAAGCAAGGGTTCAAGGTAAGTACGATTTTTTTTTTTTTTTTTTTTTTCTGAATAATTTTGTTGCTCCAAAAGGGTTTCGAGTGAATCATCATACCCTTAAAATTTTGATCTTATGAATAATTCTGTTGTTCCAAAGTATTCTGCTGCTCCACAGTGCTCCCCGATATGTCTCTCTTTCAAATTTCTCCTCTGTAAATTTTGGCAAAATAATGAAATAGTGAATAAATTAATATTATTTAAAGGACTTTATGAAAATGGTTTTGAGTGAATCACCATACTCGTCAAATTTTGATCTTCTGAATAATTCTGTTGTCTCAAAGTATTCTGCTACTCCACAATGCTCCCCGGTATGTGTCTCTTGCAAATCTCTCTCCCTGTAAATTTTGGAAAAATAATGAAATAGTGAATAGCTTCATAATATTTAAAGAACTTTATGAAAATAAATTTTCTAAAAATAATTTCCTGCTCATTTTTCAGTTGTAAAAAAACAAAGTGGCGTTTTTTTATTATTATAAGTTTTTCGAAACACCAATGCATTTATTAATATAATGCATTGGTATGTTTGTTTCTAAAATGCACCGGTGCGTTAAATATTTTTGGAGCATTGATATCATACAATTCCTTTTATTCGAAATCTTGATCACCGGTGCAGTTAGTAATTACATGCCCCTGTGCTTTACATTGTTATATACACACCGATGCGTTTGGTTTAATTAAGCGCTCCATTATGCTTTAAAAGTTATCTGAATTTTTATTTGCACATAAAATAGTATATTCATCTTAAATTATCTTTTAGGATGCATCCACATGACTTGCAGTACTTCATAGTATACGTTTTTTGCTAAAAGTCGCATTATTCTTAAAAATTTATTGCTAATTTTGCTCAAATGCAGGGAGAAAAGCTTATATCGAATGGCCAATTTTTCAAATTCCAAGTCATTCCATATTGCTCAAAGTCCATTACGGAGTTCTCCCTTTCCATCTCTAGTAAGTTCAGATTTTATTTATATTTCGATTATCTAATTGATTTTTTTTTTTTATCCATGTCAATCTAAATAAAAATGTATCCAAATTTGTAGCATCCTGATTTAGAATCGATTTCAGATGCAAAAAATATTCCACCAGTTCAAAAACATTGAAATCTTTTATTAGGAGCAACATACCACAAGCAGTTGGTAGATGAAAATGGATAGCCGCTTTACCCTGTGAATTGTAACATGCCATCTTCTAGCTGCAATCTTGGGTCAATGATGGTAATAATTGTTTGGTATAATGTAATTTGAACAAACCAATTGCATTATGCTTACTAATACCATCGATGTACTAATGTTCAATATTTTTTAAATTAGGATTATGATGATGAGCGTCCTACCTATCATCTTCCATTACACCCCACTACAATGTCAAATCGAGAGAAAGATGCAATAAGAACACAACTGAGAGAGGAAGCATGCCAAGAATGGTTGAATCAACCACCATTTTGATGATGATTGCAACTATGTCAGACATTCTCCAGCTTACAAACCCGTGAGATGTGGATCATTGCCGCTATGTGAGTCTTTCTCCAGCTTACAAACCTGAGAGAAATCCCCTAAGAAGGGTACGTGGTTCCTACCCGAGACAAAGCTAGAACTTAGATATGATCTCATCCATTCAGAGAGTTGAGAATAACTCCAGATGATTATCCAGTGGGAAAGGCGATTTGTTGAGTTAGACGTGCCTGTGGCTGAGCACAAGGTGAACATGTGAAATCCCAAAGTGCTAGCTGCATCGTCATGTGAACATAAATGAAGATGATGTATTAGCCTCCTTTGAGCAGAAGAGTTGATGAGAAACTCCAGATGACTCTTCTGTGTGAGGCAGTGGGAAAGAAGATTTGTAGTGTGGACGAGCACAAGTGAACGTGTGAAGATCTGGTTCTTCTATGTAATGTAGTGAGCCAGAGATATGGAAATCCCTATGGATGTGCCCCTAGTGGATGAGCACTAGTGGGTGTATCAGATCCCTTGCTATATTGTTCAATAGTCAGACCTACCTATAACCCTAATTGTAATATAAAGGGTACAGGTCGGCCCCACCTTATTGTGACTTGTAATTATTGTAAAAGATAATTAATCTAGTTAATATTAATTATATTATAAGCTAGTGAGGTCGGCCCTATTGTGCCAATAAACACTTCTATTGACAGGTTCAGGTTAGTATAAGTAAAGGTAAATTTCCCATTGAGGAAATATATCTTTCAAGTAAGTTTGGAAATTTAAGCAAGTACACCTTCTTGGGAAAAGTGCACACCTCTCTTGGGCGCTAGTCTTCTAGGGTTTGAGCACCCTCTTGTGTGCTAGGTTTTATCTTGGTGTTGAAGGTATTTCTCTTGAGGAATAGAGAAAAGTATTTGGCTGGGTTTTCTTCCCTTGTTAAGAAGGGTTTCCCAGGATACTTCTTGTGTTCTTTTGCATGGTGCTTCTTCTTGTGATTTTGGTTGCTGCAACATTTATGGTTATGGTTAAATGCTAAAAATGGAATGAACTTCATGCTTGACCTTGACTATTGAAAAATAAACATGGTATCAGAGCATGGGTCTTGAAGAACCCATTACACAAGCTACAAGCTTTTACTAGTCATCCCTCCTCCTCTACAGAACCATACGACCCTCCTAGGGTTTCCAGAAAATCCATACGACCCTCTTCTTTTGAGTGTTTCAACACTTGGAACTTGGACGTTGGGCCTAAAATTACCATAGGAGTGTACGACCTCCTTTAGCACACATCCAACAAGCTTCAGATTTCATTTCCGATCATTTTGAATTTTTGGCCCTAGGGTTTCTAGGGTTTTGCTAATTTCTGTAGAAATTTCAGAATTAGGGTTTCTACAATTCCTTGAAGGAGCTCTTCAACTCACTAGTGTTCTTCTATCTTCCAAAGGCTTATTGTTGGCAGTCATAAGTCCAACTAAACATAAAAGTGCTATCCTAGCCTAGCCGTTAGGTTTACTAGCCAAGTTGACAAGGGTTTGTGAAGAATCCAAAAATGAGCAAAATCATAATGGGAGGAAAGCTTGATGATTCAAGCAAACTCAGTTCCAGGAAAACAAGACCTCAAAGAAATGAAGACATCAAAATATCAACACCCTCAGGTATGCACTTGTATGTATATTTTTTATATCATTGTCATGAGTGAAAATTGCAGGACAAAGGAACCTTTTGCTGAAGTCATGGATCCAGAGGAATCTTAGTGCATTTAGAGGAACGACACACTGGAAGTGAAGACTCCAGGTTTGATTGTTGTAATTGTCATTCCTCTAACCTATATTTCTAAAGTTTGTTGGAAGTAAGTGTTGTAGATGGGACAACAATCCTTAAATTGTTTTGATTCTAGAGATGTACTCATTATTCTCCTTTAGGAGATATTCTTGTTTTGGTTCCTCTTGTTTTCTTGTTCTAGACAGGTTAAGAACAAAGGAAGATGCTTATCCTTCAAAGGGAGTCACTTGACTTAGAGGGAGTCAAAACTATTTGAGAAAGAGGAAGATTAGAACCATCATTGAGACAACTAATGTAATAATGCATGATCAAAATCCTTCTAGGATTCCGTGGGCAGAAGCATGCATGACACAGTATATGTTCATAACAAGAGTCTTCACCAGACTTTGAAAAACATAACTCCCAAAGAAGTCTTCACCAGAATGAAGCCTGAGATTGAACACTTCAGTTTATTTGGGTGCCCATTATATTTTCATGTACCCAAAGAGAAGAAGTCCAAGCTAGATCCTTTAGAAAGAAAGGATACAATGAATCTTCAAAAACATCCCTGGTCAGAGACAAATTGAGGCAAGCAGAGACGTTGAAGAAGAGATAGTCTTTCAAAGTTCCAGAGAATCTCATATGGATATTAATAGTAATACAATACCTTCTCCCCCTTCAACAGTTCAGAGGGAGACATACATTAATCCAGTTGTTCTAGTTGATATGTTCATAGATATTGCAGTAGGGCATAAAAGGCCTACCTAGACTCGCTCTACAAGAGGCAGAGACACATACAAACCTCTCAAGGCACATCTCGAGAAAGCAAAAGATATTTTTGAGCTATCCTTCAGTCATGAGCCACTTCATTGATGTTGAGCCTCCTTGTATTAGAGAAACAACATGATAAAATGTATGGAAAGATGCCATAATAGAAGAATACCAACATATCTTAAAGAATGATGTATAAGATATTATTCAGGGACCAGAAAGGAAGTATGTGGTAACTTCCAAGTGGATCTATAAGATCAAGCATGCAACTGATGGAAGTGTCAAGAAATACAAAACAAGATATATAGCCAGAGGTTTCTCATAAACAGAGGGAGTTGTCTATGATGAGACACTTGATCCAGTAAACCCGATACACTTCCATCTGTACTACCATCTGCAATATTCTTATATCAGAGATATGATGCAGAGGAAAATCGTACACATGCAGTACCTTCCTACACATGAGCAGATTGTAAACATCTTCACCAACCTAACTTGGTGAATAATGCCTTTCTAGTTGAGAGGGAGTATTTATGACTTCAACCAAGACAAAATTCAGAGTACATATGTGTGAGACTTGGCATGATGAAGAATGCCTTCCTAGATGATAGGGAGTGTTGATGATTGCATCTATGTGAGACATTCTCCAGCTTACAAACCTATGAGATGTGGATCATTGCAGCCATGTGAGTCTTTATCCAACTTACAAACTTGAGAGAAAGCCCCTAAGAAGAGTACATGGTTCCTACCTGAGATAGAGCTGGAACATAGAGATGACCTCCTCCATTCAGAGAGTTGAGAAGAACTCCAGATGATTATCCACTGGGAAAGGTGATCTGTTGATTTAGACATGCCTATGGCTGAGCACAAGGTGAATGTGTGAAATCCCAAAGTGTTGGGTGCATCGTCATGTGAACATAAATGAAGATGATGTATTAGCCTCCTTTGAGCAACATAGTTGATGAGAAACTCCAGATGACTCTCCTGTGTGAGGCAGTGGGAAAGAAGTTCTATAGAGTGGATGAGCACATGTGAACGTGTGAAGATATGGTTCTTCTGTGTAATGCAGTGAGCTAGAGATATGGACATCCCTATAGATGTGCCCATAGTGGATGAGCACTAGTGGGTGTATCAGATCCCTTTCTATATTTTTCAAGAGTCAGACCTGCCTGTAACCCTAATTGTAATATAAAAGGTACAGGTCGGCCCCACCTTAATGTGACTGGTAATTAATGTGAAAGATAATTAATCTGGTTAATATTAATTATATTATAAGTTAGTGAGGTCAACCCTTTTGTGCCAATAAACACTTCTGCTGGCAAGTTCAGGTTAATATAAGTAAAGGTAAATTCCCCATTGAGGAAATATATCTTTCAAGTAAGTTTGGAAATTTTAGCAAGTACACCTTCTTGGGAAAAGTGCGCACCTCTCTTGGGCGCTAGTCTTCTAGGGTTTGAGCACCCTCTTCTGTGCTAGGTTTTGTCTTGGTGGTGAAGGTATTTCTCTTGAGGAATATAACAAATGATTTGGCTGGGTTTTCTTCCCTTGTTGAGAAGGGTTTCCTAGGATACTTCTTGTGTTCTTGTGCATGGTGCTTCTTCTTGTGATCTTGATCGTTGCAACATTTATGGTTATGGTTAAATGCTAAAAATGGAATGAACTTCATGCTTAACCTTGACTATTGAAAAATCAACACTATTCAATTCCCACTATGTCTAGATTCACCAATTAGGAATGACTATAACAATAATTGTGCTTCACAAGTTGGAAATGGAGTCAATCAAATAGATTTTGGTATGGATGATTATTTACGGGATACTACTTCCATGGAGACAATGTTCTTAGATGCATTCCAGCATGATGAGCTAGGGGATGATGCTCATATCACTTATACCTTTTTCGAAAGCCTGAAATATGCTTCCACCACCCCTCTCTTTGGACCTAGCCAGTCAAAGTCTACCTAGCTAGAGACAACAATGTTACTGTACAACTTGAAAGAAAATTTTGGCATGTCAAACACATGTTTCTCGACAATATTGAGGTAACTGACCATTAAGTCCCTTATATTTTGAGAAATCTTGTCACACAATCAACATTAAAAACGATTGATTTTATGAATGTTAAATGACATTGTACATTTTGATTTCCCACTAACTGCAAGTTATTCAAAGATAAAGTTCTTTCGACTGATAATGTCTTTCCCAGTAGCTACGAAAAGGTAAAGCAGTGTTGAAAATTTTGGGTGTTGAGTACATATCATATCATGCATGTCTAAATGATTGTAATCTATATAGAGGATAATATGCATACAAAGAGATATGTCTGAAATGTGGGCATGACATGTACGATAAATCAAATAAAAAGGGGAAATTGCATGGTCCTCCTCATAATATATTGAGGCACGTGCTTATATTACCAAGTATTCAAAAGCTATTTCGTTGCAAAGAATTAGCTATGTTGTAGGGATGGCATGCCTCGCACAGAAGTGAGTCAGGAGTTATGTGAATCCCAACATATTAAATAGCCATGAAGCATATAGGGGATACATGGCCTGAAAAATTCAAGGATGAAGTACGAAGTCTACGACTCAGATAGCCATGGATGGCGTCAACCCATATTCCCTCTAAAACACCAACTATTTTGTTTGGCCTGTAGTAGTGATCAATAAAAATATCCCCCCATGGTTGTTCATGAAGAATGAACATCTTATGTTGGATATTATAGTCCGTGGTAGAAGACAAGTGAAAAATACGGATATCTACCTACAACCATTGGTAGATGAATTGAAGGAATTATGGGAAGGGATACATGTATACGATGTATCAAGATCCATCACAAAAAAGAGGAGTTTTACATTGTAGGCATATGTGCTTACACCACACATGATTACCCAAGCTTAGGAGTTTGCTATGGTAAATCACATGTTTATTGATTTGTTTATATATGTAACAATATTTTTTTGCATATTTAATTCGCTGCAATTGTTCTGATCTTCAACGCTAATGTGCTCTGTATACACTAATAATTTTGCAGGTCTTGTAATAAAAGGGTATCATGGATGTAAATGTTGTGGACCTTCTCTGAAGGATAGGTGGTCTAACCACCTACGCAAGACAATGTATGAATTCTCTAGGGTACTCCTCCCAGAACAACACCCTTACAGAAGAGAAACATCTACTTTCAATGGTAAACCAGAGAGAACCCAAAGGCCTGCAATAATGACACCAACAGAATGGCTTAGAGCATACGAGAGAGAGAAGGAGAAGGAGATTACATAAATGTTTGGTTCAAATGGGGAGCTTATGTTCGACGATCCAAAATTCTTTGTCACCTATGTTGAGAAATTTCCCATTGGGATGAAAAGGAAATCTATCTTTTATGAGCTCCCATATTGGGAGCATCTTAAGATTGCCCACTTACTAGATCTCATGCATATATTTAAAAATGTTTCATCTTCTTTATGGAGGCACATATCATAAAAATAAAGTGAAACATTGGTTGTTAGGAGAGATCTTGTTTCTTCAAAAACTAAAAAGAAACATTGGCCAAGACAAGAAAGTAGAGGAGAGGCTGATCCCTCTTGGTATTTCAAAGAAGGTGATGTCCCATGGATTTTTAATAAAGATGATCTTTCTTTGGAAAAGGAAGCTATATTGGGTGTGAAGGATCCTTCTTTAAATGAGTCTTCACTACAACATAACTTCACTGTGAAATACCACTTTTCGGGGTTGAAATCACATGACCATTTGAACCTTCTAAGAGTATGTATGTCAAAAACATGATTTTATTATTTGTTTTAATTTTTATGCCATGAAATAAAATATAATTAATTTTGTATGTGTTTACTTTGTAGTGTCATTATCCTCTGCTCGCGTGTGAGTGTGCGAACCATGACTTCCCCCAGGACCTACGATGTGCCATATCTAAATTATCTACATTTGTACATTGGATCACATCAAAGGAGATTCATATGGCTAGCATGCCACGATGGCGTCAAGAGATAGTTGAGATTGTTTGTATGTTTGAGAAGGAAATACCGACGAGTTTCAAGGACTTGCAGGTTCATCTTCTAATTCACCTAGTAGATGAGGTTGAATTAGTCGGAGTGGTCTCCTATCATTGGATGTTCTTCTTAGAGAGGTACATGAAGAAATTGAAAGGATTTGTTCAAGAAAGGGAAAAACCCGAGGGGTCTATGGTATAGGGGTACATATCATATGAGTTTTTCTATTATGCCAGTGAGTACATCAAGAAGATCAACAACACACTAGGTGTAGTGATTTGGGATGGCGAAATGGATGAAGACAAAAGAGAAGGGGAGCTTCTCCAAACAAATGGAAAAAGGCGCTTGATAAAGAGTAAGTGACTTGTCGTTTGTCAAATTTCTACACAGTACCTTTTCACACTGAACTTCATAATGTATAATTTTATCTCATACGTACTATATGTCGGTTTGATTTCATGAATATATACATCAACGAATTCAAAAATTGATGCCATCAATAAATTCATTCTTTACAATTAGGAGGCAACACAATTGTGGGTCACATTTTACAAATAGAAGAGGGGGAAATGGGACAGTGGCATGAAAGAATTCAGATGGATGAATGGGAGGGCATATCTTCTGGAGAATACTTTTGAAGAGTTTGTATCATTTCGTCTTGTGCTTTGTTATTATTGACGACATGAGTAATATCTTGCACATGGTCCTCGGTTATTGGCACATTGAGGAGACGGCCTATTGTTCCATTTTTCAAAGGCAATTCCAAGAATGTGAGGTCCATCTCAAGGGTGCCACCTAACATTGCAACAAACTTCCTAGATAACAACTTCCCCCACACATCTGGGACATCAACTACCACGATGTCAATGTGGACCATCTTCTCTGGGTAATCCTTCAAGCAAACTTCAACATTCCCAACCACCTCGTGTGTGGGTATGGCTTTAGATTCGAAGTCACATACATTTCTATAAGTCCATGTGACCTTCAAACCCACTTGTCGCATGACATTGAGTGACATTACGTTGGCACCAACACTTGTATCTAACATGCAATTGTTGAGGTTCTTGCTATTCATTGCCAATGTCATGAAGAAAGGAGGGTTCTCACCATATTGGACCCTGAAGTGATAAGCTTGCAACATGATAGGGGGGTCCATGGGTTCATCTGATCCCGAAAAGAAAGTGTCAAAGCGTTCCTTGATGGATGGGATCTTGATTGCTTCTCTCAGGGGGGCGTTTACATGCAATTTTGATAATGCCCCTTCAAAGTCAAACTTCAGGTCAACCTTACCAGCCTTGGATGTCTTGGGAAGAAGTATTTCCAGGGGTGGAGGCTTTGCTTGATCAACAACAGGTTGTTTCAAATTCTTTCTTCTGTACACCTGAAATTCTTGTTTCTTTAGCTTCTCTCGTGATTCTTGGTCCAAGTTGTTTATTACCGCCATCCTTGCTAATCTAGCTGCTTCTTTCACGACTACCTGATGTTCCGCATCGGTGATATTTATTTGAGGAAGCTCCATGAAACAATCCATGTTGTTGACTTGTTGATGGCTCATCATTGTGAACTATCTTTGGTTTAATGTCTATTATCCCCCTTGGGTTAGTAAAAGGCTCGATCTTGGATGAAAGGATGTTTCCCTCTATTTTAGTAGCGACCTCTTGGGCTTCTTGAATGGACTGGGGGTTTTTATCTCTAAGAAGATACCCTAGTTGGCCATTGAAAGATCTGGTGTAAACATGGATGAGGTAGTCATCTTTCGGATGATGGGTTGTGGGAATTCTTTGCAATAAAGTCTCGAATCTGGTGTGGAACTCTCGAATGGATTCATTTTAATATTCGGCAAGGTTATTCATTCGGGTGAGGAGCATATTGGGGTCTTCTTTGACAGTCCATCCTTTGAGAAAGGCCTCTTCAAGTCTATCCATGGTTTTGATGCTTCCATCGGGAAGGCTTAGGTACCAACGCCTTGAGGCATCATAAAGAGTAGTGGAGAACAACTTCATGACCAAATCTTCAACATCGTCACCAATGGGATGAAGCTGGAAAAATGCCCAAAAGTTGCTCATGTGCTCTTCGACACTGATTGCATCAGTACCGGTGAATTTAGGCAACCACTTCTCATACTTAGGTGGCATTTGCCTAGGGTAGCCTGGTATGGATGGCATGTCTAACGGTTTAAAAAGAGTATACGACCATTGTCTTTGATTGTTGGATGGGTTTGTTGTAGTGGTCTCAGAGCTAGACATGATTCTTAAAGGAAGGCTTTTCTCGAAGAGTGATTTGACAAGATGAGAGCTCCCGAGAGGCTTCCTTCTGTAAGACAAAGGAGGATTACTGAACCTCTTTTTGGTTTGTGGAGTCGCCAGATAGTTTTCTTGAAACTATCAAAGAAATAGGGAAAACACCCTAGTGGAGTCACCAGGTAAGCTTGTAAGTAAAGGTCTCCGAGGCAAGGCTTACTGGAAATATTTGTTGTTTTAGGAGAATTGACTCAGTGTTCCCTGACAACGACGCAAAAATGTTATTTCACAGTTTGTAGACATAAGAAAGGCTAAAGAATAGTAGCTCAAACTGGCGAAACATGAACCTTCCCCACCCAATGTCACCGCAATGGGGAGGTTCTTTCTATTTAGGGAGGCTAGGCCCAGGGGAGACGTCCCCGGTAACCTGGGGTTTTGAAAGGGCAAAGGATAACAGTACAAAGACAAAATTCCCCTTCACAGATTACCATCAATCAGATAGTCCCAGCTAAACAACCAATAATAGAGTATAAGAAAAGAAGAGCACCTGCTTGAGACAACACAACAAGGAAACTAATACGAGCTTTCTTGGTTAATACCTCATATAAATCAGTGACTATCTTACATTCAATATGAGCAATTTGAAAGTAAATGTTGGTGAAGTTAATGTTTACAAAGTAGCAATAGCAGTAATGTCACTTCACCAATAAATACTAGAATGATACAACACTTAATATGAAAAATCACTTCTTAACTCAATTAATGCCTTCAACTACCATTCAATTGCTCACACAATGAAACTTTGCTGCAATAAAGATGAAATAATCAAAGATGACGTCAACAACTTAGGGTTAGTACGTTAAGGTTAGTGTAGTTAGGGCTTCAATTCAAAAGAGTTTGAGAGTGTTTGGATCAAGGTCTTACTTCTACGTTGAGGATGGAGATTAGTGCCTTAGGGTTAAATGGAGTCAATAGAGTGAAGGACGCACAGGTTGAAGGAGACGATATTTTAAAAGGACTGGAGGGAAAAGTTTTCAAGGTGCTGCTAAAGCAGGGCCTCAAAGACAGAACCCTAGGGGAGAGAGGCTCATTCTGGTGTTGCAAAAGCAAGGCCTCGTGCTCTCTCCTCCTTCTCGGCAAACGGCTAGCTCAGATGAAGCACAAAAAAAAGACACGAGAGCTTAAAGAAGGAGAGTGTTGTTGCGGCAAGGCTCTTTCTTCAAACCCTAAGGGAAAAATGGCCCTAGGTGTAGATAACCTAGGCCTAGTGTAAGTTTTAAACCTGTGAAGTAAAGCAATGCATATAGATTCTTAAGCAATACATAAATTAATCAATGGCTCATACACAGAGTACACAGAGATTTTATACAGAAAACCCTCAACCGAGAAAACCTTTCTTATTTTTATTATATCAAATTTCACCATTCGCCATACAATATATACAATGTATTTAGGTATTTCGTAGATACCAAAACCCTAATCCCTTAATCAGAGATTAATTTACAAATCCGCTAAAATGAGCAAAATCCGCTAAAAATAGCAAAAACCGCCCCCAAAAAAATTTCAATGTTGCGCGTAACCAGGGGGGGGCATACCTGCCCCCTCCTAGGACCCCCCTATGAAGGCGCTCGACGCACAAAGCAGAGCTCTAGGTGAAGGGATCGTCAGATGCAGTTGTCGTATTTGACGCACCCACACACATGCAAAGAATATAACACATACCCAACACCTAGGACATCTCCCTCTCCTGGATTCTAAAGGTACGACTAGCATAGGGGAAAGAGAAGAAAGAAGTGTAGCTATGGCTAGGATCTCTTCTTCTCTTTCAATGGCTAAAGGTTTCTCTATCAAGGGACATGAGACAACGACCTACTTGTGTGTTTGTCCCCTAGGGTTTTGTTTCAACAAATTTATAAGCAGTATGCAAGAAATTTGAACTACAACCATTCAATAAGAAGTTTTGTAGAAAAAAACACTTACAATTCATGAAGAAATAACCATGCAAACCCTAGTTGTAACACCTTCCTTTAAGAGAAACACTATAAATGCCAAAAAATCTCTTCCTTCAACAAGTGCACATCACTAGTTCAGCCAAAAACCTCAATAGGGCGCTAAAAATCAGACCTCACTATGAGTGAGTTGTAATTGATGATAAAAATGAGAGTCAAAACCCTCAATATATAGTGTATTAATAACCTAATTTTACTTTTTAGGTCATAAAAAGGTTGACAAGGCCACAATGTCAAAATCATACTGTTTTTATATTAAATGCTAAGTAAAAATCCCTAATCAAGTAAAAATGAGAGTAAAATCCCCTTCAAGGGAGGCACTAGCCCTTTCTATAGAAAATGAGAAACCAAGGAGCAAAACGTTAGCCCCCCAGGCGCTTCTCCAACATGCCACATGTGCCATTGCTGCCCAGTCTGCCTCCAAAAGCATCCATGAAGCTAGATGACATCATCATGAAGATGGAGACGTCCTAAGCCTTCCAAGGCTGACATTCCACTGAAAAGGGGTCATTCCCCCCAGGTCTAGTCCTACCAGAGTGCCTCTGATGGAACGTACTCTTCCTCTCTGGTGTAAAAATCCCTGATCCATCTCCATCCTGTCTCTACCCCTTGATGGGGTCTCAGCATCCATATGGTGGGCTCTTCAGACCCATGGAGGTCCGAACTGGTCATCTTCCCATGTGTACCGGTCCAAATGGTACCTGTCTGTCGGGCATGGTCCTGCACATCAAAAGATATGCCCTCCATGGGCTCATCAGTCACTGGGATCATAAAAATGTTAATCACATCTCATCATAAATATTATTAAACATATGCATAAAAACCCTAATACATCAATATTATTAAACATATTTTGGGAGGCTAGGCCCAGGGGAGAGGTCCCCGATAACCTGGGGTTTTGAAAGGGCAAAGGCTAATAGTACAAAGACAAATTTCCCCTTCACAGATTACCACTGATCAGATAGTCCCAGCTAAACAACCAATAATAGAGTATAAGAAAAGAAGAGCACCTGCTCGAGACAACACAACAAAGAAACTAATATGTGCAATCTTGGTTAATACCTCATATAAATCAGTGACTATCTTACATTAAATATGAGCAATTTGAAAGTAAATGCTGACGAAGTCAATGTTTACAAAGTAGTAATAGTAGTAATGTCACTTCACCAATAAATACTAGAACGATACAACATTTAATATGACAAATCACTTCTTAACTCAATTTATGCCTTCAACTACCATTCAATTGCTCACAAGATGAAACGTTGTTGTAATAAAGATGAAATATTGAAAGATGAAGTCAACAACTTAGGGTTAGTAGGTTAGGGTTAGTGTAGTTAGGGATTCAATTCAAAAGATTTTGAGAGTGTTTGGATCAAGGTCTTACTTCTACGTTGAGGCTGGAGATCAGTGCCTTAGGGTTAAATGGAGTCAAAAGAGTGAAGGACGCACAGGTTGAAGGAGACGAGATTTTAAAAGGTCTGGAGGGAAAAAGTTTTCAAGGTGCTGCTAAAGCAGGGCCTCAAAGATAGAACCCTAGGGGAGAGAGGCTCATTCTGGTGTTGCAAATGCAAGGCCTCGTGCTCTCTCCTCCTTCCTGGCAAATGGCTAGATCAGATGAAGCACAAAAACAAGACGAGAGAGCTTAAAGAGGGAGAGTGTTGTTGCGGCAAGGCTCTTTCTTCAAACCTTAAGGGAAAAATGGCCCTAGGTGTAGATAACCTATGCCTAGGAAATCTCCCTCTCTTGGATTCTAAAGGTAGGGCTAGCACAGGGGAAAGAGAAGCAAGGAGTGTAGCTATGGCTAGGCTCTCTTCTTCTCTTTCAATGGCTAAAGGTTTCTTTATCAGGGGACTTGAGACAACGACCTACTTGTGTGTTTGTCCCCTAGGGTTTTGATTCAACAAATTTATAAGAAATACGCAAGAAATTTGAACTACAACCATTCAATAAGAAGTTTTGCAGAAAAAAACACTTACAATTCATGAAGAAATAACCATGCAAACCCTAGTTGTAACACCTTCCTTCAAGAGAAACACCATAAATGCCAAAAAATCTCTTCCTTCAACAAGTGTGCATCACTAGTTCATCCAAAAACCTCAATAGGGTTCTAAAAATCAGACCTCACTATGAGTGAGTTGTAATTGATGATAAAAATGAGAGTCAAAACCCTCAATATATAGTGTATTAATGACCTAATTTTACTTTTTAGGTCATAAAAAGGCCGACAAGGCCATAGTGTCAAAATCATACTGTTTTTACATTAAATGCTAAGTAAAAAGCCCTAATCAAGTAAAAATGAGAGTAAAATCCCCTTCAAGGGAGGCGCTAGCGCTTTCTAGGGCAAATGAGACACCAAGGAGCAAAACGTTAGCCCCCAGGGGCTTCTCCAACATGCCACATGTGCCACTGCTGCCCAGTCTGCCTCCAAAAGCATCCATGAAGCTGGATGACATCAAGGTGAAGATGGAGACGTCCATAGCCTTCCAAGGCTAGCATTCCACTGAAAAGTGGTCATTCCCCCCAGGTATAGTCCTGCCGCAGTGCCTTTGATGGAACGTCCTCTTCCTCTTTGGTGCAAAAAGCCCTGATCCATCTCCATCATGTCTCTACCCCCTGATGGGGTCTCAACATCCATCTGGTGGGCTCTTCAACCCCATGGAGGTCCGAACTGGTCATCTCCCCATGTGTACTGGTCCAAATGGTACCTGTCCATCGAGCATGGTCCTGCACATCAAAAGCTACGCCCTCCATGGGCTCATCAGTCACCGGGATCATAATAATGTTAATCACATCTCATCATCAATATTATTAAACATATGAATAAAAACCCTAATACATCAGCCAATAGCTCAAAGACATTACAAAAACCTGCAATACAAGATTGGAGAAAAAGATAAGACGTCCTATTGGGTTAGTTTCCACACGAAAAGGAAAGTTCCCAAGAAGATTTCATCCAAGCCATGTAAGTGAGGTGATTTGGCTAGGGGATGTCAAGACATGGGGTGCCAGTGAGGGCCAAGGATGCATAATGTTATCTGTGGGTGCCTTTGTAGAAGGCGAGTTGTACCTGTCATGGATGCATTTTTTCCAAGCCCGTTCTTTCCTTTATTCTTTTCTTGCTTTATTTTTTTGTTTGCTTTTTCTTTTTATTCAAGGGCTAACCAGAGGACACTGCCTTCGCATGGTGACCAAAGATGACAATGTTACCCACAAGTACTTTCACAGAGATGAGAAGGTTGGCTCGTGATGAGACCCCCTTTCCCTTGGCCATGAAACCAAAGGTCACTGCCCTGGTGTGGTAACCAGATGGTGGCAATGTCATACTGTTAGGTACCCATGAGCCTAATAGGCTGGCTCGTGATGAGACCCCGTATCCTCTGACTAGTTTTTTGTTTGTTATTTTTCTGGTTCCCTCTTGTTTCTTGCTGAGAGGCATTTTATTGCCTTCTCGGGGATCCCTGGGCGAAGCATCTCGAGGTTTCATTTCTAGGCTTTTTTCTTTTACCAACTACTTTTACCTTCTGGGCCTTTAGCCCCTTCTTCCCACAAGATAAGGTGCAATCCTTCAAACAGGTCAACCCAATGCCCGGATAAGGGGAATGGGATAAATGAGCAGGAGATAAGATGAAACAATAGTGCTATGATGGGAGTGGACGATGGATTTTTCAGAAATTCCCCCAGTGGAAAACCAAGACCTATGGGCACAGGCTTGTTAGGGCACCCTGTCAATCTCCCCAAGTATGGTCAAGTGGGATAATGTAAGATCCAAGCAGTTGTTAGAGATAAAAGGAATCAAATGGATATATTTAAAAGTTTCAATGATCAAAAGTGACACATACCATGACACCTAGACCAATTACCTCATGGAGCAAGAACCTCTTCCGATACAAGACCAAGCTGATGGTGATGGACGCTGCTGCTGCTGATAAGACAAATCTGATGGAAGAAGAAAATGACAGTCCCTCCAGGGCCACACTCAGGTCAATCCTGCTCTCGGTACTCCATGTCTAGGACCTGTGGGCCTTGAGACATGATCTCCTAGTTATCCCAAAAAAATGGGGATAACATCTGGCTCCAACTCGGGGACATGTGCTCACGATAGAGCGCATGAGAACCTCAACATCTCTAGCATAACATACAGACTTGGTTAATCTCGATAGGGGCATCAGTAACAAAAATGGGGCGGTAATGCCACCCAAGCATATATAGATATATATATGAACTGAAAAGAAAACAATCAATAATGCAATTGCGAAAGCAAACTGACATGAAATGAAAATGGTATAATACACGAATACAAATTGCCTACTTACCTGCACTTAACTGTGAAGTCAGGTCCCCCCACCTTGGTGGGGTTTGAGGAGGTGCCCGCTGACAGGTAATGGGCACCTTCTTCCCTCTAAAGTGGATAGATAATATGAGTCGTTAACTGATTCCATTCCAACTTTGAAGGGTCCAAGCCATGACTGAGTGCTTCCTTTTACATTAGTTGGCTCTCCTTTCTGGGTATCCCACATCCATACCATGTCTCCCTCCTTGTACTTTCTGACTTTGTATTTGGTCGTTCCTTGGACAACCCTAGTGTATTGTGATGAGGGAGGAGGGTGGGCTTTTGCTGTAAACACTTCTTGTTGAGATGGGTGAATTTTTACATCATCTTCATGTTTCTTTAATATCTTCACTGTCCCAATCTCTTTGTTCTTGAATTCATCTAGGAGTTGTTGGTATTCTTCTTTCTTGGGCCATTTGATCTGATCAAAATCCTCTTCTGTTGCAAAGGGCATATCTTCTGGAGAATACTTTTGAAGAGTTTGTATCATTTCGACTTTTTCTTTGTTATTCTTGACGGGGTGAGTAATATCTTACACATGGTCCCCGGTTATTGGCACATTAAGGAGACAACCTATTGTTCCATTTTTCAAAGGCAATTGCAAGAATGTGAGGTCCATCTCAAGGGTTCCACCTAACATTGCAACAAACTTCCTAGATAACAACATCCCCCACACATCTGGGACATCAACTACCATGATGTCAATGTGGACCATCTTCTCTGGGTACTCCTTCAGGCAAACTTCAACATTCTCAACCACCTCGTGTGTGGGTATGGCTTTAGATTCGAAGCCAGATACATTTCTATGAGGTCATTTGACCTTCAAACCCACTTGATGCATGACTTTAAGTGAAATCATGTTGGCACCATCACCTGTATCTAACATGCAATTGTTGAGGTTCTTTCCGTTCATTGCCAACGTCATGAAGAAAGGAGGGTTTTCACCATATTGGACCCTGAAGTGATCAGCTTGCAACATAATAGGGGGGTCCGTGTGTTCATCTGATCCTAAAAAGAAAGTGTGAAAGTGTTCCTTGATGGATGGGATCTTGATTACTTCTCTCAGGGGGACGTTTACATGCATTTTTGATATTTCCCCTTCGAAATCAAAGTTCAGGTCAACCCTACGGCCAGCCTTGGATGTCTTGGGAGGAAGTATTTCAAGGGGTGGAGGCTTTGCTTGATCAACAATAGGTTGTTTCAAATTATTTCTTCTGTACACTTGAAATTCTTGTTTCTTTAGCTTCTCTCGTGATTCCTGGTCCAGGTTGTTTATTACTGCCATCCTTGCTGATCTGGCTGCTTCTTTCACGACTACCTGATGTTCTGCATCTGTGATACTTATTTGAGGAAGCTCCATGAAACAATCCATGTTGTTGACTTGTTGATGGCCACCATTGTAAGGACAATAATGCTCCCAATGTACTTCGCTGCATTCTAGGCACTGAGGATTTTCATCAACAACGTTTGCAGGGGCCAAGGTATTTGGCACTTCATGCTCATTTTTTGGTTTATAAAATTTGCCTCCCTTCTGGAATTGCCCTTTGTACGGGACCCTGGGTGCATGGGTCTCAAATCTTTCCAATTTGACAATCCTGCTCATCATTTCCTTTGGATTATTTATGATACCATCCATAGGGGCTTGTAGCTTGGCGATACTGGTACATAGATCTGAAGTAGGCTCAACATTGTGAACTATCTTTGGTTTAGTGTCTATTCTCCCCCTTGGGTTAGAAAAAGGCTCGATCTTGGATGAAAGGAGGTTTCCCTCTATTTTAGTAGCGACCTCTTGGGCTTCTTGAATGGACTGGGGGTTTTTATCTCTAAGAAGATACCCTAGTTGGCCATTGAAAGATCTGGTGTAAACATGGATGAGGTAGTCATCTTTCAGATGATGGCTTGTGGGAATTCTTTGCAGTAAAGTCTCGAATTTGGTGTAAAACTCCCAAATGGATTCATTTTAATATTCGGCAAGGTTATTCAGTCGGGTGAGGAGCATATTGGGGTCTTCTTTGACAGTCCATCTTTTGAGAAAGGCCTCTTAAAGTCTATCCATGGTTTTGATGCTTCCATCGGGAAGGCTTAGGTACCAATGCCTTGAGCCATCATAAAGAGTAGCAGAGAACAACTTCATGACCAAATCTTAAACATCGTCACCAATGGGATGAAGCTGGAAAAATGCCCAAAAGTTGCTCATGTGCTCTTTGACATTGATTGCATCAATACCGGTGAATTTAGGCAACCACTTCTCATACTTGGGTGGAATTTGCCTAGGGTATCCTGGTATGGATGACATGTCTAATGGTTTAAAAAGAGCAGACGACCATTGTCTTTGATTGCTGGATGGGTTCATTGTAGCGGTCTGAGAGCTAGACATGATTCTTAAAGGAAGGCTTTTCCCGAAGAGTGATTTGACAACATGAGAGATCATGGGAGGATTCCTTCTGTAAGACAAAGGAGGATTACTGAACCTCTTTTTGGTTTGTGGAGTCGCCAAATAGTTTTCTTGAAACTATCAAAGAAATAGGGAAAACACCCTTGTGGAGTCACCAGGTAAGCTTGTAAGTAAAGGTCTCTAAGGCAAGGCTTACCGAAAAGATTTGTCATTTCAGGAGAATTGACTCAGTGTTCCCCGACAACGACGCCAAAATGTCATCGCACAGTTTGTAGACACAAGAAAGGCTAAAGAATAGTAGGTCAAACTGGCGAAACAAGAACCTTCCCCACCCAATGTCACCACAATGGGGAGGTTCTTTCTATTTAGGGAGGCTAGGCCCAGGGGAGACGTCCCCGGTAACTTGGGGTTTTGAAAGGGAAAAGGATGACAGTATAAAGACAAATTTCCCCTTCACAGATTACCGTCGATCAGATAGTCCCGGCTAAACAACCAATAATAGAGTATAAGAAAAGGAGAGCACCTGCTTGAGACAACATAACAAGGAAACTAATACGTGCAATCTTGGTTAATACCTCATATAAATCAGTGACTATCTTACATTCAATATGAGCAATTTGAAAGTAAATGTTGACGAAGCCAATGTTTACAAAGTAGCAATAGCAGTAATGTCACTTCACCAATAAATACTAGAATGATACAACATTTAATATGAAAAATCACTTCTTAACTCAATTAATGCCTTCAACTACCATTCAATTGCTCACAAGATGAAACATTGCTGCAATAAAGATGAAATATTCAAAGATGATGTCAACAAATTAGGGTTAGTAGGTTAGGGTTAGTGTAGTTAGGGCTTCAATTCAAAAGAGTTTGAGAGTGTTTGGATCAAGGTCTTACTTCAACGTTGAGGCTGGAGATCAGTGCCTTAGGGTTAAATGGAGTCAAAAGAGTGAAGGACGCACAGGTTGAAGGAGACGAGATTTTAAAAGGAATGGAGGGAAAAGTTTTCAAGGTGCTTCTAAAGTAGGGCCTCAAAGATAGAACCCTAGGGGAGAGAGGCTCATTATGGTGTTGCAAAAGCAAGGCCTCGTGCTCTCTCCTCCTTTTTGGCAAACGAATAGCTCAGATGAAGCACAAAAACAAGACGAGAGAGCTTAAAGAGGGAGAGTGTTGCTGCAACAATGCTCTTTCTTCAAACCCTAAGGGAAAAACAACCCTAGGTGTAGATAACCTAGGCTTAGGACATCTCCCTCTCTTGGATTCTAAAGGTACAACTATCACAGGGAAAGGAGAAGCAAGGAGTGTAGCTATGGCTAGGCTCTCTTCTTCTCTTTCCCTTGGCCATGCAACCAAAGGTCACTGCCCTGGTGTGGTAACCAGATGGTGGAAATTTCATACTGTTAGGTACCCATGAACCTAATAGGCTGGCTTGTGATGAGACCCCCTATCTTCTGACTAGGCCTTGTTTGTTATTTTCCGGGTCCCTCTTGTTTCTTGCTGAGATGCATTTTATTGCCTTCTCGGGGATCCCACGGGGAAGCATCTCAAGGTTTCATTTCTAGGATTTTGTCTTTTACCAGCTGCTTTTACCTTCTGGGCCTTTAGCTCCTTCTTCCCATGAGATAAGGTGCAATGCTTCAAACAAGTCAACCCAATGCCGGGACAAGGGGAATGGGATAAATGAGCGGGAGATAAGATGAAACAGTGGTGCTATGATTGGAGCAAACGATGGCTTTTCAGAAATTCCCCCAGTGGCAAACCAAGACCTATGGGCATAGGCTTGTTAGGGCACCCTGTCAATCTCCCCAAGCATGGTCAAGTGGGATAATGTAAGATCCAAGCAGTTGTTAGAGATAAAAGGAATCAGATGCATATATTTAAAAGTTTCAATGATCAAAAGTGACACATACCATGATACCTGGACCAATTACCTCATGGAGCAAGAACCTCTTCCGATACAAGACCAAGCCGATGGTGATGGGCCCTGCTACTGCTGACAAGAAAAATTTGATGGAAGAAGAAAAGGATAGGCCCTCCAGGGCCATGCTCAGGTCAATCCTTTTCTCGGTACTCCATGTCTAGGACCTGTGGGCCTCAGGACATGATCTCCTAGTTATCCCTAAAAAAAGGGGATAAAAATGTCGATGATGGACACATGACACAAGATTGTGGAATGGAAGTCGAGTTCGACCAATCTAGTCATGCTGGCGACCACGATCAAAACCTAATATGAAGGAAGTTAGGCTACGTTAGAAAGATACAATAGATCATTCGAGTGGACTTCACTTCTTTCCAATGTGTTATTTTTTGGTGCAAGTGGTAGGACACCTTTGATCGAAATATTGTAAAGGAAGATCACGATAGTAGGATGATATGTATCAACTCTAGAAAGATGTGGGATGAAGCTAAGGAGCCTTGTGTTTTCCCAAAACATTGCAACCAAGTTTTTTTTAACCTAGATGTGTAGGATATGGATTGGTTTTTTGTATTAATATATGACCTTAGATCAAAACATATTTCTGAGAAAAACAATGTTATCATTCAAAGTGAGGAAGATAATCAAGGTGATGAAAACAGAGAGTGATATGTACATGCTTTATTTCATCATTTATATTGTCGTTGTATCTTTTTGTTATCTTTATTTTGCTAAATATATTGTTTTTTATTCATCTTGTGACAGAGGAAATGGAAAGTTAATTATAACAAATATTTGAACAATTTTAGTTGGTGAACAGTCAGTTTGATGCGTGATGTGTTTGTCTTTCAAATTATTTGTGATTGCATGGAACGATTGATTGAAATAGAATTTTATATTGTTATTTGAAGATATTTATATCTCATTGCATGTTTAATATAAAATTATAAGAATTATTTTCATGATAAAGTCGTAACAACATGTTTTTAGAAACATTTCGCCAAACATTTTATAGTTGGGATTTAAAATAATTGGCAAGATTTGCAAAGGTTTTTACACTTAAAAATAAGTATTTCCAACTGTGAAATGCTGAAAAATGTCAAACCAATTGAATTTTTAATAGGATATGAAATTCTACTTTCTCCATATTAAGTTTTATAATGACAAAAATAACAATAGGAATATTTGCATCTATACAATTTTAGGGCCAACAAAATGCTTATAATTGAAGATCATAACTTTTTAAAATAACAATTTTTAGTGTAGAAGAGTCTATTAAAAAAGAGTAAATAGTACAATGGAAAATAACATTTATTCATATGTAATTTGTTTTTTGAATTTATTTTTAGTTAGAATGAATATGTAGGAACTATCTATGCAATAGAAAAATGTTTATGGTAATTTTACAATTATAGTTTCAACCATATTGAACTTTGTAATTTATAAAAATATGTTTGCATTTTTTTTTTTAAATTAAATCTTTATGTTTCATATAATTTTTTTTTATATAAGTTCACCAATACATAATCTATAATAAAAATCATTTAATAAGAAAAAAACATTGTGATTATAACCATCTAACAAACATAAACATCATCTAAAATACACATTTAAATTCGCTAACTCATCTAATTATATATACCTCTACCACATATAAACATCATTAATTAGCTAGCACACAAATCTAATAATCTAACAGGGCATCATCCTTGTGACCACATCTAATAAAACACAAACATTGTCTAACATCATCATCACACACATCTAATAAAAATTATTTAATATACACATCTATCAAGCACATTTAACAAACATATCTAACATGAGCTAACAATGTACACATTGACATCAACATATAAATTATTTAAGTACATCATCATGATCAATAGGAAAAATGAACATCTAACGAAGACTGTTATAACATACACATATATCAAGCACATTTAACAAACATATATAACATGACCTAACAATGTACGCATCAACCCCAACATATGAATTAAGTACATCAACATGAACATAAAAATGCACCATATATATATATATATATATATATATATATATATATATATATATATATATATATATATATATCATGAAAAAGTCAAATAATTGCTATAACATATCTAGTCCAACCAATGAGATAATCATCTATGCAAGAGTAGTGGAAGTCTGGTCTGTAGTAGAAGATGATTGATGGTCAAAAGAAAGTGGTTGTTCGACTCTCTGATCATAAATAGGCAGTGGAGGAATAGGTGTTGCTTGCTCATCTAGGTGAGGTGAAGGAGGAGGAGGAGGAATAGGTGTTGCTTGCTTATGATCTCGGTGAGGTGAAGGAGGAGGAGGAGGAGGAATAGGTGTTACCTGCTCATGATATTGGTGAGGTGAAGGAAGAGGAGGATGATGTAGAGAAGGATCATGGCCACCCTCATCAATCGATGGGGTACTAGATGAACGAGTACTGGAAGAAGAGTGCATATCATCGAGATCCCTCCTCGTTTCTAGTAGCTTGGTAGCTCCGACAATATGATGCATAAGAGGAATCATATCATGCGACATCTCCCTCCAAAGCTCCAAGAGCATAGGATTTTCCATGATGTCTCGCATCAACACATGGCAGACTCCCACCTCGCCAAAAGTGCACAGAGTCGGTCGTCCAACTCCAACATTAATCTAGTATCTGTCCTACGGCGGATGCCACCGAGTATCTACACCCGAGGAGGACTCAGTCATAGTCTCCTCATCGTCATCTGGTGGGGGAGGATGGAAGTCCCCAATGAATGTTCCAATATCTTCAAAATATATAGTACAAAACAATAATTACACATTTTCATTAAACAATTTAATAAAACAAGTTAAAGAACGTGTTAGAATTAATTTTATTCTAATTAAGTAAAACAAAAAATGAAACTAGATTAATTTAAACAAAACAACAATATTACCTCTAGCATCTGGTGGCTCATCTGGTGTGAAGAGGATGTTCGGACATCCTCGCCAATATAACCCTGTGTAAGGACACGACACCATCATGAACATGTGATCAACCTCATTGGCTACTGTTGGGTATGTTTTATATTCTTTGCATGTATGTGTGTGGGCTTGTCATATTCGACAACTGCGTCTGACGATCCCTCGTAGTAGTGCTTTGCTTGTGTCGTGTGCGTCGAGTGCTTTCCTAGGGGGGTCCCAGGGGGGGGTAGGTATGCCCCCCCTGGTTATGGGCAGCGCCTCGATTTTTTTTTTGGCGGTTTTTGCTATTTTTAGCGGTTTACTAAAAATAATCCCAGTTTTAGGGATTAGGGTTTTGGTATCTACGAAATACCTAAAAACATTGTATATATTGTATAATGAATGGTGAAATTCGATATAATGAACATAATAAAGGTTTTTCTGGTTGAGGGTTTTCGGTATAAATCTCTATGTACTATGTGAATGAGCCATTGATTAAATTCTGTTTTGCTTAAGAATCTATATGCATTGCTTTACTTCATAGGTTTAAAACTTACATGTGGTATCATAGCTCATTTTTGGCTTCAGAGGGACGCCTTTGTTGTTGAGGGTTTGGCTCGGTCTTGATAGATCAAGTTTATCTTGGGTCTGTGATAAACCTGGGTTTAGTGGGAGCTTTTGCAGTGGTGATTTGAGTGCATAAAGAGGAATGGCGAGTTCTTCTAGAATCAAGATAGAGAAGTTAAACGGTAAAAACTTTGAGCTATGGACGTTTAAAATGGAGGAATTTATTGTAGACAAAGAACAATGAATCGTTGTGGATCCTGGTAAACAACCTACTGGTATGTAGCCTACTGACACACAGATGAATGGTACACAACCTACTAGTGCATAAACTACTAGTACATCACCTACTGGTATGTCGAAGGAAGATTGGGAGAAGTTGGACAGAAGAGCAAGGAGTACTATTCGACTCTTCCTGGCAGATTCGGTGTTGTTGAATGTTTCAGGAGAATCTACAACCAAGGAACTATGGGATAAGTTGGAGAATTTGTATCAATCAAAGTCCTTGGTAAACAAGTTGTTTCTTCGAAAGAAGTTGTATCATCTTAGGATGGAAGATGGAGATTCTGTGACAGAACATCTAAATGCCTTTAATACTCTGGTAAGTCAACTTGGCTCTGTTAATATTACGATTGCAGAAGAAGATAAGTGTATTACTTTGTTATGTTCTTTGCTAGACTCTTGGGATAATCTAGTTGTAGCAATAGGTAGTACCACTCAATCTACATTGAAGTATGAAGATGTAGTTGCATCCTTGTTATCTGAAGAGATGAGGCGAAAAAGCATGGATGGTCATAACATAGATGCTTTATTTGCAAGAGGGCGTACCCAAGATAGGAACCCTGGTAAGCCTTCAGGGTGGAGATATAAATCTATAGGTAGATCTAAGTCTCCAAGAAAATCTTTGAGGAAATGTTGGAAGTGTGGTAAAACAGGGCATTATAAGAAAGATTGCAAGTCTAAGAAGGTTGAAAAACCAAAGGGATCTGATAGTAACTCTTCCACAGAGGCGAAAACCTCCACTGAAGAAGGAGGTGATGTTTACCTGGCATCTACAAGTACACATGCATACCCTGATGTATGGTTGATTGACTCAGGTGCATCATACCATATGACTCCTCACGGGGAGTGGTTCTCTAAATATGAAAAATATGATGGTGGTGATGTATTCCTAGGAGATGACTTGACATCAAAAATCTTGGGACATGGAAGAGTTAAGTTGCTGCTAAAATATGGAAGGATTAGAACTCTCCCTGGGGTTCTGCACATTCCAAAACTAACCAGGAGCTTAATATTTGTAAGCAAGATGGAAGATGCAGGAGTGGATACTGTATTTGGAAAGGGCACTTGCAAGATGGTACGAGGATCAATGGTGTTGATGAGGGGAGTTCGGTGTGGAACTCTGTACAATTTGTTGGGAAGCACTTATACTAATGGGTGTAACAGTTCTGTTGTCCCTGAGCAGAGACATGAAGGAGACAAGACCAATATTGTCCCAGAAAAGAACACCATGCTGTGGCATCAAAGACTAGGGCATATTGGAGAAAAGGGCTTGTGAACACTAGACAGTAAAGGTATGGTTGAAGGTATGTCTACTTACACTCTGGATTTTGATTTCTGTGAGCATTGCATATATGGTAAACATAATCAAATAAGATTCCCATATGGTGCTACAAGAACAAAGGGGATCTTAGAGTTGATACACAGTGACGTGTTTGGACCTGTTGTTGTTCCATCCCTAGGTAAATCTGTGTATTATGTTTCATTCATAGATGATTTTTCAAGGAACACATGGATTTGTTTTCTTAGAAAGAAATCTAAGGTATTTGATAAATTTAAAGAGTTTAAGGCTCTGGTAGAAAGTCAGACAGAAAAGAAAATAAAGGTATTGAGAACAGATAATGGTGGAGAATTCTGCAGAAATGAATTCGAAGAATTCTGTAAGAAGTGTGGTATAGCAAGGAAGAATACTACTCCATACACTCCTCAACATAATGGAGTTGCAGAAAGGATGAAAATGACACCGATGGAAAAAGCAAGGAGCATGCTTAGTGGTGTCAGGTTAGGACAAGAATTCTGAGTAGAGGTAGTGGGTACAACATGTTACCTGGTCAATCGATCACCTTCATCAGTTTTGGATGATAAAACTCCACACGAGGTATGGTTTGGAAAGAAACCCTCTCTTCAACATCTTAGAGTGTTTTGTTGTGATGCTTATGTACATGTTCCAAAGGAAAATAGAATTAAGATGGATAAAAAGGCTGAAAATTGTATCTTTATTGGTTATAAAAATGGTGTGAAAGGTTATAAGCTTTAGAACCTAGAAACCAAGAAAACTGTTTACAGTCGAGATGTTGTTTTCAGAGAGATAAAAGAAGTGTCCAAATAGGAATTCTTACCAACACAAGACGAACTTGAGAAAATAGAGCTTGAGTTGGATGACTCAAAATTTGAATCATCTAAAGAAGAGGAAGCAGAAGAAGAAGAAGAAGAAGATCCTGATACCCTAGTATTGAGGAGATCAGTGAGAGCTAGAAGGAAACCAGAAAGGTATAGTCCACCTGATTTTCATTCCAATTTTGCTTTATCTATTACTGATGATGATCCCAAAACTGTCAGAGAAGCAGTGAATTCAAAGGCTAGTAAAATCTGGAAGAAGGCCATGGTTGAAGAAATGGATGCCTTGGATAAGAATGAGGCATGGGATGTAGTTGAGTTGCCAGCTGGAAGAAAATTGGTTGGTAGAAAATGGTTGTTCAAGAAGAAGTTTATGTTGAAATAATGTAACTGCAAAGAGTATTCTTGTTATTATTAATATATTATTCATAGGATCAATCTCCATTATGGATTGATCATGTCGATTATTGTAATAGGACCAAATCCCCTTTCGCGGATTGGTCAAAAGACAATTGTAATAGGCAGAATAAGAAGTCGGCCCCAACATATATTAAAGAGACCCAAAAATGTAATAAAGGTGGGGTTACCCACCCAGTTTGAGAAGTCGGCCCTGCTAGTGAAGAGACACTTCACACATGCCAGACTTGTATAAATAAAGGAGGCTAGCGCCTCACTTAGACACAACTCACTTGCTCATTTTGAGAGACAAGTTCAGATCTACTACCGGAGAAGAAGGAGAGAGAGAGTGGCGCATATATGGGAGAGAAATTTCTGTATTAGCATAAAAGATCTCTTGGAATTGTATTAGTTATCTATATTAAGGAAGTTTTGTTGGGTTTTCTTCCCCTAGTGGGTTTCCTAGGATAAATGTTGTGTCTCTTGTGATTGTGTATTTCTCAATGATCTTGGATTATGCTATTGTTATCTAATGAAATGAAAAAATCTATAATAATGGCTTAAACATTAACATGGTATCAAAGCCAAGCTGAAGGAAGCATATTTCACAAGTGAAAAACGTCACTGTTACCGTACATGAAAATTAGGGCTTTTTTTTAGTGAAGATTTTCGACCCCGAAACCATCTAGAAAAGTGCACCCTCCCCCGAGGATTAGTTTGGCACTCTCAACACACCTTTTTAGTGGCTGGATCTCCCAGAAAGTGAAACCCTAGTTTCACAAAGTAACAAAAGTACCAGAAAACCAGTGTACCAGAAGTACCAGAAGTACCAGAGTACCAGAGGTACTAGAAAACCAGAAGCACCAGTCCACAAATCCGCAGATCAAGTTTGGAGGAGAAAAAGTTGGATTTTCTCAGATCCAAACACACCAGGATACTCGCCTCAGCCAAGCGCACCTCCCAATAAGTTCAGTTTTTTATTTTGAGGACTTTCATTTTTCGGTCATTTTCCTAGCTCCAGGTAAAGATGTATGAAAGCATTAAGCTTGTTGACAAGTTAGAAGGAGTGGAAAACTTCCGTGCTTGGAAGTATAGGATTGGCCTCATTCTTGAAGAGAATGACCTAGCAAGATTCATCAAAGAAGAATTACCAGAGCCCGACGATACTGCAGAAAAGTCAAAGCATCAAAAAGACCCAATAAGGGCCAAAAGAATCATTGCAGATTCAATCAAAGACCACATGATTCCTTATGTGTCATCCAAGAAGACTTTGAAATATATGTTTGATGCCTTGACCAGACTATATGAAGGAACGAACATAAACCGGAAGATGAATCTTAGAACTCAACTGAAGAATACAAGGATGCAAAAAGGAGAAATGATTCAGGAATACTTCTCCAGAATCTCACAATTCAAAGAACAACTAGAATCTATTGGAGATACCATAGATGAAGACGAACTCATAATGACAACCCTAAATGGTCTCACAAGACCTTGGGATGCTTTCATCCAGACGATATGTTTCAGAAAGGAGAAACTGAAGTTTGACAATATATGGGAAGAATGCATCCAAGAAGAAACAAGAGTAACGAATCGGGAAGCGTTACTAGCAAGGGATGATGATCAAGCCCTAGCTACTCACACCAAAGGAGGAAAGAAGAAACCCTACTTCCAAAAGGAGACTCATAAAGAGCCTCAACAGTCAAACAAATTTAATCATGAAGAATCTCATCCAAGGAGATTTCAGAAGAGAGGACAACGAAAGGAAAGAGACTACTCATCTGTACAATGCTATCATTTTGACAAGATGGGACACATTGCGAAGTTTTGTCTAGCTATATGAGAAGACTACAAGAGAAAACAAAAGAGGCTCCATGCTCATGTAGTCGAAGATGAAGAGCCACCCGCAAAGATGATAAGAGAGGAGATCAAAGACCATGTGTTGATCTTGGCCCTCTCAGGATCTGTAACACCTAGAGAGGACACTTGGCTCATTGATAGTGGCGCATCCAAGCACATGACGGGACAAAGAAACATTCTCTCTTGTATCTAAGAGAAGAAGTTTTCTCAGAAAGTGACACTTGGAGATGATTACCAATATCCCATCAAGGGAGTGGGAGAATCAGACCATAAACTGAATTCAGGGAATTCACTAAAAATGAAGGACGTACTATATGTACCAGTCTTGAAGAAGAACCTACTCTCCATTTCAGATTTAGAAAAGAAAGGCTTCGGAGTTGCCTTTATAGATGGATAAGCGCTTATGTGGGCTAAGGGAGAAACCTTAAATGAAGCAATCATCATTGGTAATGAAGAAAATGGTTTGTATAAATTAAAGGGTCACTAAGAGGCTGCCATGACCCACACCACTGAAAACTCATGTGAGATTTGGCACAAAAGGTTAGCCCACATCAACTACAAGGAACTACCATACATATGCAAAGCGGTCACAGGTTTACTGGAACTCAAAGGGGACCATAAAGGTGTATGCAATGGATGTGCACAAGGGAAGAACATCAAGAACTCGTTTCCGAAGAGGGAAATCAAGACAAAAGGAGTCCTAGAACTTGTTCATTCAGATGTATGTGGCCCAATGCCATCATCCTCCATTAGCGAGTATGTATATTATGTATCATTCATTGATGATTACTCTCGTAAAACCTGGATATATTTCTTGAAGACTAAAGATGAAGTGTTTAGTAAGTTCAAGGAATTCAAAGCCTTGATAGAGAATCTTTCTGAAAGAAAGATCAAGATACTCAGGTCAGAGAATGGAGGAGAATATACCTCAAAAGAGTTTGTGAACTTCTGCAAATATGTTGGGATCAAGAGGGAACTCACTATTCCCTATAATCCCCAACAAAATGGTGTAGCAGAACGGAAGAATAGAACCATACTGGAAGCTGCGAAGACTATGATCCATGATCAAGATCTTCCTATGTGCTTATGGGAAAAAGCATCAATGGCAGTTGTTTATGTGTAGAACCGATTATCCCATAGTGCACTTGGGTTCAAGACACCGGAAAGAAGCCAGACGTAAGCCATCTCAAAATATTTGGTTGTCCAATGTTTATTCATATATCTAAAGAAAAGAGAAACAAACTAGACCCTTCAAGAAAGAAGGGAATATTTGTGGGATACTCTGAGGTCTCCAAGGCCTTCAGAATCTATATACCAGGTCAAAATCACATCGAGATCAGCAGGGATGTGACCTTTGATGAAGATGCAACGCTCAAGAAATATAAACTATGCCAGCTTGAAGAGGTATATGAAGAGGAACCTGTAATCCCCAATACTGCAATGAGGGAGGTTCCCAGAGCTACAAAACCAGTGAGGGAAGTCGTAACTTCCCATGATGAGGAACTTCTAGAAGACCATGATATAGTAGAAGTGAAAGAACCTCCTCAGATGACGATCCTCCATAAAATAAAGCCATCTTGGGCTAGAGAGCTTATTCAAGATGGAGAGAAGTATGGTGTTCCCAAAGGAACTACAAGACATGTGAAAAGACCAAATCCATTCTCCAGTTATATGACTTTGATGTGTGATCTCCTAGAAGAGGAGCCTACCTGTTTTGAAGAAGCCATTCAGAGGAAAGAATGGGCAGATGCCATGACAGAGGAATACCAATCCATAATGAAGAATGAAGTATGGGAAATAGTTCCCAGACCGAAGAATAAATATGTGGTATCCTCCAGATGGCTCTTCAAAATAAAACATGTTGCTGATGGAAGTATTGAGAAGTATAAAGCAAGATCTGTCGCTCGTGGATTTTCCCAGAAGGAAGGCATTGACTATGAAGAGACATTCTCTCCTATGGCTAGATACACTTCGATCAGAACCATCATAGCTCTTGAAGCTAAGATGAAGTGGATGCTGCACCAGATGGACATGAAGACAACTTTCTTAAATGGTGTCATCGAAGAGGAAGTGCATATAGAGCAATCTCAAGGATTTGAGGTTGAAGACAAGAAGTCTCATGTCTGCAGATTGAAGAAAGCCTTATATGGATTGAAGCAACCTCCTATAGCTTGGTATGGCTGTATAGACAATTTCTTGATGGGCTTAGGCTTTACCAAGAGTAAAGCAGACTCAAATCTCTACTTCAAAATTATGAATAATGAGCCAGTAATCTTACTGCTATTTGTTGATAACTTATTCTTAACTGGAGAAGAAAATCTCGTCGCTGAATGTAAAAAGAGACTTGCCTCGGAATTTGAAATGAAAGACCTTGGCCTAATGCATTATTTATTAGGTCTTGAGGTATGGCAGAGTCCTGAGAGGATCTTCCTTAACCAAGGGAAGTACACGGTCGAAATCTTAAAGAGATTCAACATGTTGGATTGCAAGCCCATGAATACACCCATGGAAGCGAAGCTGGAGCTACTGGTCGATACTTCGTCAAAATTGATTGATGCCACACTGTACAAACAGATTATTGTATCGCTGATGTACCTGACGAACACCAGACTAGACATTTGTTTTTCCATGAACACCTTGAGTCAGTTTCTGGTAGAACCCAGACGTGTTCACCTAGTGGCTGAAAAACATGTGATGAGGTACCTTAAAGGTATAATAGATTATGGTCTTCGCTATGATGGAGATCATAATTTCACATTGAGTGGATATACTGATGCAGATTGGGTAGGAAGTGTTTCTGACAGGAAAAGCACTTCAGGATGTTGTTTTAGTTTGGGATCAGCTATGATCTCGTGGTAGAGTAGGAAGCAATATAACATTTCTCTTAGCACAACGGAAGTAGAATACATTGCTGCACGTTACACTAGCTGCGAAGCTATATGGCTTCAAAAGTTGCTGACCGACCTATTTGACTTAGAGATGAGAGAAACCTTGATTCTATGTGACAACTAGGGCTGCATAAAGATGACAAAGAATCCTGTATTCCACGACAGGTCGAAGCACATAGAGATCCATTATCATTACATCCGTGACATGGTACAGAGAGGAGCCCTGAAGCTCCAGTACATTAGCATGGATGAACAGGTTGCTGACGTGTTGACCAAGCCCCTATCTCGTGTGAAGTTTGAGTACTTCTGAGATAAGCTTGGCATAGTCCGAAAGGACCTTCCTCAAAAGGGGGAGTATATGTGATGTTCCTTGCTTCTGACCTAGTTGTCAGACGTAAAGCAAGATGTGACGTTCCCTGCTTTTGACCTAGTTGCCAGATGTAAAGCAAGATGTGATGTTCCTTGCTTCTGACCTAGTCGTCATATGTAAAGCAAGATGAGATGTGTACCTTGCTTCTAACCGAGTTGTCAGACATAAAGAAAGATGAGATGTGTACCTTGCTTCTGATCTAGTTGTTAGATGTAAAGAAAGATGAGATGTGTACCTTGCTTCTGACCAAGTTGTCAGACGTAAAGCAAGATGAGATGTGTACTTTGCTTCTAACCGAGTTGTCAGACGTAAAACAAGATGAGATGTGTACCTTGCTTCTGACCCAGTTGTCAAACATAAAGAAAGATGATGTGATGAGACTAGCACTGAGCTTCTGACTGGATAGTTGTGACGTGAAGCTAGTCTAGTATCTTTCTTCCAGCTTGAGTGCTTTGACGTAAAGCAAGACGATGAGATGAGACTAGTACTCTGCTTCTAGCTTGATAGCTGTGACGTAAAGCCAGTCTAGTATATTGCTTTCGACCGGATGGTTGTGACGTAAAGCAGGACAAGCATCTTGCTTCCAGCTTGAGTGCTGTGACATAAAGCAAGACGATGAGATGAGACTAGTACTGTGCTTCCAGCTTGATAGTTGTGACATAAAGCCAGTCTAGTATCTTGCTTCCAGTTTGAGTGCTGTGACGTAAAGCAAGACATTAAGATGAGACAAGTACTGAGCTTCCAACTTGACAGCTGTGACGTAAAGCCAATCTTGTCTTATGATGAGCCAGCCTTATGCTGTGATGATGATGATGTATTCATTTTTATACTAATACATATTGATGCAGATGATGATGGCATTCTTTTGAGAATAACGATGCTGCCGATGAAGAAAACTTCCAATGATTTATAGATACACCAGTTAGTGTTCCAATATGATATTGATGATGCTGTCCTCTCACACACTTGATGTTGTTGATGATGTTGTCCTCTCTCTCTCTCATGATGCTGCCGAAGAATACCCTTCTTGTTAAGGGGGAGTGTTGAAATAATGTAACTGCAAAGAGTATTCTTGTTATTATTAATATATTATTCATAGGATCAATCCCCATTGTGGATTGATCATGTTGGTTATTGTAATAGGACCAAATCCCTTTTTGCGGATTGGTCAAAAGACAATTGTAATAGGTAGAATAAGAAGTCAGCCCCAACATATATTAAAGAGGCCCAAAAATATAATAAAGGTGGGTTTACCCACCCAATTTGAGAAGTCGGCCCTGCCAGTGAAGAGACACTTCACACATGCCAGACTTGTATAAATAAAGGAGGCTAGCGCCTCACTTAGACACAACTCACTTGCTCATTTTGAGAGACAAGTTCAGATCTGCTACCAGAGAAGAAGGAGAGAGAGAGTGGCACATATCTAGGAGAGGACTTTCTGTATTAGCATAAAATATCTCTTGGCATTGTATTAGTTATCTATATTAAGGAAGTTTTGCTGGGTTTTCTTCCCCTAGAGGGTTTCCCAGGATAAATGATGTGTCTCTTGTGATTGTGTATTTCTCAGTGATCTTGGATTATGCTATTGTTATCTAATGAAATGAAAACATCTATAATAA